>CM075978.1:20087656-20129136 GCA_038087875.1 Malacoraja senta | reverse complement strand
TGCCCCAATGGGAAAATCTTTCCCCATCTCATCGTAAACCTATACACAACTAGTTCTTGATTCCCCTACCCTGGTAAAAGACTCTGTCCATTCACCCTATCTATTCCCTTCATGATTTTTTACACCTCTCTAAGATCAGTGCTCTTCCTTCTATGCTCAATGAATAGTCTTAGCCTGCCCAACCACACCCTATAAGCTTAGGCCCTCGTGTCCTGCAACATCCTTGTAAATATTTACTACACTCTTTCCAGCTTAATGACATCTTTCCTGCAGTACGGTAACCAAAACAAAACACCATACACTAAGTGCAGCCTCACCAACGTCTTGGTACAACTTCAATTCCCCAACTGATGACAGCCAATGTACCAAACCTTTGTCACCACCCTATCAAGGAATAATAAACTTGTACTCTGAGATCCGTCTGCATTACATAATTCCCCAGAACCCTACTGTGAAGGTCCTGGTTTGATTTCCAAAATACACCTCACACATCTGAATTAAACTCTTTGCCATTCTTTGACCTACTTGCCTAGCTGATCAAGATCCTACTGCAACTGATTGTTCTATTAAACATTATTAAAACATATTTACTTGCCTTGTTTCTTGTAATCCATCTTGTGCAAAATTTTGCTACTGCAAGTACGAGTCGATCAGTTATATCTTTAATTCCAGATAAAAGCCGACCTGTTCCCATTCGCTCAACTACATTGGCAAGATGCTGTGCGGTACATTTTCTGACCACAGCATTAAGGTGGCTGAGCAAAAGAAATGAAAATGCAGTTAAAGAAAACTGTGCTGAAGCAAAATTATGTATTAGGTTGTCCATGGTGAAATAAATGTAAGCAGTAGCCTGCTCACAGAAACTACACTAATGCCTTATTTATGTGCCTTGTTATGTTTAAATAGGCTTCAAAATTGAAAAGGAATTGACCCTTTTATTTGTTCTGAGGATAGACAATAACAAATATTCAAAGAGAAAATGGTTTGATGGTAAACTGTTCCAATATTTTTTCTATAAATTGCATATTGAAATTTGTGTTATGCTTACTTTAATCCACCATTTATTAAGGATGAAATTGCTCGTGCTGGAGTAACAGAGATGGACCATTGTATTCAGTGCTTTGTCCACATCCTCCCGTATGAAGGCACTTGATTCACCTGCTTTATGTAAAACGATTTTAACAGTAACATCCAGCTCTTGATCCATATTCTTTTTGAATACTGTGAACATATCTCCCAAGCAGAGCAGTGCTACTCTTGAAACACCAGAACGAAGATTTTTCACCTGTTCATAGGAAAAATAGTTAATTCTAAAAAATATTTCCCGAAAAAATAATTTAAATTCTATTCCTAAATTAAACATCAATTTGGCTATTTGGAGTTTGTGAAGGTTCCCCTGAATATCCTCAGTGGGCTAAATTGTGCAGCAGCTCCAAAGACACACTGATGTTCAGCTGATGCAAACAAGTAATCCTGGACTATCAAGACTCGCTGCAAAAGGACACAAATTGCTGGAGTAATTGAGCAAATAAGGCAGCATCACTGGAGAACATGGATTGGTGACGCTTCGGGTCGAGACCCTTCTTGAGACTAGGTTATGTTGAGTGCCAGATGATGGAGCAGCTGATGCTATCAGGACAAGACCAGGGCGTCACTGAAAGTTGGCATGCAGGTACAGCAGGCAGTGGAAGAAAGCTAATGGAATGTTGGCCTTCATAACAAGAGGATTTCAGTATTGGAGTAAAGAGGTTCTTCTGCAGTTGTATAGGGCTCTGGTGAGACCACATCTGGAGTATTGTGTGTATAATTTTGGTCTTCTAATTTGAGGAAGGACATCCTTGTGATTGAGGCAGTGCAGCGTAGGGTCACGAGATTGATCCATGGGATGGCGGGACTGTCACATGAGGAAAGATTGAAAAGACTAGGCTTGTATTCACTGGAGTTTAGGTTGAGGGGGATCTTATAGAAACATATAAAATTATAAAGGACTGGACAAGCTAGATGCAGGAAAAAATGTTCCCAATGTTGGGCGAGTCCAGAACCAGGGGCCACAGTCTTAGAATAAAGGGGAAGCCATTTTAAGACTGAGGTGAGAAAAAAAGTTTTCACCCAGAGAGTTGTGAATTTGTGGAATTACCTGCCAGAGGGCAGTGGAGGCCAAGTCACTGGATGGATTTAAAGAGAGAGTTAAATAGAGGTCTAGGGGCTAGTGGAATCAAGGGATATGGGAGAAAGCAGGCACTGGTTTACTGATTGGGGACGATCAGCCATGATCACATGAATGCGGTGCTGGCTCGAAGGGCTGAATGGCCTTCCTCCTGCACCTATTTTCTATGTTTTCTACGTTTCTATGACAAGACTGTCAGGGGTATTTGTTACAGAGTCCTCCCTGGATCCCTCCAAGATTCAGAAAGTCAACTTGATCAGACTTCTGTGTGGGAAGGAACGGCAGATGCTGGTTTACACTGAAGATAAATCGAAAAAGCTGGAGTAAATACATGGGTCAGGCAGCATCACTGGAGAAAAGGAATAGCTCACGTTTTAGGTCGAAACTCTTTTTCAGACCTTTTCTTAGACTTCTACTTCCTGCTCAGGTAAATGCTGGCAGGCAGGCAGGCAGAGACTGCAGGAGATGGTGCAGATCCAGTACAATCTCTAGCCCACCATTGCTCAAAGTGGTGAAGGATCATATGCATTGGTATTGAGAACCTCAATGCTATACATTACCAGGAGTCGTCACAAACTACTCCTCTGACAGCCACCACCTGCCCCACCTGTGGAAGAATATGCTGTTCACATGTTGACTTGAGTAGCAGCTCAAACCAGAATGTAAGTCAGTCATCCTCAATCTTGAGGGAAAGCACAAGAAGAAAAGTTATTTTTGTAGAATCTAAATTCAATATTATACAGCAAATAGCATATTGAATTAGCGATCAGCATATTAGAGCTGATCCAGGTTTTTGACCAAAAATGTGGCATTCTTTTCCAACTATAGATGTTGCTTGACATGGCTGAGTTCTTCCACCATGTTATTTGTTGCAGCATATTAGATTAACAGTTTTTACAGTCAAAGATGCTGACAGGAAGTTGGAAAATGACAAGTTCAACCAGGAGACTTGATTTAATAATTCACTAAAAAGATAGAGCCTCCACACATGCAACCATATTATTTTTTGTCCATTGAAGTATCTATTAAGATTTTGGACTGCAAATGATTGCACATTTCTCTGCCAGAATGAAGATAACTGGATAATTCCCTTCAACTATATAATAGGGCGATCTTTCTCTTAGATTACATATAGATTTTGAGTGCAAGTCAGAATTGTGATTGAAAGACCAGAAATGTCATCAAATTTTATCTCAAAGGCAGTGAGGAATTTTGTATCTAATACTATCACTATTCATATTTTTGGGATTCCATTTCAGCTGTAAAACAATTCCTACACACTGTTTAAGTAGACTAATGGGGCTGTCCCACTTAGGTGATTTTTCAGGCGACTGTTAAGTCACCGGCAGTCGCCTGAAAAAACGGCGATTGGAATGGCGACTGTCAGAGTGGAACACACACACACATCGCTTCCCTTCACCAGTCCGTTATGCATGCGGAGGACAGGGCAAGCGGGGGGAGCGCTGTCTGAGTGAAATTCAAATGGTGCAAAGCCAATGTGATACAGACACACATCGCGATGAAACAGGAAGGTTGGTGCTGTAATTAAGACGGTGAAAGCACAGTGTACGGGAAGGGTCACATAAGTCCTTTAAAAATACGGGAAGGGTCACATAAGTCCTTTAAAAGAGGGGGGGGGGAGAAGAAGTGGAGACAACTTTTAAGAAGCCCTAGATACACGGCTGTGAAGCTCGGCGGACATTAACATTACCGGTCGGTTGGTTATCCTTGGTTCTGAAAACTGCTGCTTACGTTTTTTTCCCCCAATGAGCTAATGAAATTCACTGGTCAGCACCAGCTACAACCTACAAGACCTTCGACCTGCTGGCAACCCACTAGGACTTCCTGGCGACCCACCTACGGCACGAGAATTCACGCTACTCTACATGGCGGCTTCATTCTGGTCGCCGCTAATTTTTCAACATGTTGAAAAATTTGCGACGACCATGATGAGGCCGCAACTAGTTCCCAGAATGCGGGAACTCCTCACGACCATGAAGGCGACTACCAGGCAACCACCCGCGAACATGTGACTGCATAGTCTCCTGTAGTCGCCTAGTCACCTAAGTGGGACAGGCCCATTAGATTCATCTGATTAAAGGAACAGGGGTTAGTTTCTGTCTCTATCTTCTTTCGGTTCCATCTTCTTTCCTGTTTCAATGCTACTTACCCATGTTTTTTTTCCATATTCCTACATAACTTTTACCGAACATAAACTCTGCAACCATATCTTTGGTTGTGGATTGGTGGATAAAAAACAATCTTGTTTTTCCACCACTCACATGTTAAATGGTCTGACATCAACATGCCTCAATGTACATCCTGACATCCTGTATCAAGTCAAATCTATATAGGGTACTCCCTGGATTATGAAAATTCACCTTTATGCAAATTCTCCCATACATTTTTAAAGCATTTTTCAATCTAGCAATAATAATGTTTTAATGATATTCATTAATGAAAGGATATAATTCATTAAATTTTGGTGATTAGGGTGATTAATCAAGGAAATAAAAGAATGAAATGGGTAGCTGCAGAAAACGTTGTTTCTGACTTAGTGAGTTCTCAGGAACTGAACCCATATGTAACCCAGGGACTGGTTGTGCCAAACCCATTTACTATCGGTTGATTTATCTAATCAAGATATTTAAACTTTCAGGAACAGGCACCAAATATAGGTAACTTCTGCTCCTAACATTACCATTGTAAAGCCAGATATTATTTTGGAAGATCCACATTGTACTCATTCCAAAAATGACTTCTTGAGGTTATGTGATTAACACTAAAACCAGAATCGCATAAAGACCATCAAAAAAAATTGCAGCATTTCTTCCCTTTAGTAAACTCTCTAAAGATTAACCCCATTAACTTTTTTCAATTGATGTTCATATCAATCTACTTGCTTTCAATGATTTATGAATTGGATTTACAAATGTTATTGTTCTTCTGGAGTCCTATATTTTCATCATTTAAGAATCAATTCCAAGTGGATTACCTTGCCAGTGCAGGTTTTGAACTCTGTTAATCATCGTTATTATTCAGACATACACTCCCTTTTGCAATACCATCTCCTTGTTGCACACCTATTTTGATTGCTAACTTAGTCTCACCTGCATATTCCATTAAAGTCATGAAAAATATGGTGACAGTTCAGGTGCCAGAATACTTCCAATATTCTGCCAATCAAATTTCAAAACCATTATCCCAGTTCCTTTCCTAAACCCCAACATCTTTTCCAACTCAAAACAAAAAGATTGGCTTCAATTAAATTAATGAAGTTTGTCGCATTAGAATTTAAACATTGTGATTATTATCCTTTTTACAGACGGCAGCTCCAATTTGGATACTGATTGCATATATAAAATATATTTTAATATATGTTGTTTTAATTCCACTGAGAAGAAAATTCTCAGAAGAAAAGCATAATATAACAACCTCTTGAACAACAGCAAAGACAGCTTCATGCAATCTTGTTGTTAACACATCCGAGTGGTATGCAGACAAACATCGAATACAATTGATGCCTTCAATTTTTTTCTCCCTGTGAAGACATACAAAAGTGAATTAGATTCCATCAAATAAGTCAAAATGTTACTCATCATCAGCACAATTGCATTTACTCATAGTGGGGTGATATGCTATAAGGCTGGAACATGACTAGGTCGTCTATAAAAAAAGGGGAGAATCTGTTCAGGGGTGGTAAATGAGAGTGGAGGAATGCCTGTGATTTTTTTTTTTTTTTTTAAACAGTTCACATTTAATTTTTATCAGAACCTTGATTAAACAGATTCCCTGCCAATTCTTAGACCGTTTAGTTTAGTGTCACGTGTACCAAGATAGTGAAAAGCTTTTGTTGCGTGCTAACCAGTCAGCGGAAAGACAATACATGATTACAATCAAAGGTTTAACACAATTATTTCATGTGGAATGACTAGAATGCACATCATTGGTTAAGCTATTAGAACAGTCTCCAAAGGAGGACAAAATTGTTTTAAAATCTTAATAAGAAAAAGTGTATTTTCATGCAAGCTGTACCAATGCAGCATTTGAAATAACAAAAAGCTTAACTATGTATAGCACAGCATATCTGTTAAGTAAAATTAATGTGCTAAATTTTAAGATAAATCGACGTTATTTTGTGTGAAACTGAAGGAAGTAAATTTACTTGACAGACTACTTTCATAGCTAAGATTAGTTTCATACATTCAATATTCGATTTTCATAAACCAGCTGTATTACAGAACATTAAAATGTTACCTTCGGTTGATTTATCTAATCAAGAGATTTAAACTTTCAGGAACAGGCACCAAATATAGGTAACTTCTGCTCCTAACATTACCATTGTAAAGCCAGATATTATTTTGGAATATCCGCAATGCACCCATTCCCAAAATGACTTCTTGAGGTTATGTGATTAACACTAAAACCAGTATCACATAAAGAGTCTGACTAACAAAAAAAGTTGCAGCATTTCTTCCCTTTAGTAAACTTTAGTAATTATTCTGTTGCAGATCATCTTTCAAATGAAATGCAGAATATCCAAAACCAAAGAAAAAATAATACATACCAATCTTCCTCGGATATGAGTTTCAGAGCTTCTGATAGTGCCAAGTCTGGTTTGGAGAAAGGTCTTGCTTCCCATGGATCTGTAAGCTCTGAACTTGGCAAAAGTGAATGTGTTTGATCTCTGTGTGATATTCTGCAACCTGGAGAGTTCCCTCTTCCTATGAAGGAGAGAACATTTTGGATTACTTTATTAAATTATATTCTAATTTGATCTCCAGTAGACACATTTGTACAAATTTTAAATATCATTAAAAAAACCTCTTTAATTCATATTTGAAATAATTTAGGGTAGTAACATTTTTAATTTAACTCAAAATCAGGATATGTTGAAAATACTCCCAGATCAGGCAGCATCTACAGAAAATGAAAAAGAGTGCTGGAGTAACTCAGCAGGTCAATCAGCATCTCTGGAGAGCATGGATAGGTGATGTTTCGCAACAGAACCCTTCTTCAGACGAATTGTAGAGAGGGGGAGAGGGGAGAAAGCTGGAAGAGAGGTGGGGGCCAGACAAAGACTGGCAAATGGTAGGTGGATACAGGCAAGAGGGGTTTTGATTGGCAGGTGGTTGGACAAAGGCCAGAGAGCAGTTTTAGATTGTTCATTTACAGCTTCTCCCAACGACAATCCTGGAATTATTCTAAAGTGATATTCCCTTTGCCCTTCTCTCCCCATCCTCAATGCAATGTAAAGCTGACTTATTACCTTTATTTCCAAGCCCAGCAAGAGATCCATGACCTGAAAAATTAATTCTATTCATTTTTCCACATATTCCCTGATACGTTAAGCTTTTCAAACATTTAGAGTCATAGAGTCATAGAGTAATTCAGCGTGAAAACAGGCCCTTGGGCCCAACGCCCACATCGGTCAACATATCCCAGCTACACTACTCCCACCTGCCTGCATTTGGTCCTAAACCTGCCCTATCCATGTACCTGTCTGTTTCTTAAAAGATTGGGATAGTCCCAGCCTCAACTACCTCCTCTGGCAGTTTGTGCCATACTTTGTGTGAAAAAGTTACCCCTCAGATTCCTATTAAATCTTTTCCCCTTTACCTTAAACATCTGTCCTCTGGTTCTCGATTCACCTACTCTGGGCAAGAGACTGCATCTACCCGATCTATTCCTCTCATGATTTTATATACCTCTATAAGATCACCTCTCATCCTCCTGCGCCCCAAGGAATAGATTCTCAGCCTACTCAACCTCTCCATATAGCTCAGACCCCACAGTCCTGGCAACATCCTCGTAAATCTTCTCTGTAGCCTTTTCAGTTTGACAACATCTTTCTTATAACCTGGTGCCCTGAACTGAACACAATACTCTAAATGCTGCCTCACCAATGTCTTATACAACTGTAACACGACCTCTAAACTCTAGACTCAATACTCTGACTGATGAAGGGCAATGTGCCAAAAGCCATTTTGACCACCTTATCTACCTGCGACTCCACCTTCAAGGAACCATGCACTCCTAGAAACATAGAAACATCGAAAAATAGGTGCAGGAGTAGGCCATTTGGCCCTTCAAGCCATTCAATATGATCTTGGCTGATCATCTAAATTCAGTACCCTGTTCCTGCTTTTTCCCCATATCCCTTGATTCCTTTAGCCTTAAGATCTAAATCTAACTCTCAATTGGATTGGACAGGATAGATGCAGGAAAAATGTTCCCGATGTTGGGGGAGTCCAGAACTAGCGTTCACAGTTTAAGTATAAGGGGTAGGCCATTTAGAACTGAGATGAGGAAAAACTTCTTCACCCAGATAGTTGTGAATCTGTGGAATTCTCTGCCACAGAAGGCAGTGGTCCTAGATCCGTCTGCTCGACGACACTCCCTACCAGAGCCTAACCATTCACTGTGCAGGTTCTGCTCATGTTAGACTTCCCAAAATGCAACACCTCACATTTCTCTCTAATAAATTTCATTAACCATTCCTCAGCCCACCTGGACAATCGATCAAGATCCAACTGCGATTTTTCACACCATCTTCACTATCTGCAAAACCACCCACTTTTGTTTCATCAGTAAACTTGCTAATCTAGCCAGGTATGTTTTCATCCAAATCATTGATATAGATAACAAACAGTAACAGGCCCAGCGCCAAACCCTGAGGCACACCACTCCAGTTTGAGAAGTAACCTTCCACGATCACCCTCTGCTTCCTTCCATGAAGCCAATTTTCTATCCATTCAGCTTTCTCCTTGGATCCCACGCGATCTAACCTTCCAGAGAATGCTTTGCATAGAAGTCCATATATACATCTACAGCTCTGCCCTCATTTATTTTTTTGGTCACGTCTTCAAAAAACAGATTTGTGAGACACGACCTCCCATGTACAATACCATGCTGACTATCCCTAAACAGCCCTTGTCCATCCAAATGCCTGAATATCCTATCCCTCAGAATACTCTCTCGTAACTTTCCGACTACAGACTACAGATGTTAAGTTTTTTTTGTTTTTTTGTTTTTGTTTCCAACCTCAGCATTTTTTTTATTTGCACAAAATAATCAAACGTGCTGTCAAATTACCTTAAGAATTTAAGTTACATTAAAACATAGTTAACAGTTCCTCCCCTTTCCTACTGTCCAAGTTAGATCCGTTTTATATTGATTTTAATTTTAAACTTTAAAAGACGTGACCCGGGACGGCCAATCAAGACGATGCTGAAGACGTTGATGGAAGACGAATGTGTAGAGACAAAAGAGGAGCTTGCCAGCTGCATGGAGGACAGAAATGTGTGGTGCGTCCGTCACCGTGCCTGTCGGAAACCAGCACCACTGCGTCGCTAATGTTTTCAACTATAATATCTATCTATATATCTATTAATTTTTCCAAAAATATATAATTTTTCATTAGAACTGAAAAATGTTAGAAATCAAACATGTTTTAAGTTGCTGCAAAGTGGAGGGTGACATTCAATGGCATCACTACCATCAACATCCTAGAGTTATCACTGATCAGAAACCCGGCTGGAACCATCAAACATATACTGTGGCACAAGTACAGGTCAGAGACTGAATATCTTGCAGTGAATACTTACCTCCAGACCATTCAATGCCTTAACACTATCTACAAGTCAAGAATGTTAGAATACTCTCTGTAAAACCGTGGAGCAAGAACAGGTCCTTTGATCCACAATGTCCATTCTGAACATGATATTAAGATAAACTAATCTCCTCTACCTGCAGATCATTATCCTCCCATTCCCTGCATACCACATGCTTATCAAGGCAGCATTCTGACCAATCTCTTCTGCACCCTCTCCAAAGCCTCTACATCCTTCTCAGAACTGCACGCAATACTCCAAATTCGGCATAATCAAAGTCCTATAAAGCTGCTACATGACTTTCTGATTCTTATACCCAAACCCCTGATCTATGAAGCATAATATAGGTCTTTTTTTTACCACTATCTACTTGTGTAGCCACTTTCAAGGAGCTATGGACTTGGACCTCAAGATCAATGTGCCTGTTTAAGCAAAGCTCCAACAAAATTCAAGAGGTCCACATCATTCATGACAAAACTGCCTACTTGACTATTGCCTCATTCACCATTTTAAACATTAATTTCCTCCATCATTAGCACAAAATGACCGCAGTATATAATCTACAAAATGTACACTGTACTGACTTGGAAAGATACCTCCATCTCTTCATATTGTCTATATCTTAAACTCCCTCACCAGAAGTTTTTCAAAAAAGCTGATCACGACATACTACATTCAAATAGAGATGGAAAACAAATGTCATTGCTACCAACGAGGCCCAGATGCCCCCAAATAAATGAATAATTTAACACCCCCCCCCCCCCCAAATCCCCCAGAAATGAATGGACATCCTTTTCCACTATATTGTAGGGATTATCTGCAACTCAGTGAGGTTCATCTTACTTGGGTAGAATTTAGAAATTGAGAGATTGATGTGACAACACAAGCGATAATTGAATTAAAACATGCAGTGGCATTCAATGAAAGGGAAACTCATCATCGAGACAACATTTTGTATATTCATGCCGACAGTTTAAGAAAATGACAAGTTTGAAAGTAGAAACACATGGAAGTGCAGATGCTGAAATCTTGAGAAAAATACAAAGTGTTGGAGTACCTCAGCGAGTCAGACAGCATCTGTGGAGGGAATAGATCATCTATCCCTCCAGAACTTGTGTTTTGCTCGTATGAAAGTCATAATTGTTTTGCTTTTATTGACTTACTAGACCAAGTGGGACCCGTTGGGTCCTTGTCACACAGGAGGCCTGGTCCCCCAACGCAATTACCTCTAGATTATAACATTTAGATTGAACACCTACTTACCAGAATTTGGTGAGCAGGAAACTTGACTTTTCTTCACACTGCTGCTATGTTTGAATTGTGAAGGATTTGGAGTAGATACTTCCACAGGTGAAGAATCAGTTTTCAATGTAAGGAAAACTTCACCACCAATATCCAAGTCTAAATTAAAAAGATGAAAGCTATCTGGTTAAAATTCTGATGAGAAATTCTTCGAATTTAAAAACTTACAAATATTCCTCTATATATCTGCTTTTCAATAATACACAATGACATAAACGTGCAATCAATGTCCAATTTACAACTACTCCTCTCATAAAAAACTCATCATCACCATTATTACACTGCTTTCGAATCATTCTGCCATGCTAACGAAGTTTCAGAGCAACAAAATGTATTATTTTTGACTTTCCCCTTTCTTTCGATTGGTCACAATACATAACTAAAATCTCAATAAACAAGCTAGTGTAGAACAACGAATTGCCTGAAGATGATTGAAATAATTGAATACACTTTGATAAGAATACAGAAAAATTGGTCGGTGACAAAAACAACAGTAGTTGACTGGCATAGCAATCTTACTTTCAGTTCCAGCTTTGTCTGGATCTGTAGCCCTTAATCTTTCATGTAATCCTTCTTCCCTTTTTACAAGATCTTTGGAATTATGTTTTTTTTGTTCTTCCGCTTGACACTGTTGAGCACCTGCCTGTTTCCTTTGCTTCATTTTATTCCGAGCTGATTTTGCCATGGAGATCTTTTGAAGACAAAAACATGCAATAGTACAATGACCTGTACACCCAAAGGTACTCTCAGAGTAATTTAAAGAAATCTTAAGTAGTTAAAAAAAGTTTCATCAATGTGGTATAAAAACAGCAGGAAAATTGAAAAATAGAAGGCCCTAGAGACCAAAGTGATCATGGCAAATTTGGTAAAGTGGTATGGTATTGCAATGCTGGTTGATGGATTAAATGTTCCTGGATATTGTGGGGTGGAGTGGGTGGGAAAGTAGAGAGAGATAGAATGGGACATATTTCTTAAAATTGTGCATTTAGATTATTTATGCCCTATGAAAGGAGCAGTTCTATAACTACTATGTTAGTTTTATGCAAGTATACATATTTAACAAAAATTACATTTAGTTAACTGAAACCCATTATCCATGATAATTGAGTTGATAAATATTTTATCTTCAAGAAGTGACTACCTTTACTATAGAAAATGATTCAGAATATTACATTTAACTCATTGTTGTGACTTGCTGCAGCAGGAAATTTTACACCCACTAACTTTAACCTTAATCCTTGAACATGTAGGCCTTTATTTTTTATTTGGCAATTCACCAATAATGAGAGAATGTATAGAGCAATCAGGACTCTCGAAAACTGTGCAAGCAACTTTATGTTTTTAACCAATTAGACTAAAAGATGCAAAACAAACAATATAAGAAATAAAATAAAATGTAAACTGGAGTCAAGCAGGTGTGTTTAGTTTCATGTTCAGTAATATAGAAAAGCTTAGAGAGAAAAAGACTGGATAAAAGTGGGAAGTAAGGACTCAACTGGGTAAGTGGAAGTAGGATATTTCCCCTTGTCAAGGAGTCTAGAAATAGTGTTCTGGAATAAGGGAGAGGCCATTCAGGGTTGAAAAGTGAAAATTATTTCTCACTTATTTCTTACTTGAATCTTTGGAGTACTCTACCCCAGTGGGTTATGGAGACTCTAAATGTATTTAATACACTGATAGATTTCTGGACAATAAATTAGTTAAAGGAAGTGGGAATCGGGGAGAAAGTGGTATGCAAATTGGAAGACCAACTTTGATCTTTCTTAATGGGAGAGTCGGCTCGAGAGGCCAAATGGTCTACTCCTGTTCCTACTCCTTCTATTTTGATGGACAAATTTAAAACGTTTTACACCACAACTGGGTGTTTAGATTTCAAATGATTAAAATTTAACTTTCTATGGTTAACTTTGTATCATTCAATCATCTATACCAAGCCTACCATTTAATGCAAATCTATTTTGTGGCCGACAGCATGATTCCTTTTCTGATAAATTTTTAGTGAAGCAACTGGGAGAGCAACTTTAAATGTCTGTGTTTAATCATGAATGCATCTGTCCCCTCAACTGAAGTTACCGAATCATAAATAATGGTTAGTGCCGTTAGCTTGTGCATTAGATTGACAGCAAAATCTGGCTCAATTTGATGTATTGTGATATATTTGTTAACATCCGCAGATATGTTAACACAAAACTACTTGGAAAGATTAACAGAAAGAATATAATTTCCAAATCTTGGGATTTGAATTTACTAAGTTGTATCATTTCATGGTAAAGTTGTATAATTTCATGGTAATGTATAATTTCATCAACTATAACATGTTTAAAAATAAAATAGTCCCTTCCAGGCATGCTTTTACAATATTAAATTATTATTAAAGATTTGACTAGAAATTAATTAAAAATAGCAAGGCTCACAAGCTCACATTTGGTCTTAAAATAAGTCATGCCAGAGTAGTGAGGGAACATTTGAACTAAATTAGCACAGCATTATATCTGAACTGAGAATGGTTCAGAAATGTGCATTTAAGATCACTTCCCAACTATCAGTTTAGAATAATTACCTCTCTTTCACTTTCTACATTATCGAGATCAGTTTGACTATTCTGATGTACAGCCCTTCCATAGATTCCTGAAGGAAGATCCATTGCTGGCCTTCGGTCACACATATCATCCCCACCATTAGATGGGGTGATAGCTTGGTTGTGTGCTACAGGAACTGACCGGGGACCTCCAAAGACACCTAATGCAGCAAAAGAATTACAAAGAACTTCCTTATTTTGGAAATTGCAATGAACGTTATTAAACCAAAATTAATTTTACATCTATAAATAGCAGCACAAAAATAATTAATCAGGTGAAAAATGAATTGTTACAGTATTTTCACAGTATTAAAGGTTTGGAAATAATGACAATCTAGACAGTGTAGCTCAGCTCTGACAATTTCATGCCATGCAGGACTTGCATTGAATGGAATTGAAAGATTTTTCACTATGGCATAAGAGGAACACGAAAAAATACAAAGCTCAATGTACTGACCTTTTCCTACTATCACCACAGAGTCCTCATGCAGCTCATTTCCCGAATTGATCTCGTGATTAGCCATTTGTTGCATGTTGATGGTAGATCCTATAATTCGAGATACAATTAGTATGTTAAAAGGACATAATGTGCACAGTTGAACAATGTTGCTTTTAAAATCTATTGTTTCCATAATCCAAAATGTCCATGCATAAGAACAACATGAATTAAGGATAGTTTTGTTATCACAAATACTGATGTAATAATACTATTTTGTACTAATTATTTGTTAAAATTATTAATTGCCAGATATTGATATGAATACAGACATAAGAATCTGCAGATGCTGGCAGCCTGAGCAAAACACAAAGATCTGGAGATACTCAGCTGGTCAGGCAACATCTGTGGAGGGAATGGATAGACTTTTTGGGTTGGGGGGCTCCTTCAAACTGATCATGAATATATTTGTATCATCTGTACTTGGACATATTTAAGTATCGATAAAATAGCCAAACAATTATTTGAATCAATATAAGTGGCATAGTTAGACTAACCTTTCGCAGGTTTATTACTGATATTTTTTTGATGCTCTTTGGATTGCAATTTTGAGGCAACCTGAGACATTTCATTTTGTTTCTCCTCTTCCAAATATGAGATTCCATTTCCATAAGTCATGCGTTGTCCAACAATACTCACATCAGAGGTGGTTTTATCATGGAAGGTCACTCCTGTATTTTTTTTAAAGGAAAGATTACTTATTGATACAGGCAACTTTTAAGGCTATTTTTCACTCCAAATTATTACAACAAAAGAAAAATATTTTTCCCATTCTTACAAATTCTATGCATTTGCAGAATGGCCCCAGTTGTATGCCATATCAATTCCCCTTTATATTCCAACACCGATCTATCCTTCCTCAGCTTTCTCCATCCCACAACTAGAGGAACAACACTTCATGTTCTGCTTGTGTAGTCTACAATCCATTGGTATGAGCAGTGATTTTAAAAATTTCAGGTCTCCCTCATCTCCAGTGTGATTTCCTCTTCCCTCTCTTTTCCCCATCTTCTCCAGACCTCCCAGTTTTGTGCCCTTTCCTCTCACCTGGCCGGCATCTTTTTTTCTTCTGTCTGCCTCCATCTGTCTCTGTCTCCCAACTCCACCCTCCCTCTCCCCAACTTGGCTATCTCCTCTGTCCACCAGTCACCAACTAGCTCCCACCTCGCCTCTCCCCCTCTTTTTTTTTTAATACTTGCTATCTTCCTGCTCCCCTCTTAGTCCCGATGCAAGGTTTCAACCCGAAATGTCGTCAATTCCTTCCCTCTAACATATGCTGCTTGACCAGCGGCGTTTCCCCAGCAGGTTGTTTGTTGCACCAGATTACAGCATTTGCTGTATCTTGTGCCTCACTAATCTATGTTTCGTGATGCATTTGTCCATAACAACTTTGGTAAACATGGTAACAATCATGTAGGCAAGTCTAATCTTTCCACTGGCAATACTTCCATCAGAAGAATTAAAAAAGAGCTGAGGAGAAAATATTTAATCCAGATATTGTAGGTCTGTACCTCCTGCCTGGGAAGATTGTAGGGATAGTAACATTTTGTTATTTAAAGGTTATTTAAATGTTGTACTGTATAATACCTCAGATCAAAAGCTGGGGAGTGAGATTTGGAAGTTTAACTTTTTTGGGGGCCATCAGTACAATGGAATAAATGGGCTTTTCCACCAATAATTTCTAAAAGCCACATTGATACCAATTCTCTAATGTGCAAGAGTTAAAGATCTAAATAAATTGAAATCTTCATAAAATCACAATTCAACCCCACATTATGAATGGCAACATTTGAAAAGTGCTATGCTTGTGTGACCCAAGTATATTGTAGTCTCTTAGTAATGAAGTAAAAAATTAAAGATAGACATAAAATGCTGGAGTAACTCGGCGGGGAGATGCTGCCTGTCCTGCTGAGTTACTCCAGCATTTTGTGTCTAACTTTGGTTTAAACTGGCATCTGCAGTTCCTTCATACACAAGTAAAAAGTTAACACCAGCAGAAGTAATGAGAGCAAATGGAAACTAGCTTTGAGAGCCCAGTGGATAAAAATGCTCTTTGATGCCAAGAAGAGCAAGATTCCGGTCATTCTTGCAAAACACTGATTGATGCTAATTACGCGCAAATAAATGAAGTATGAGAACTAGAAGTTAGAAAAAGCAAACACAGGAGAATCAAGTAGTGTCATAGGGAGTTATAGAGTGATACAGTGTGGAAACAGGCCCTTCGGCCCAACTTGCCCACACCGGCCAACATGTCCCAGCTACACTAGTCCCACCAGCCTGCTTTTGGTCCATAGCCCTCCAAATTTGTCCTATCCATGTACCTGTCTAACTGTTTCTTAAACTTTGGGATAGTCCCAGCCTCAACTACCTCCTCTGGCAACTTGTTCCATACACTCACCACCCTTTGTGTGAAAAAGTTACCTCTCAGATTCCTATTAAATCTTTTTCCCTTCACTTTGAACCTATGTCCTCTGGTCCTCGATTCCCCCATTCTGGCAAGAGATTCTATTCATCTACCCGATTTATTCCTCTCATGATTTTATACACCTCTATTAGATCACCCCTCATCTTCCTGTGTTCCAAGGAATAGAGCCTACTCAACCTCTCCCTATAGCTCAGACCCTCGAGTCCAGGCAACATCCTTGTAAAATCTTCTCTGAACCCTTTCATACTTGACAATATCTTTCCTATAACATGGTGCCCAGAACTGAACACAATACTCTAAATGCGGTCTCACCAATGTCTTATACAACTGCAACATGAGCTCCCAACTTCTAAACTCAATACTCTGACTGATGAAGGCCAATGTGCCAAAAGCCTTTTTAACCACCTTATCTACCTGCGACTCGACCTTCAAGGAACCATGCACCTGCACTCCTAGATCGCTCTGCTCTACAACACTTCCCAGAGGCCTACCATTCACCGTGTAGATCCTGCCTTTGTTAGACATCCCAAAATGCAACACCTCACATTTCTCTGTACTAAATTCCATCAACTATTCCTCAGCCCACCTGGCCAATCGATCAAGATCCTAATGATGTACCATCATTTAGTATTTTCTTGTCAATACAATATGCAGATCCTGTGAAGAAAGGTCAAATAGATGAATGAGAATAGCTCCAAAGCATGTGGATAGGATGCAAATAAAATGAGCTAGAAGTGAAATGCAAGCTATTTATAAAAACTGAAAGAGATGAACAGAGCTTAGGTTTCTAAGAAATGTGTACGTGAACAAATGAATATTTAAAATATGAGCTTTCTGATCATTTGCAGTATTTCTTGAAGTGAATGAAGTGGTACAGTGATTAAATCATTAAAATTTTATTTGTAAAAGCACTTTTGGATTGCTTTACAATTTTGAAAGCAGAGAATATATTTAGGTAGCAGTACCTGAGTTGGAATTATATTCCACTGGAGGCAGTTTGGACTTTCCTGATGGCATGCGACCATGGCAGGCTTTAGATCCTATCTGAACACAACCTTCAGACCTACAGAAATTGCAATAAACCTCAAATCAAGAAGTTTGAAAAATCATTGAAATGTTTTAAGATATATTTTCAAGGAAGCATTCAGTCAAATGTAGTGGTTAAAGTAACTGGTGTTAGCTTAAAACGATTTAAGTATTTCTTTAAATGATTATCACATACCACTATGTTTCCACAATCAAGGTCACTGAAGATGCAGGATAACACAGGTGCAGGATATTGATGTAGAAACTTATCTGTCCATGTTTAAATCAAGACTTTACAATCAATGTCTGCTGCTGAGGCATTTCAATTAAACCGAAAACCGCCATCGGTATGAAAAGCTTTTGGTGATCTCACTGTCAATGTATATATCTTCAATATGTATCTTTAAACACATTGCTGATGCGATGGCGCACAGTAGACATAGAGTATGAATGAGTCCAGTTACATTTATTTTCTGGACAGGACATATCCGGGCAATGTTTCCTATTGTCTGGTAGATGCCAGTATTGTGGCTATGCTGAATACTGGAGGCGCAATAAGTTTTGGAAGATATCTTAACTATAGGGAGGTTTCACGGCAGTCGGGTCATGACCCATGACCCGTACTGTTGCTACGCTACGCCAAGTGGATTACACGCGATGAACTGCAGGTAATTACTTACCATTGTTTCCAGCATAGCGGGCCCGTTAAAACACGCCAAAATTGTCAATTTTTGTGCTGTAAATAATTATGGAAATCGGGATAAGCGTGGGAAGCATTTAGCCTACTTCAGAATTCAAAAAGTGAGGAGAAATGACGGTAGATAGAAGCGAGAGCTGAAGGGACAACAACAGCCAAAGTGCTTGGCGAACATTGGCCATTTGCTCACTGCATTTCATCAACTAAGGCATTATTTGTGTTTTTTCTTTAATCCATTGGCATCTAAAAAGTTTCAGAAGGGATAAATCTGGCTGTAAAATTCTAAAATCGCCCATGGTTCTCAAGTAGGTTTTTACATACAAAAAGAAAACGCCTCTGAAGCAAAATTTACAACCAGATTTATCACTTCTGAGACTTTTTAGATACCAAAGGAATCAAGAAAAAACACAAATAATGCCTTACCGTTAATGAAATGCAGTGAGCAAACGCGATAAATCCCAATATTTTCAATTCCGATATCTGCACGGCCAATGTTCGCCAAGCACTTTAGCTGCTGCTGTCCCTTCAGCTGTCGCTTCTCTTTACCTTCACTTCTCTTCACTTTTGGAATTCTGAAGTTGGGTACATGTCTCTCACATTTACCCCGACTTCCACAATTTTTTACAGCGAAAAAATTCAACATTTTGGCGGTTTTTAACAGGTAGGAAAGTACGTGTTTCTAGCATTAATAACATATACCGGAAGTGACGGATGCCCTCCAGATGGATTGAGCGGCTCCGTGCGTCAAGCCCTATGACCCGGTGAACTTACGTGCAACCCCCCTATAGCCTTTGATATATCGTAATCTCTTGAATTCTTGATATCAACTAATATTTCAGCCTCTTCGCCACATATGTGCCAGGTTCCACTGCTTTTAAGGATATGATTGTTCTTGGAGCTCCTCCATCTTTGACTTAGTAACCAACCAGTATTTATGAATAAGGCAGGATTCCAGAACATTGAACTGGTTGTTTGGTTTGGTTGTGGGATTTCTTCGCTTTGTTCTATGGCAGCATTTCTTTTTTAAAGAGTGGTTAACGCTGCACCTGCATGGCCTTCATCAAGTGAACCACAAGTTTGATGATAATGGTAGAGTGCGGAATATATTGAACCACAAGATTACGGTGGAATAATCTGCTGGAGGGAATCAGCGGGTGAAGCAGAACCCTGGGTGGAACAAAATGGTTGACGTTTTGGGTCGAAACACTGTGTCAGTCATGTTGCAGGCTTTTGATGCAAAATATTAACCATTCCTTTCCATCCACAGATGCTGCTCAACCACTGATTTCCTCCAGCAGATTGTTTGTTACTTTAGATTCTACTCTCTTTAGTTTCTGAGCTGTTAGATTAGCTCTGTATCTGTCTAATGTCACAGCAGACACATACAAACCAAGGAGAGTGACCTCAATTTGAAAACAGAACAAGGAATTTCCAAAGACGAAAATGTTAAGTTCATCCATGCAGAATAGTTATTAATTCTTGGACTAACATATGTAAGGAGATACAATAACATAGCTTTTTATGTTGATAAGAAGCACTTCAGAATTATATATCAAAAACTGGCCCCGCTTTGCCACAAGATATTATCATTTCTACAGCTGTGAAATTAGATTTTGGAACTAATCTTCTTTGCAAAGTAATTGCTTTTCTGAAATTGCTCCATAATAAATGGTGAATGCTAGTTAGTCAAAAAAGTTAGACCAGGTGGATAGCATTTGTCCAGGAGAATTTAGAACATGTAAAGTAGAAGAATTTAGAAACATAGAAAATAGATGCATTCGGCCCTTCGAGTCAGCACCGCCATTCAATATGATCATGACTGATCATCCAGAATCAGTACCCAGTTCCTGCTTTCTCCCTGTATCCCTTGATTCCGTTAGCCCTAAGAGCTATATCTAACTATCTTGAATACATCCAGTGTATTGCCTTCTGTGGCAGAGAATTCCAGATTCATAACTCTCTGGGTGGAAAGGTTTTTCCTCATCTCAGTCCTAAATGGCCTACTCCTTCTTCTTAAACTGGAACCCCTGGATCTGGACTCCCCCAACATGGGGAACACTTTTACATAGATACATAGATACATAGAAAATAGGTGCAGGAGTAGGCCATTCGGCCCTTCGAGCCTGCACCGCCATTCAATATGATCATGGCTGATCATTCCAACTCAGTATCCCGTACCTGCCTTCTCTCCATACCCCCTGATCCCTTTAGCCACAAGGGCCACATCTAACTCCCTCTTAAATATAGCCAATGAACTGGCCTCAAACTACCCTCTGTGGCAGAGAGTTCCAGAGATTCACCACTCTCTGTGTGAAAAAGTTTTTCCTCATCTCGGTCTTAAAGGATTGCCCCCCTTATCCTTAAGCTGTGACCCCTTGTCCTGGACTTCCCCAACATCGGGAACAATCTTCCTGCATCTAGCCTGTCCAACCCCATAAGAATTTTGTACGTTTCTATAAGATCCCCTCTCAATCTCCTAAATTCTAGCGAGTATTTGCCAAGTCTATCCAGTCTTTCTTCATATGAAAGTCCTGACATCCCAGGAATCAGTCTGGTGAACCTTCTCTGCACTCCTCTATGGCTATAATGTCCTTCCTCAGATTTGGAGACCAAAACTGTACGGCAATACTCCAGGTGTGGTCTCACCAAGACCCTGTACAACTGCAGTAGAACCTCCCTGCTCCTATACTCAAATCCTTTTGCTATGAAAGCTAACATACCATTCGCTTTCTTCACTGCCTGCTGCACCTGCATGCCTACTTTCAATGACTGGTGTTACCATGACACCCAGGTGTCGCTGCATCTCCCCATTTCCTAATCGGCCACCATTTAGATAATAGTCTGCTTTCCTGTTTTTGCCACCAAAGTGGATAACCTCACATTTATCCACATTATACTGCATCTGCCAAACATTTGCCCACTCACCCAGCCTATCCACCTTGCAGTCTCCGAGCATCCTCCTCACAGCTAACACTGCCCCCCAGCTTAGTGTCATCCGCAAACTTGGAGATGTTGCCTTCAATTCCCCTCATCCAGTTCATTAATATAAATTGTAAATAGCTGGGGTCCCAGCACTGAGCCTTGCGGTACCCCACTAGTCACTGCCTGCCATTGTGAAAAGGACCCGTTTACTCCTACTCTTTGCTTCCTGTTTGCCAGCCAGTTCTCTATCCACATCAATACTGAACCCCCAATACCGTGTGCTTTAAGTTTGTATACTAATCTCTTGTGTGGTACCTTGTCGAAAGCCTTCTGAAAGTCCAGATACAAACACATCCACTGGTTCTCTCCCCTATCCACTCTACTAGTTACATCCTCGAAAAATTCTATAAGATTCGTCAGACATGATTTACCTTTCGTAAATCCATGCTGACTTTGTCCAATGATTTCACCACTTTCCAAATGTGCTGCTATCCCATCTTTAATAACTGACTAGCAGTTTCCCCACTACCGATGTTAGACTAACTGGTCTGTAATTCCCCGTTTTCTCTCTCCCTCCCTTCTTAAAAAGTGGGGTTACGTTTGCTACCCTCCAATCCTCAGGAACTACTCCAGAATTTAAAGAGTTTTGAAAAATTATCACTAATGCATCCACTATTTCTGGAGCTACTTTCTTAAGTACTCTGGGATGCAGCCTATCTGGCCCTGGTGATTTATCGGCCTTTAATCCATTCAATTTACCCAACACCACTTCCCGACTAACCTGGATTTCACTCAGTTCCTCCATCTCCTTTGACCCGCGGCCCCCTGCTATTTCCGGCAGATTATTTATGTCTCCCTTAGTGAAGACGGAACCAAAGTAGTTATTCAATTGGTCTGCCATATCCTTGTTCCTCATGATCAATTCACCTGTTTCTGACTGCAAGGGACCTACATTTGTTTTAACTAATCTCTTTCTCTTCACATATCTATAAAAACGTTTGCAGTCAGTTTTTATGTTCCCTGCCAGTTTTCTTTCATAATCTATTTTCCCTTTCCTAATTAAGCCCTTTGTCCTCCTCTGCTGGTCTCTGAATTTTTCCCAGTCCTCTGGTATGCTGCTTTTTCTGGCTAATTTGTACGCATCATCTTTTGCTTTGATACTATCCCTGATTTCCCTTGTTATCCACGGATGCACTACCTTCCCTGATTTATTCTTTTGCCAAACTGGATGAACAATTTTTGTAGTTCATCCATGCAGTCTTTAAATGCCTTCCATTGCATATCCACCTTCAAACCCTTTTAGAACTAATTGCCAGTCATCTTGGCCAATTCACGTCTCATACCCTCAAAGTTACCTTTCTTTAAGTTCAGAACCGTTGTTTCTGAATTAACAATGTCACTCTCCATCCTAATGAAGAACTCAACCATATTATGGTCCCTCTTGCCCAAGGGGGCACGCACAACAAGACTGCTAACTAACCCTTCCTCATTACTCAATACCCAGTCTAGAATAGCCTGCTATCTCGTTGGTTCCTCTACATGTTGGTTTAGATAACTATCCCGCATACATTCCAAGAAATCCTCTTCCTCAGCACCCCTGCCAATTTGATTCACCCAATCTATATGTAGATTGAAGTCACCCATTATAACTGTTTTGCCTTTGTTGCATGCATTTCTAATTTCCTGTTTGATGCCATCCCCAACTTCACTACTAGTTAGGTGGCCTGTACACAACACCCACCAGCGTTTTCTGCCCCTTAGTGTTTCGCAGCTCTACCCATACCGATTCCACATCCTCCAAGCTAATGTCCTTCCTTTCCACTGCGTTAATCTCCTCTCTAACCAGCAACGCTACCCCCACCTCCTTTTCCTTTCTCTCTATCCCTCCTGAATATTGAATATCCCTGGATGTTCAGCTCCCAGCCTTGGTCACCCTGGAGCCATGTCTCCGTGATCCCAACTATATCATAATCATTAATTGCTATCTGCACATTCAACTCATCCACCTTATTACGAATGCTCCTTGCATTGAGACACAAAGCCTTCAGGCTTGTTTTTACAACGCTCTTACCCCTTATACAATTATGTTGAAAAGTGGCCCTTTTTGATTTTTGCCCTGGATTTGTCTGCCTGCCACTTTGACTTTTCGCCTTGCTACTATTGCTTCCGCCCGCATTTTACACCCCTCTGTTTCTCTGCTCACCCATTTAAGAACCCCCACCACCTCTTATTCTGTTTATTATTGTTTTCCTTCTTCCCCCCCTACATGTTGGGTCTGAGTGCTTTCCTTCTCTGCCTCTGCCTCACACACTGTCTAATAGCATTCTCTATTTGAGTCCCTATTTTTCCTCCATCTGACCTATCCAATCCCTTAAGAATGTTGTTTCTATAATATCCCCCCTCAACCTTGTAAATTCCAGTTAATATAAGCCCAGTCGATCTTTGTTCTTTCAAAATATGTCAGTCCCGCCATCCTGGGAATTAACCTATTGAACCTACGCTGCACTCCTTCAATAGCAAGAATGGCCTTCCTCAAATTAGGAGACCAAAACTGCACACAATACTCCAGGCGCAGTCTCACCAGGGCCCTGTACAACTGCAGTAGGACCTCCTTGCTCCTATACTCAAATCTTCTCCCTATGAAGGCCAACAAGCTTACTTCACTGCCTGCTGTACCTGCATGCTTACTTTCAGTGACTGATGTACAAGCACATCCAGGTCTCGCTGCACCTCCCCTTTTCCTAATCTGACACCAGTCAGATAATGATCTGCCTTCTTGTTCTTGCCACCAAAGTGGATAACCTCACTTTGAAACACAAAATAAGATAGAGATACTAGAATAGGAAGATAAAGTGAAAAGCAATTAAAAGTTATTTTTATACTTCAGCATTAAGAATGAAATTATTTTCAAGCATGGCGAGTTCTGCTCATGTAATATTTAAATTGTATTTTTTGGGGGATTATTGTGCACAAGCTATAAACCTTGGGGGGGGGAAACATGCAGTGAGGGCTTTCTAGATCTGTCAGTGGCCATGTTGTATCAGCCACATTACCAATTCTTCAGTCATATCCATGAAGAACAGAATTAATGAAGGAATATAGTGTGGAAAGAAAAGGTAAAATATAACAAGATGAAGATTTATTACATATTAATAATGCAATGTTTCACTAATATTCTATGTGAAAACTAACAATATGTTATCTTTGAAACATGGGTAGATTTGACTATTATTTAAATACAGATAAAACTCAGTAATATTGAAGAACTCCAAATTTTTATACTTACATAATTTTCTTGCTACAAGGCAAAGGGGAAATCAAAGAATCCTGGCTGCAAATGTCACTTTCACTGTATGTGCTTGTATAAGGTGATGAAGTACGTGATGTGGAATCTAAACCAAGTTCCAGTTTAAGGGCGGAATCTGGACTCTCAATATCAGATGCACCATTGCTCAATTTAGCTCTTTTCTTTGCAGCACTGTTTCTTAGTGACCTGAGGGCACTCATCATCTGTAAAAAATACTGATATGTCAATGATCTGCAAAGTGAAGGGAGCAATTGTCAATAGCATTATCATTCAGCACTTACCAACAACCTGTTTGCCAATGTTTGGTTTAAGTTTTGCCAGTATTACTCAGATCCGGATCTCAACCCAGCCTTGGTCTGCAGATCATTAAGGGGTAACCAAAGCAAGTTGTTGCTGTGAAATTTGCAGCTGGTGTAGTCACAGTATGATAGTTATGGAGGAAGTTAAAATTTGGGGTAGTTAACAGGATGTGTCAGGCAGGCCACTGTCCATGAAAATATCGAGCTTACAGTTAAAAGAAACAGCCCAAATCAGTGCTGTAACAGATATGATGCTAGTGTGGTGGCACCCGGTGGTAGGCCACGGGCAGAGCGAACCCTCGGCTCTGGAGGGAGGAGTTAGGTGTCTCGGTGTGGGAGCCGGTGGTGACGGGGTTGATCCTTTACGGTATTTAAGGTTGGGCAACGCCCGTGCCCGTTGTTGGAGTAGGGAGCAGCACTGTAATAGTAATAAATACGTTTCGTTCACACAACTTTGTGTTCCGACTAATTCTTGGCTGGACTCCTGCGAGTCCCCGCTATACTGGTGACCCCGACGACCAGGTGTGTAATCCTGGAAACATTTCCGGAAAAAACCACCTCGCGCAACCCACTGCTGCCGCCTACGAGGCCGAACTCAACACGGTCTGCCTACATTCTGGACCACGCAGAAGGTTCCGTCAGGCCGAGTTGTAGTTCCACATCCGCGGTGTAACGGTCGACGAGACCTGTTACCATTACGTGGTAAGCGCTCTCGACCAGGAAACGGCCAGTCAGGTCGTGCTATACCTGGATAATCCGCCGGTGGAGCGGAAGGATACAGGCCTCAAGGAGCTGCTGCTCTGGATATTCGGGCCGAGCTGCATGGAGTGAGTGGCGCAGGAACTCAACATGGGTGGGCTCGGTGACCGGAAGCCCTCGGCCCCCATGAGCTCGCGCTCATGGGTGACCACCGGACCTGCCTCCTGTTCGAGTACACCTACTTGCAGCAGTTGCCGCGCAACATCCGCCGGCAGCTCTCGGGGGAGAGCTTCGAAGATCCTCTGAGGCAAGCGGCGCGCGCCGACGAGCTGTGGCTGGCTGACCAGCAGGAAGTGGGTGTGCTGGAAGTCCTGGCCCGGATCAACACAGTGGAAGGCACAGCAGCCTAGGACCACGCCCACAAGAGGCTCCACGGAGTCGCAGACCAGGCAAGTTGCACAAGAGCCAGGGAAAAAGATGTGGTGCTTTTACCACCAACGCTGGGGTTCAGCCAGTGTCGCCAGCCATGTTCGTTTCCGGGAAACGCCGGTGCCGGCCGCTGATAGTCACAGCGGTGGCCGGCAGGATTCATGCCTGGGACCGGCGCTCGGGGCTCAGGTTCTTGGTGGACACTGGGGGGGGGAGGTCATCGTTTTGCCCCCCTCCGGAGTAGACACGCATGCTGGTAAGTGGGCCCCCCTTAACCGCTGCGAATGGATATTCCATCTGTACTTATGGCGTCCGGACTATTCCGATCATCTTTGGCGCGTGCCACTTCACCTGGCCATTCGTTATTGTGGACGTGGCCCAGCCCCTGCTGGGCGCAGATTTCTTGCGGGTACAATCGCTCCTGGTGGACGTGAGAGGGCGATGCCTCGACGTTGGAGAAGATCTCCTTGCACCCTACTGCGACCGCCGCGCCAATCAACAACCCAGTGGCGACAGTGGACAATGTATATGCACAGAAACTGGCTGAGTTTCTGGACATTATCACCCTGCATTTCGATTCGGCCAGCCCGAGACATGGTGTCGTGCACCATATTCTCACATCAGGTCCACCGCTCCATGCCCGCCGGCTTGCTCCCGACAAGCTCCAGATAGCGAAGGCAGCGTTTCAAAAGATGGAGGCCATGGGCATCGTCCGACGCTCCAACACCCCAACACCCCAAGGGCCTCCCCCGCTGCACATGGTGCACATGGGCTCGATCCTGTTCATTTATTTAGATGACATCCTCGTGGCATGTCGCTCGCAGAAAGAGCACTGCGCCCACTTACGTTTATTGTGCCAGTGCCTTAGTCAACACGGCCTGGTGATTAACCCTGGCAAATGCCAGTTCGGCCTCCGGGCCATCGACTCTCTGGGCCACTGGATGACGCGGCACGGAGCAGTGACTCTAACGCACATGGTTGAGGCAATCCGCCAGTTTCCGCAGCCTTCTACGGTGCGGGGCCTCCAGGGGTTTTACCACCGGTTCGTGCTGGCGGCGGCTAAAATTATGCGGCCGCTTTTCCAGTTGTTAACTGGCATGAGGCGGGAGGTACAATGGGACGCCGTCGTCGTTTGAAGGGGCAAAGAAGCCTTGGCTCGGGCAGCCATGCTCGTACATCTGCGGGCCGATGCCCTACAGCCCTTACCATGGATGCCTCAGACTCTGCGGTCGGTGGCGTTCTAGAGCAGTCGGTCAATGGCAAATGGCAGCCTCTCGCCTTTTTCAGCCGCCAGTTGAACCCTGCGGAACAGCGCTACAGTGCTTTTGACCGGGTGTTGCTCGTCTTGCACCTTGCAATGCGGCATTTCCTGGAGGGTCGGGATTTTGTAGTCTTCACGGACCATAAGGCCCTCACCTTCGCATTCACCAAGGTCTCAGATCCTTGGTCGACCCGCCAGCAGCGCCAGCTTACGGCTATTTCAGAGTTTACGACCGGCATCCGACACATTGCCGGTAAATTTAACCTGGTTGTGGACGCCTTGTCCCGCCCAGCGATCGCAGCCGTTCTCAACCCGGCTGCTGGAATAGACTACTTTGCCTTGGCTGTGGCGCAGCTGGAGGACGAAGAGATGCCAGCATACCGCACAGCGATCTCGGATTTGGTGCTGGAGGATGTGCCGTTGGGGCCCTCGGGTGGTTCCATCCTGTGCGACGTGTCCACGGGCCAGCCAAGGCAAAGTAGTCTATTCCGGCAGCCGGGTTGAGAACGGCTGCGATCGCTGGGCGGGACAAGGCGTCCACAACCAGGTTAAATTTACCGGCAATGTGTCGGATGCCGGTCGTAAACTCTGAAATAGCCGTAAGCTGGCGCTGCTGGCGGGTCGACCAAGGATCTGAGACCTTGGCGAATGCGAAGGTGAGGGCCTTATGGTCCGTGAAGACTACAAAATCCCGACCCTCCAGGAAATGCCGCATTGCAAGGTGCAAGACGAGCAACACCCGGTCAAAAGCACTGTAGCGCTGTTCCGCAGGGTTCAACTGGCGGCTGAAAAAGGCGAGAGGCTGCCATTTGCCATTGACCGACTGCTCTAGAACGCCACCGACCGCAGAGTCTGAGGCATCCATGGTAAGGGCTGTAGGGCATCGGCCCGCAGATGTACGAGCATGGCTGCCCGAGCCAAGGCTTCTTTGCCCCTTCAAACGACGACGGCGTCCCATTGTACCTCCCGCCTCATGCCAGTTAACAACTGGAAAAGCGGCCGCATAATTTTAGCCGCCGCCAGCACGAACCGGAGGTAAAACCCCTGGAGGCCCCGCACCGTAGAAGGCTGCGGAAACTGGCGGATTGCCTCAACCATGTGTTGTTCCGGCGGCTTGGCGCCATCGCGTGTTCGATGTAATCCACGGGCTGGCCCACCCATCTATCCGAGCCACGGTTGCCACGAGATTTATATGGCACGGGCTGTGGAAGCAAGTCGGTCGCTGGGCCCTGGCGTGCATTCAGTGCCAAACATCAAAGGTACATCGACACGTCCGGGCGACCATTCAAGATTTTGCGGTGTACGCGCCGGCGGTTCGACCAAGAGCACGTGGACATCGTGGGGCCGCTGCCCCCGTCCCGGGGTGTTTCACGCCTGCTGAGTGGTGGACCGTTTTACGCGGTGGCCGGAGGCCATCCCGCTAATGGACACTTCCACCCAGTCGTGCGCTCGTGCCCTCGTGGCTAATTGGATTGCCCGCTTAGGGGTTCCACTGGACATCACATCTGACCGGGGTGCCCAGTTCACTTCTGAACTGTGGTCCGCAATGGCCCGCCTGCTGTGGACGCAGCTCCACCATTCGACAGCGTACCATCTCCAGTCGAATGGGTTGATGGAGCGGTTCAATCGCCGTAGGACGCCCTGAAGACTCGCCTCACGGGCCCTGAGTGGATGGACGAGTTGCCATGGGTCCGGGGGAGGTGAGTTGCAGGCAGATGGTTGGACAAAGGCCAGAGATGAAAAGACAGAAGATGTGCTTCAAAAGGATTGGAGTTGCCAAGTGTGAAGCAAGAGGAAAGAATGTAGGTGGAAGGGGGCAGTGGAAAAACAGGTGCAAATCCAGTGGGGCACAGGGGAAACGGGAAGGGGGAGGGGGGGTTTAAGAAGGGGATTTGTCGTTATCCAAAATTGGAGAATTCAATGTTCATACTGTTGGAATGTAAGCTCCCCAAGCAGACTGTGCTGTTCCTCCAGTTTGTGTGTGGCCCCACTCTGGCAATAGAGGAGGCCCAGGCCAGAAGGGTCAGTATAGGAATAAGATGATAAGTTAAAATGGTTAGCAACTGGGAGATCCAGTAGGCCTTGGTAAACAAAGCACCAGTGTTCAGAGAAATAGTCTCAGAATCTACGCCTGATTTCGATGATGTACAGGAACCCATATCTGAAACACCGAATGCAGTAGATGAGGTTGGAATAGGAGCATGTGATCCTCTGTCTCACCTGGAAGGACAAGGTCATCTACCAACTTAATTTTTCACTCACCACAAATGCTGCTTGATATGTTGGGTACTCCAAGCATTCTTTTTTGTTTTATATTTCTAGCATCTGCTGTACTCTGCCTCTCAGTTACAGCATTATTTTTTCCCTTTGTCAACTCATTTATCTAAATCTATTCATACTCCTTCAGAGAGATTATCATTGAATAACAATCATTCATCACCCTGTCTTAGCCCAACAGCATTTGTGACACATGAACAATATTGGTCTCCAATCTGTCATTCTTTGTTTGCTTATCCACTTGTTTACTTATTGTTTTAGTTGAACGTTAAATCTATTTCTTTCTCCACAGATGCTGCCTGATATGCTGAATACCTCCAGTATTTTCTACTTTTATTTCAATTCAAGAACCACCAGTTTATTTGCTCACTGAAGGAAAGTTACATTCTTTTCATTATTTGTGCTTGGTGAATATATATATATTTTTAAATAATTTATAAACATTGAATTTTCAGGTGATTTAGAAACAAATTTGGTCCCAGTAAGCTCCAATAAACAACAGTGTTTTTTTAAAAGAATGGTTTTATTTTCTGAGAGATCAATGCTGCCCAATAAGAGACTCTCCAGTTTTCCTTCAAAATAATTTCACAGAATCATAGACATAAGACCATAATACATCGGAGCAGAATTAAGCCATTCAGCCCATCAAATCTACTCCATCATTCGCTCATGGCTGATCTATTTTTCCTTCTCAAACCCATTCTCTTGCCTACTACCCTACCAGTCTCAGTTTAAAAAATACCCAATGACTTGGCCTCCACCCCCATCTGGCAATTAATTCCACAGATTCACCACCGTCTGGCTAAAGAAATTCCTTCTAACCTCCATTCTAAAGGTGTGTCCTTTAATTCTGAGGCTGTGCCCTCTAGTTCTATATTCTCCCACAAGTGGAAACATCCTCTCCACATCCACTCTATCTAGGCCTTTCATTATTCAGTTGGTTTCAATGAGATCCCTGTAGATCAAACAGTATTGCTGATTTGATCCGTCTGGTTTTGCTGCTCCGGCCACAAGTCTGCGAGCCTGAGGTGGTTCGGGCGCGTCTGCAGCGTACAAAACTGACGCAGAAGGCGTACTACGACCGTTCTAGTTGTCCTCTCCAACCATTGTCGGGCGGCCAGGTGGTCCGTCTCCAAACCCAGAAGGGGTATGACCGTATGGGCACGGTCAAGGAGGTGTGCCTGGAACCAAGGTCTTATTTGATATAATCTGGCGGAGGTCTATACAGATGAAACCGCCGACATATTCTGCCAGTAAATGAGCCGGTGCCATTGAGGCAGGTTCAGTATGATGATGCAGATGACCCAGATGATGTGTTATGGACAGAGGATGGAAACTACTATCTGAATGAGGGACATGTGACAGCAGACGGTGAGCAGTTCTGAGATCAGAACTTTGTTTCTGTACCTGCAAAAGGAGTGCCAATGGGGCTGGTGCCTATGACAAAGACCGCTGCGAAGCCTGTCGACAAATCCCCTGCGAAACCTGTGCTGGTTGAGTTGTCGCCTGCTAAGAAACTCCTGATGGAGACCATACCTGTGGTGACATCTCCTATGAGGGGCACGGCTGAAAGCCTGTACCGTACGCGTGCAGGACGGGTCAGCAAGCCTGTGGCTAGATATGGGGATTATGTCTAGATGCAGATCTTGGACTCTAATTAACTATAACCAACGTTACTTATATTACTTGCAGTATATCCTCCATTGCTTTACTGTAGATGATAGTTAATATTTACAGCTTTATATACATATTACTCCTGCATGCTTTATGTTTGCCCTTTGGGCAATAGCCCTAGAAGGGGGATGTAGATCAAACAGTACTGCTGATTTGATGGTTGTCTGGTTTTGCTGCTGATGACCTGATCCATAAACCATGTCAGGTTTCCCACGTCACCGCCACCTCGTGCATGCGGGCAGCCATGTTGTTTTTTTGTTTTAACTTACGATTCGGAGCCTACAGTACCCATCTCGATGGTCTCTGTATGTATACGAATTAAAGTACTTGTTATGATATATAATAACTCTGTATCATAAGTACTTTGCACAATCCCCATTTCATCCTTCTAAACTCAAGCAAGTACTGGCCCAGAACCTTCAAACTCTCCTCATACATTAACCCAATCATTCCCAGAATCATTCTTGTAAACCTCCTCTGGTCCCTCTCCAATGCCAGCATCTTACCCGATATAGGGCATAAAACTGCACACAATATTTCAAATGTGGCCTGACCAGTGCCTTATAAAGCCTCTGTATTATATCCTTGCTTTTATATTCTAGTCCTCTCGAAATGAATGTTACAATTGCATTTGCCTTCCTTACTACCGACTCAACCTGCAAATTAACCTTTTGGGAATACTGCACAAACTCCCTTTGCACGTCCGATTTCTAAATCTTCCTCCCATTTAGTAAATAGAAATAGTCTATGCCTTTATTTCTTCTACCAAAGTGCATAACGCACACTTTGCTGCACGTTATTCCATCGCAGAAAGCAACTATTGAGCCCATCATGTCAATGCAGACAACAAACAGCTATTCAAGCTAATCACACTTTTTAGTTCTTAATCCATTAAATGCTCATTCATGTATTTTTGTTTTAAATTGACAATTTATGTCTTGACTGCCCATTCATTCTGTGAGCACCATGTGCTTACCATTCTTACATAAAAATGTATCACTCCAACTCATCTTTAATCCTCTATCAATTGCTTTACGTTTATGGCTTCCAGTTTTTGTCCCATTCAGGAACTTGTTTATTATTTTTTGTTCAATGCTTTAAACATATCAGACTGAAAGCTCCCCTTTGCCTGCTCTATTTCATAGAAAACAACCTTAATCCAAGTAATCCTTTGTCGAAACTAAACTTCTTCATCTCAGATAACATTCTAATAAATACCTTCCAAACCTTCTCTGGTGCCTCCATATCCTTCCTGTAACTCACTTTAGCTGAGCCCTAGTCATTCATACGGTTCTTGATGACCACAATTCCCACTGAAAGACAGATGGGGTTCAGTTCATATCTTACCTAAAAAATGTCAACTCTAACAAGCCCAGCATTGCATAAATACAATACTGAATTGCCACCATAGATTTTGAAATCAAATGTCTGGATTTGTCTACGAACGTTAAACATTCTAACTCAGTGACATTAATGTAACACAGAGCCATTGTTGACAATTCTAACAGCAGTTGGTTCAAGCCCTGAACCAATATGAAATCCAAATCTAACACCACCCTTCAATACTCCTTACAGTATATTGCATATAGATGGCAGGACTGTTTGCCAATTCTAACATAGGTGTTTATAAAAAATACAAGGTTTCTCAAAGACAATGGTTAATATGCCCAGGGTTCCTGCATCAACTCATACCAAGATTAAAATAGTTGCTCCCATATTTACCAATGTAACAGCTGCTGAATCCCCAAAGAATCCCTTGTCAAATTTTTCAAGTAATAATTTCTATGCTTCTTGTTTACCATTGAAAGCTATAATCTGTGTCTTTCGAAAACAATCAATATTTTTCATGCAAGCATGCACTAACCTCTTCAAGATCTGTTTCATCTTCATTGTTATCCAACAAGGAAAGATTCAGTTCCAGATTTTTATCAATGTTTTTTTCTTCTTCCCATGCCTCCTCAGAATCTGCTCCATGTGTTTCTTTCTTATTATCAAAATCAAGTACTTCTGTTTCAACCATTGGACTCGTACCTCTTGGAATGGGAGGAACAGGCTTTGACGTGTTAAGATCTCTCCGAGATGATGGTAACCGCACCAGTGCAGGTTTGAGTGATATAGGAGAACGATTGTCTTGCAAGCTGTCTCCTGGTAAATCAGACAATTAAATAAATATGTACATATCCTTTGCTAGATGACACCTACTTAAAAAATATATTAAACTAAAACATTCCTATATCTTGTAAGCAAACTAAAGGTAATGCAAGCTGAAACATTTTGGAGCCTGTAACTGTTTATACTGTTTGCAACTCACTAATGCAGAGGATTTCCAAAATGAATTTTAGTTTTCAGTAATCAGGGATACATTCTTTTCAGATTCTTCATATGCAAGGGCCAGACAACCTGACATTGATGCTTGTAATTTACCTGGTCCAGGTATGAAGGACCAATCTTTTTGGCCAAAATCAACTTGCAGTATGATCTCAATGCCAATATTCCTTCACTGATACTCCCTTAACTATCATTGGCAACTGCCATAGCCCTCCTCCACCATTACTGAAATTATTATTGAGGATGCATTTGAAGTATTGTGCCCAGTTTTGATCATCCTGCTACAAGAAAGATGACAAAAAACTGGAAAGGGTGCAGAGAAGATTTGAGGATCATGTCAGGACTCGTGGGCGTGAGCGATAGAGCAGGCTCCGAGTTTATTCCGTGGAGTGCAGAGGCCGGGGGATGGTCTCACAGAGGTGTATAAAATCATGACGGGAATGCACAAAGTATTTTTCCCAGGGTTGGGGAATCAAGAACTAGAGGAAAGATGTAATAGGGATCTGTGAGAGTGGAAAGATGTAATAGGGATCTGTGGTATAACTTTTTTATTTACACAGAGGGTGTATGGAATAAGATGTCAAAGGAAGATTTAAGACAGATACAATAACAACATTTTAAAGATGTCATTTCGACAGGAGCATGCAACCTGCACACCCTCACTAAATTTAATAAACAGAAGAAAATTATTTATGTTGCTTGATGTCGACAATTGGAGAACTCAAATTTAAGGTGACTTTGGGGATTAAAAAAAAGTTAAAAATTTAGGGCGGTTAAATAAATGGCTATCGGAGCTAATTTATATAACTTTTTTTTTAAAAGAGGCCATAAGTAAAATAAGTGTTACAACTGACCACAAAATGAACCCAATACTTATTAAAAACACTTTATTTGTACAGCCCCTTTTGTGGCCTTCCCATAGTGCATTATAGCTAATTATTAATTTTTAGTCAGGCATTGTGATGTAGGTTGAAACACTACATTTATGCAAAGCACAAACAACAATGTGATGACACAAGTGGCTTGGTTTGCAACACTGAGCTTTTTGCATAGATCCAATACATGTATAATGTTGATCAACATGTAAAGTTCTGTAAAATTCTATAATTTCATGATGGTGAGAGGATAAGAATACTAGATTTCTAAAAGTAAAAATTTTGATTATTTTCAGGACATATTAATTTGGATAAGCCCATATTACTGAAAAGTTGATTTACCAAAGGTGAGCAAATCCTCAGATAATTGGTTAGTTAACTTTCGTGAATTGGCCTGAGAAGTCCCATCAAAATGTTTTGTAGGCCATGAGTTTGAAAAATTAACACATTGTTTTTGCAATTTCTTTGAAGATCCTTCGAGTGTAGAGATATGGTTAAGTCGTGTTGCTGTTGATAATGGGAAAGATGGAAGATAACGAGTTCCTTGGCTAGAGCTGGAAGTTGAAAATGCAGCAGCTTCAGTCGTCATGGGACTGTAGAGAAGATGGTTCTTGCAGGAAAGAGCCAAGCTGGAACGAACTGTGAATAAAAGCATACAAATTATTGAAGTTGAAGCAAATATCAGACTAAATTTCAAGAGGATCATAACCAGAACTAAAAGCAAGTCATGTATTTGCATCACAATCATAAAACACAATTCCAAAAGTAATTGAAGTAGATACACCATTAAAGCAGGAAAACCCCTCTTCCTTACCACCAATCTTCCCTCTCAGCTGAAATGTCAACATATCTTCAAGTTCAACAACATTTGGAAAAACACTGAAGTTATACACAATGTACTCTGGTTGGATCTTTTCAATGCTCACCACCAAGAGCAAGATTAACCAAGAACGGCAAGATCTTTAGTTTAGGTTAGGTTAGAGATACAGCACGGAAACAGGCCCTTCAGCCCACCGAGACCGACCAGCAATCCCCGCACTCTAACAATATCCTACACACATTAGGGCCGATTTACAATTTTTACCAAGCCAGTTAACCGACAAACCTGCACATCTTTGGAGTGTGGGAGGATACCGGAGCTCCTGGAGAAAATCCATGCAGGTGGGAACGTACACATTCTGTACAGATACCACCCGTAGTCAGGAATGAACCCGGGTCTCTGGCACTGTAAGGCAGCAAATCTTAGTCTAAAGGACAAGGTGCAGGTCTTGTTTTTGCTCGACATTTTTCCAGAATTTAATAAGCAGTGAGGATCATGTTGGCTGTCTCACTGGCTGAAACTCCACAAAGCCCCGCAGAATATTGCTAACAATGGGAAGTAATTGTTTTAAGAAGACATGTTCTTTCACACAGACGGTGATGGGTTTTTGGAACCAGCTGCCAGAGGAGATATTTGAGGCAAGTACTACAACAATATTTAAAAGACATTTGGACAGGTACATGGATAGGAAAGGTTTAGAGGGATATGGGCCAAATGCAGGCAGGTGGGACGAGTGTAGATGGGGCATATTGTCGGCATGGGCAAGTTGAGCCCAAGGATCTGTTTCCATGCTGTATAACTCTATGACTACGTGTGGGAGACTTTAGCTCAAAAGGGAGCAACATTATTAGGAATGCTATTGAGTAGTTCCAATCAATTTGTTGGGAATACAAAGAAGCCCACTGTAAATGATGGAGGGAGTGCACCTCTCAAAATAACCACTTGTCTGCTCCATAAAGTACATTGTCGCCTCATGTTACAAGGGAGCAGGTTCAAGGATCTGACTAGTAGAACAGAATAAAGGCTCACTCGTCTGTTTAGTTACAAATCAGTTTTATTGGTAAGAGAGATCAAAAACAATATTTGTCTTGGTATACGCAGGGTCCGTTTTACAGCAGCACACTTCTCTCTCTCTGCCTCCGTCCGTGGCGCTGATCGCCACTCAGCCCATCAGTGAACCCCTCTCATACATGAACTGACTTATGGCTTACAGGCGTCTGCCTTTATACAGATAAGAAATCAGCCGTTGAAATAACCGCCGGTAAGTCCTGGCCAATAGCGCTGCTCCCAAATTCAAACTATAACCAATGGCAGGGGACTGCATCCGTGTGAGGCCCCCCCCCCCTCCTTTGGGAACAAAGCTGTATCAACCGAGGACTGGCGCGTAAAGCAATACACGGCGCTACAGACGGCGCGTAAAGGTAATACACACAGCGCTACAGACTTGGCATGCAAAGGTTTAAACAGAACGCTGTCGGCTTAGCGAGTGGGAATTTAAACAAAGAGCTGTCGGCTGCAGCGCTATAGGTTCTAAATATAGCGCGACCGGCCGCAGCGCTATGGAGTTTAAATATAGTGCTACCTGCCACAGCGCTAAGGGCTTTAAACATAGCGCTCTGGACTTTAAACAGCGCTATAGCCACAGCACTATGGGTCAGACTGTTCGGGCAAAATTCTCGTATAACATTCCACCCCTCAAACAGTCTAGTTACCGTCACATCCGGCCTGCAGGCATTACCTCGTTACATCCGACCCACAGGCTGTAGTAAAGTCCACGCGGTCGTGATGCCAATCCACACATACAATGTCATAATATTATGGCCAACAAGATTGTCCCAATGGTCAGTCCCCAGTGCACCACTGTTGTCCACCAGCCTCCCGTGGGATTGTAATCGTGGTACTGTTCTCCGACCCTTTGAATCTTCTCTACGGCTTCCTGGATGTGGTCAGCAAGGTTCGTGATGTTCTCTTTTACCCCTCTCAGTGTCAAACCAGTCACCGAGTCTGCATGACCACGCATGGTACAAATTAACTTATTTTGTCGGAGATCCCAAACCTTAATGCCATTATCAATACCACCAAAGATAATCTGATCGCTTGTGTCATTAAACATTGCTGCCAGAACTTGGTACGTGTTTTGAAACGTATGGATTGCCACCTTCTTCCGAATGTCCCATAGCTTCACTGTTTCGTTGTCGCTTCCTGTACAGACCAACTGTTGTCCCCGTCGGGCTGGATAACATTAATTCAAAAAGGATGTGTGACCTTTAAGTCTCTTGATTCTTTCACCTGTTTCATTGTCCCACAGTTACAGTTTTGTCTGTTGATGCTGGAAAAAGTGTGCTGCCATCTGTTATTACGCAATTCAAGCACTGCTCCATTGTGACCTTCCAATGTAGCATAATTATTGCAATCGCCATATACATTCCAAAACAGTCGCCATATACATTCCAAAACGAGTCGATCAAATTCTGCAGATGCCAGTGTTGATCCATTCGAGTGCAATTTACAAAAATAAACTTCTCCCTCGTGACCCGTTAAAACCATTAAAGGAGCTCAAGGTTCTTCATCCCACCTGCAGCACGGCCTGCTGCGGTCTCTCCTGCACCGAGGGCAGCAGCTTGTTATGGGGGTGCTTGGCCTGCACCAGCGCCATCTCATTTGCTATTTCTTTTTACCAAAGAATATCTATTCTATTTGTCAGATCCTGCCGACTACGCCAATTGTTAGAAGGGAACAGGTTCAAGGATCTGACTAGTAGAACAGAAAAAGGCTCACTCGTCTGTTTAGTTAAAAATCAGTTTTATTGGCAAGAGAGAAAAAAAACAATACTTGTCTTGGTATGCGCGTGGTCCGTTTTACAGCAGCACACCTCTCTCTCTCTCTCTGGCTCCGTCCATGGTACTGATCGTGACTCAGCCTGTCGGTGAACCCTTCTCGTACATGAACACATCAGATTTATTAGCAAGAGAGATAACTAAAAGAATACGTCTTGGCTTGCGGGGGGTCCATTTTGCAGCAGCACACCTCTCTCTCTCTCACTCTCTTTCTCTGCCTCCGTCCGCGGCGCTGATCGCGACTCAGCCCGTCGGTGAACCCCTCTCGTACATGAACTACCTTATGGCTTACTGCCGCCTGCCTTTATACAAGTACTAGACTAAGTGGGACCCGTTGGGTACCATTCACCACGGGGGTTGTGTGGTGGGGGGGGGGTTGTTGTGGGGTGGGAGAGGAAGTGTGTATGTGGGCTGGAGGGGTTTGCGAGGGGGGGAGGAGGAGGGATGTGGGGGGGGAGGGTGGGTGTGATGTGTGCGGGGTGTGGGGGGAAGGAGGATGTGGGAGGGGGTGGTTTGGGGGAGGGGTGTGTGTGGGCAGGGGTGTGGAGGGGAGAGGTGTGTGTGTGGGCGGGGGGGGGTTGTGGGCGGGGGGGTTGTGGGCGGGAGGGTTGTGGGCAGGGAGTGTTGTGGAGGAGGGGTTTGTGGGTGGGGAGGGGTGTGGGGGGGTTGTGTGGGGGGGGGAGGTGGGTTGTGGGGGGGAGGGGGGGTTGTGGGGGGGAGGGGGGATTGTGGGGGGGAGCGGGGATTGTGGGGGGGAGGTTATGGGGAGAAGGGGGGTTGTGGGGAGAGCAGGGTTGTGGGGGAGAGGGGGGGTGGTGGGGGAGGAGGGGATGTGGGGTGGGTGGTGTTGTGGGGGAGAGGGGGTTGTGGGGGAGAGGGGGGTTGTGGGGGAGAGGGGGGTTGTGGTCAGGGGTAGTGGGGGGTAGGGGTGTGTGGGCGGGGTGTGTGGCGTGGTGCGGGGGCAGTGTGGGGGGTGCATCATGGGGGGGCGCATCGTGGGGTTGTGTGGGGGGGTTGTTGGGGAGGGTGTGTGTGGGCAGGGAGGGGTTGTGGTGGGGAGGGTTGTGGGGGAGGGTTGTGGGGGGCTGAGGAGTGTATGGGGGGTATGTGTGGGCAGAGGGGGTTTGGGGGAGAGGGGTGTGTGGGCGGGGTGTGTGGGAGAGGGGTGTGTGTGGGCAGGGGGGGTTGTGAGCGGTGTGTGGAAGGGAGGAGTGTTTGGGAGGGACGGTTGTGTGGGGGGGATTGGGTGTGGGGGGGGGAGGAGTGTGGGGACAGGGGGGGAGAGGTGTGGGGGTAGTGGGGGAGAGAGCTTGGTGAAAAGACGGGGAAGAGCCATGGGGGAGATGCGGTATCACGGGGGAGGGGGGCAGGAACCAGCAAGGGGGACCAGAGGGGAAAGGGATGGGGATTCACAAGCGCTACAGACTTGGGGCGCAAAGGTTTAAACAGAGCGTTGTCGGCTTAGCGCGTGGGAATTTAAACAAAGAGCTGTCGGCTGCAACGCTACCGGCCACAGAGCTATGGGCTTTAAACATGGCACTATGGCCACAGCGTTGTGGGTCACAGACTGTTCAGGCAAAATTCTCATATAACACCTCTGAACAAATAAAACGAGTTGAAGCAAGCCTAGCAATAAAAGAGACCCGGTAAAACTGAAGTAAATAGACATCAAGGTGCAAATACACAATGCCTGTTTAGTTTTAGGTTTATTATTGTAAAAAGATGGTTGTGGCTATTGGAGGTCAATAATCCCAGACCAGGAGAGAACTGCAGTAACTCCACTCAGTAGTTGCAACTTTAAGTGATAGTCGAAGGGATCTATCGTAGTCGCTGCCTCAAAAAGGCAGCCAAAAATCATCGTGGACCCACACCATCCTGGCCACACACTCATCTCACCATTGCCATCCGGAAGAAGGTACAGGAGCCTGAAAACTGCAACGTCCAGGTTCAGGAACAGCTACTTCCCCACAGCCTTCAGGCTACTAAACACAACATTGAATAAGCTCTGAGCTCTGAACTGCAAAAGACTATTATTATTTGTTATTTGCACTATATTTGTTATTTATTTAACTTTTTTCTTTTTTCCCCCCGTTATGTACAATGTTTACATATTCACATATCTGTTGTGCTGCAGCAAGTAAGAATTTCATTGTCCCGTCCAGAAAATATGACTTGACCCAGCACAAGGTCAGAATTGGGGATGTTTGGTGATTGTGAACTGTTCCATTCCTTTCATAAAATTCAATGTAAAAAGCCCACTTACTGAAGATCATATAAAAAAATTCTTCAAGTAATAATGTTAACCGAAGAGTCCTCTCAATATAATGAAGAAACATTTCACCAAGAATTGGGGACAAAAGACCTTACAAAGCATACATTCAGTGTGACTTTAAGGCCAAGCTATAATGCTACCTTGTATTTTGCAGTAAAGCAAATCAACATTTTTATTACTAGTTTAAGTATATAATTTTTGATGAGATGAAAACAGTAAAAGAAAGATTATCTTGTGTTATGGGACCACATTTTACAAAAAAAAATCCAAACATTGTTCAAATATTTATAGTATCATGCATCCTTGACACTATGACGCACCCTTACAGCAAAAGGGCTATCCGAATGTGTAGCATTCATTGTATTCAATAGGATCTAAGCTAATTATCAAGTCATCAATAATTGATACCTTTATCTTGTGGCAAATGGTTTCCAATACCTAAAAGCTGCAAGTCAGAGTCTACACTAAGACTTTGTGCATTTAACATTCTGGAGGAGTAGACTGGTATTCTTCTATTTCCAGGTTTAGTCTGAACTGGTTCCCAAACCCTGCAACAAAAAGGAAAGTAAATGTTACTTTCAGCAATTAACAATCTTGTCATCCATTGACATTGCTGCTGGGAAATTTTAAAGGGAGTAAACAATAAGTTCAGATATCAGTGCTGTCATTCTACAATAATGAATGATACCCATAAGCAAACATCACAGTAAAATACATTCCCACAAAGAAAACATATTTTACATGAAAAGTGGCTGCAATGGTACAGATCTTGGAAAGAATATCTGAAGGAGTCCAAAATATCATGGCATCAGGGCAAATGCAGAAGAAACCTTCTGATAATGACCTCTTCGCTCATCTAATTAACCCACCACACTCAACACTGTGATAGATCATCTATTCATGATAGCACTAGTATTTGTACCACTACACATTTTGTATACCGATTTTCTCCACCATACCTCCATTTTGTGTTGGGATAGATTAAAATTAGATTCACCAGCACAAAATTGGCCATTCATATTGTGGCAATTAGAAGAAATGTATTGCACTACAATCTGCAATGTCTGTTTTGCATGTTCATAACTCCCTATGTATAACCTGAAAAATATATGACAGGAATAAATGCAAATTAAACAGCAGCTATGGCATACAATAAATGGAATTAAGTGATTTCAAACC
>CM075978.1:19906633-20087456 GCA_038087875.1 Malacoraja senta | reverse complement strand
ACCCCTCCACACTTCTCCATGCGACCGTCCCGCGCCGCCCACATGCTACCCGATGAGGTCGCGTAAATGGCGCGCAAATGACGGCCAAGTGGGACAGGCCCTTTAGAATTTAAAATAACTAAAACGATTCAATAGGAAAAAAAGAGTATTTCCTTTGCTGTGGGTGGAGGTGGTGGTGGGACTCTAAAACAACGAGGCATAACCTTAAAATTCTAACAAATTAACATTGAAACCAGACACTTAAAAAAACACAATGGTAGTAACAACCGGGAACTGATTCTAGCAAAAGTCTGAACGTACAAGGCCAATGAAAGTATTAAAGATTGGGATCAACATATTTTAAAGATTTAAATCAACAGTTAATTAAGCGACATTATCAGAGATATGAACAGAGGCAGACAAAATTAAGTTGTTGTACAATTCATCACAATCTAATTAAGTGTGTAACAAACCCTTGGGGCCAAATATCACTATGAAACCCAAGCATAATTTTTAACATTTACCTTTTAACCTACATATAAAAAGACAGGATTATTTTTAAAACTGTTCATACTAATTTACAATCCGATTAGCAATTAATAATACAAGTCTCAATATCATTGTGATGGTGATGACATTACATGTAGCTACTTCAGCCAAGCCCTGGAATTTCCACACTGATGTTCTACACTCTCTTATAACTTACTGAATAGTGAAAGGCCTGGATTGAATGGATGTGAAGAGGATGTATCCACTAGTGAGAGAGTCCAAGGCCAGAGGGCACAACAACAGAATAAAAGGACATACTTTAAAAAGGAGATGAGGAGGAATTTCTTTAGTCAGAGGGCAGTTAATCTGTGGAATTCATTGCCACAGTAAGCTGTGGAGGCCAAGTGATTGGGTATTTTTAAGGTAGAGATTGATAGATTCTTGATTAGTAATGGGCTTTGTCCCACATGGCGATTTTTTAGGCAACTGCCGGCGACTATCATAGTCGTAGGAGGTTGCCGAAAAATCGGCGACAAACTACATCATCCTGACGACAACCTACGACAGCACCTACGTCAGATGTCTAGCTACGCTCATTGGCGTCAAACCCACTGCCGACAAAAAAATGTCAACATGATGAAAAATTAGCGGCGACCAGAAAGACGCTACGACTTTTTGCGTGACTGAGGAGACTACTCCCGGCGACCACGTGGCGACAAACTAGTTGCCTGTAGTTGCCTAAAAATTCGCCTAAGTGGGACAGGCCGATGAGGGTGTCAACGGTTATGAGGTGAATGGGGTTGAGAGAGAAAGAGAGCCATGATTGAATGGTGGAGTCGACTCGATGGGTCGAATGGCCTAATTCTGGTCCTTTGACTTATGAACTGACTCGTTTTTTGATGAGCTCCTTATGATCATTGTCTTTGGTCATCTATGGTTAAGTGAAAGATTCAACTATTTTGACAACAGTCCAGTTATAAATCTTGGGGAATTTTAGCCCTATATAAATGTCATTTAGAAAACATTCACTTTTTTTTATTTCCATTGTATCATATGAAGCAAAACATAAATTTCAGGAAGTATTTTAGCACACTAAGTTGGTGGCTTAAATTTTAGTGGGTCTCAACATAAACCCATAAACATGGCAACTACACAGGATTATAATGTACATATAATAGTATTTTAAAATACAGGAATGTGCAAAGTAAAGGTTAGCTATTAATACTATAATTACGTCAACACTAGCATCCATTTAATTCCAGTAAATCCATCTATAATACAATATAGTACAGTGCACTTTCAAGCCTAGTCTTGCCCAGAATGTTTGTGCTGCTATTGTCAACATACCAGAATGACTTGATATGATTAAGGCAACTATTGTCAATCTTCATTCAGTGATCAATTTCCTTTGCAAAGCTTTCCATTTTATCAATAATTTAATGAAACAAACTAAAACAATGGTGGATTTAGATTTTTCAGTATCTCTCTTTTCAGGAAAACTTCGCCAACAATTTTTCCATTCATTGAACGAAGAGCTGAATGTAGTTGAATGCCTTTGAAGAAATCTGCCTCTTTATTAGATATTAAGGAGGATAATTCTGTTCTGTTGACAATTAAGTTAGACAGCATGTTGTTTTACACAAATCTGAATAATCTGTTCCCACATTACAAGCAACTGTGCTTCAAAAGTACTTAATTCGCAGTAATGTGCTTTTATACATTGTGAGGTTGTTATGGGAGATGCAGAAGCATTTGTATTACTTTTATTTGGTTTTCCAAGAGTAATTAAATGCAACGAAAACAAAATAAGGGAAAAATAAATCAACATGAAAATGGGCACCATGAAGACTGGAACATCAATTAGAGTTCAGGAGAGTTTTTGCTGTATGACAGCATTGTCATATTAGGGAGAAGATTGAAATAGAATGATGATGGCATAATTGGCCAGATTGGATTTGTCCTGTATTTCACATCTAGGCAAAGTTTGCAAATTGTCATGCAAATCCTAATGGTGTGGCTATAAATGAACACTGCAAACAACCCCAGCATTTAATACCCACCATTAACTGTTGATCGTGACTTATTCAAACTATTGCAGATGTTGTAGTTAAGGTACCGCCACTAGACAGATGGATAGTCCAGGGATAAGAATTGCTCTGGAACACAGGTCTTTAGTAATACAGTCAGGATGTTGTCCAGGTGTCCAGTGCAGTTGGAAGTGGAACAACTCAATATTGCTCAAAATTGGTTCCTTTAGGTGCAACATTTATTGACTCAGCATTCTAGGTTAAAATATTTCAGACTCATCTTTTGCATTCACAGGGAATTTTCATAAAGCAATGCTCATATAATTCCTTCCTCCTAATGGTCAATGAATTATCCCACTGCCATTTGCAATTCACTGCAGTATGAGTGATGAGTTTTCAACTGTAGCATTGACAAAAGGAAAGTTCAATTGTGTCTTTAGTAAACTGCTTCTGCTGTTTGTCATTTGTGTAGCCCTGTAGATACAATTGGTTGGCACTATATTTTGGATATACCTGTACTTGGAACTGCTGTAAGTGTCATATTCTAGTTTTTGTCCCCATGCCTTAATGAAATTGGTGAGAGAGCAATATGCTTCACTTTAGATTGAGGAATACAATTGTGCTGCACCTAAATGATCCAGACTTAGGACTTCCCGTAACTGCAAAAACAAAGGCCAAAGACAGAGAATCTCCACATCCTTCAGGTTCTCCTCCAAGTTTTGCACCAACTCAAAATGGAAATTCATTGCTATTTCTTCATTCTTCCATTACTTAAAGCTACCCTAGAAGGAACACAGCAGCATAAAGCATTTTATCGGGTTGCATCACAGTATGGTTTGAGAACAGCTTCATCCAAGCCCACAAGAAATTGCAGAGAGTTGTGGACGTAGCCCAGATCATCACGCAAATAAATCTCCATTCCATTGTCTCCATTTACACCATGCTGCCTCGGCAAGGCCATGAGCATAACCAGGGATGAGTCTCACCCCAGTCACTCCCCCTTTTTTCCCCTCTCCCATCAGGCAAGAGGTACAGAAGTTTGAAAACGCATACTTCCAGTTTCAGGGAGAGTTTCTTTCCAGCTGTTTTCAAGCAACTGAACCATCGTATCACCAGCTAGAGAGCGGTCCTGACCTAACAATTATCTCATAGATGACCTTCGAACTATCTTTAATTGGACTTTACTGGGCTTTATCTTGCACTAAACGTCACTCCCTTTATCTGTGCATTGTGGACACCTTGATTGTAAACATTGTACAGCTTTTTTGCTGACTGGATAGCATGCACCAAAAATGATTTTTTCTGTACCTCTGTACATGACAATAATAATAAACGAATAAACTAAACAAGATGAAGGATCACCACCACTCTCACTAGTGCAATTAAGAATGGGCATTAAACGATGGTCATGTTTGGAATGTAGACAAAAATTCTGGAGAAACTCTGCGGGTGAGGCAGCATCTATGGAGCGAAGGAAATAGGCAACGTTTAGGGCCGAAACCCTTCTTCAGATTGATGTGCGGGTGGAGAGGGGGCGGGAAGAAGAAAGGAAGAGGAGGAGCCAGTGGGCTGAGGGAGAGCTGAGAAGGGGAGGAGAAAGTAAGGACTACCTGAAATTAGAGAAGTCAATGTTCATACCGCTGGGGTGCAAACTGCCCAAGCAAAATATGAGGTGCTGCTCCTCCAATTTACGGTGGTCCTCACTCTGGCCATGGAGGAGGCTGAGGACAGAAAGATCGGATGCGGAATGGGAGGGGGAGTTGAAGTGCTGAGCCACCGGGAGATCAGGTTGGATATTACGAACCGAGCGGAGGTGTTCGGCGACTCGATCGCCAAGCTTACGTTTGATCTCACCGATGTAGAGCAGGCACCTCCTCCAACCTCATCTATTGCATCCGCTGCTCTAGATGTCAGCTGCTCTACATCCGTGAGACCAAACGTAGGCTTGGCGATCGCTTCGCCGAACACCTCCGCTCGGTTCGCAATAACCAACCTGATCTCTTGGTGGCTCAGCACTTCAACTCCCCTCCCATTCCCAATCCGACCTTTCTGTCCTCGGCCTCCTTCATGGCCAGAGTGAGGACCACCGTAAATTGGAGGAGCAGCACCTCATATTTCGCTTGGGCAGTTTGCACCCCAGCGGTATGAACATTGACTTCTCTAATTTCAGGTAGTCCTTACTTTCTCCTCCCCTTCTCAGCTCTCCCTCAGCCCACTGGCTCCTCCTCTTCCTTTCTTCTTCCTGCCCCCGCCGCCCCGCCCCTCCATCAGTCTGAAGAAGGGTCTCGGCCCAAAACGTTGCCTATTTCCTTTGCTCCATAGATGCTGCCTCACCCGCTGAGTTTATCCAGCATTTTTGTCTACCTTCGATTTTCAAGCATCTGCAGTTCCTTCTTAAACGTCATGTTTGGAATGTTCTTTTCATATCAATTGTTACAATATTTCTTGTCAGGCATCATGTTGAAAATGATTGGTGCAAGAGAAATAACCAATGGCTTCCCAGCCCTTTCTATAATGGATACCAAAAGCTACATTTCAGTTCTAACTGATCAAACATCAAATGGTTGGCAAGCCATCTTCAACACAATAGTTATTACCTTTAAAGAAAAACCTTGTTGAAGCATCCTCCAAGGTCCATGTTTCAAAGTGGCACTAAAAAGAAAATCTTCATATCACAAAAGTTCTGAAACAGACTTGCCTGATCTCACACCTTTAGATAATTGGAGGGAGGTTGTGGTTGATGCAAAATTGGAAGACATTTAGCCGAGAAAAGGGATAGAGAATTGCTATGTTGTACCTCCCACGAAGTTATCCGTACAAATAATCTGAACTGAACTATAAATCGTACTCTTGCTGGGTTCTTTTTCACTTGGAGGAATGTCAGGCTTTTTCAAACATGACTCTTGTCTATGTAAAATAGTGTTCATTGAAAGTGAATTAATTTTCAATAGCAGATTTGCAAACAAATGCAAGTTGCTTGTTAGCATATAGAACATGACAGGAATTAAGCCCACAATGTCCGTGCCAAGCATGTTGCCAACTTAAATTAATCTTCTCTGCCTGCATGTGATCCATATCTCTCCATTCTCCGCATGCCCATGAGCCTATCTAAAAGCTTCTTAAATGCCACTATCATATCTGCCTCCACACCTCCAACACTGGAAGTGCGTTCCAGGCCGCACCACTCTCTATGTAAAAAAAAGCTTTCCCCACACATCTCCAGATTCAGGGACAGTTTCTTCCCAGCTGTTATCAGGCAACAAAACTATCCTACCAACAAGTCCTGAGAAGTATCTACCTCATTGGAGGCCCTCAGAGTATCTTTGATTGGACTTTATCTTGCACTAAAAGTTATTCCCTTTATCATGTACTTGTACACTGTGGATGGCTCGATTGTAATCATGTATTGTCTTTCCACTGATTGGTTAGCACGCAACAAAAGCTTTTCACTGTACCTTGGTACACATGATAATAAACTAAACTCAAACTATTAAACTTGCCCCCTCTCACTTTAGTTATGCCCTCTATTCCTTGAAAATTCCAACCCGGGAAAAAGGTTTTGACTGTCTTACCTATCCGTGCCTCTCATAATTTTATACAATTCTACCAGGTCTCCCCTCAACCTCTGACGTTCCAGAGAAAATAATCCAAGTTTGTCCAACCTCTCCTTATAGGTTACCTCAAATCCAGGCAGCATTTTAGTAAACCTCTTTTGCACCCACTCGATAGCGTCCACACCCTTCCTGAAATGTGGCACCCCCACCACTCACAATACTCAATTTGTGGCCTAATCTAAGTCCTATAAAGCTGTGACATGAGACACATTCCACTTCACTATCCTATTTTAAATGTAGTAAACACCAGTCACATTCAGAATGGTCGCTCAGGCTAAAATCAAGCTATCTTTATTTACAATTGTACATTCATAAATCTTATATAATTCAAATCCTTTAAATGAAACATTTTAATCATCATTTATTATCCATTATAGAAAGGGCTGGGAAGCCATTGGTTATTTCTCTTGCACCAATCATTTTCAACATGATGCCTGACAAGAAACATTTTACATCATTTATTTCATCTATATTAATGCAGTAATCCTTATGATGGGAGCTTCTACTTTGCCATTGTTGTTACACCTCAGTTTAATGCAACAGGGTCATCTTAAACAGGATCAGCTAAATGTCCTCCCTTTGGCTCCCATGAGCCATTTGGCAGTGGTTGAAAGAGCTTCAAGAGTTGTTTGAGGAGTGGTATCCAGCTACTGTGGCATCACATTCTAAGAAGTTAACTGGAATTTTATGAACTGTAGGATTGACCACAATGGGAGTATTTCATCCACCTGATTTTAAGAAGAATGAGAATCTCCTTGAAAGGGCACAGAAAAACATAAAATGCTTCCTGGATGGGTAAGGTTATAGTAGGGAAGCAGGGGCGGTTCACAGTACAAAAAAAGGACATTTGACAGTGGTGTGCAAAATCATGGTTGGTATAAAGTATAGAGGAGAGTTGTTTCCATTAATAGATTATTCAAGAATCAGTTGTTTAAGAAAGAACTGCAGATGCTGGAAAATCGAAGGTAGGCAAAAATGCTGGAGAAACTCAGCGGGTGAGGCAGCATCTATGGAGCAAAGGAATAGGTGACGTTTCGGGTCGAGACCCTTCTTCAGACTGATGTGGGGGTGGGAAGAAGAAAGGAAGAGGCGGAGACAGTGGGCTGTGGGAGAGCTGGGAAGGGGAGGGGAAAGAGGGAGAAAGCAAGGACTACCTGAAATTGGAGAAGTCAATGTTCATACCACTGTGGTGTAAACTACCCAAGCAAAATATGAGGTGCTGCTCTTCCAATTTGCAGTGGGACTCATTCTGGCCATGGAGGAGGCCCAGGACAGGAAGGTCGGATTCGGAATGGAAGGGGGAGTTGAAGTGCTGAGCCACCGGGAGATCAGGTTGGTTATTGCGAACTGAGCGGAGATGTTGGGCGAAGTGATCGCCAAGCCTATGCTTGGTCTCACCGATGTAGAGCAGCTGACATCTAGAGCAGCGGATGCAATAGATGAATTGGAGGAGGTGCAGGTGAACCTCTGCTGCACCTGGAAAGACTGCTTAGGTCCTTGGATGGAGTCAATGGGGGAGGTAAATCAAGAATCAGTGGACACTGATGTAATATTCTGGACAACAAATAAAAGGACATGCGAGAACCTTCCCACTACCACCACACACACCATGAATTCACTGCCCATGACATGGTGAAAAAACCTGGAATCGAAAGGCCATTGTATAGACATTTGGAAAATAATATTTTTTGAGGCAATGGGGGAAGAAAAAAGGAATGGGACAAGTGTGATTCTATACAAGACATAGATTTAATGAACTGATGGCTCTGTGCTGTAAAAAACGTATGATTCCTACATATTCTGAGCAATTTAAACAAGGCTATTAAAAATAAATAAATTTTATGTATAGACTTTGTATGCCTCGTATACTTTGCTGAGAAGTACGGTTCAACAATCTTGCCTTCTCTTTCCATGTCTACACTATCACTTCCTGTATCTCTGAGCAGGTTATGAGTTCAAAATGTTGATAGGTGAAATCTGTAATGATAAAAGAGAAGCTAGATACCATAATAGTGGTACTGTACAATGAAGTGAACCCAAGGTGCTCAAAATCCAGTTTAATTGATCTTTCTCCTCTAAACCGAACCAATAGCAAAAAGGTTTCTCTAGCAACAATCACATGTCCCTTAGCCAAACAAAGTGTTTCCATAACAGTGAGTCGTGATTTCTCCAGAGGCATCAAATTTATTGCTTCCATTATGTAAATTAAGCAAGAGAAGAATACATTTGGAATTCATTCATTCTATAAGTTATTTTCCTGCCTTATTTAAGTTTCTCCTCAAGTTACTTAATCTCGTTGAACATTTTTCAGTCTATTGAAAAGTCAACAACTAAAAAGAAAATACTCCCCAGGCTATGACAATGCTTTCAAAGTGACCTTCAGCCTTTTACCTCGTTTCAACTAACTACTAGATATTAAAGTTAGATATGATGGCACTTTTCAGACTCATTTCAGATATTGAACAAACCAAATTTTCAATCAATCTTTATGTTACTGGGCCAAATGTTATTTTGTGAACAGTCCATTGTACTTAAAAATATATACTTCAATGGTGGGCATGTACAATAAAGTAAACAAATTCTGTATGTTTTGGATTCTTCTGGAAAATGTATATTCTATGAAGAGCAACATATATCAAAGTCAGGGTGTGTGACACGGAGTTGATATTTCCGTAACATTATTGTTCCTACCTATATTAATATAGGGTCAGACAAAGAGTGCTGTTCAAGTACTGTTGGCGAGTTGCTGTAGAGCACTGTAGAAGGCACATACTGCAACCACAGTATACAATAATACAGGGCCTAAAGTTGGATCAAGAAAAATGCTTTGTATTAGATGGTATTGAGTTACTTGTGTTGTTATGGGTGTACCAACGAGATGAATGACAAAAATTCCAAAACACTCAACTTGATCTGTGCAGATGATGAATTAAGAGATTAAAACATGACCACCTCCGCAATTTCCCCATCACTCCTATGTCCACAGCACTGATAAGGCTCACCCAATTCATTATGGTTATCCAAATACATTGACTTGGGGAAACTGGATGCAGGGTCTCAAATGTTGCATATTGAAAGTTAAAGTGAAACAATGACCACAAATATATATGCAAATGTTAAGTGCCGCAAATATTATTTAATGTATGCAGGCTTTCAAAATAATTGTGATTGCATCTGAATATCACAAATTAAATGAAGGATATTTCATTTTAATTCAAGGTAACTGAAAATGAATGGGCTAGGAAACCCTTATACAACATTGGCCGGAAGTGAAGTAATTGATATCTGCAACCATGTCCGCATTCCTTTATATCTTGATCCATTTAATGGTTTTCTTTTTATTTATAATACCTACCGTTTACTCAGATTATCTAAAGAGAGCTGTTACAATTAGCTTTTGCATTCAGCTGTTCCATCCACATCTTGGTTAAGGCTACCTTTTCATTAAGTAGTTATGAGAGCTAATGTGTTCACAAAGCCTATCAGGAATATAAAAGGAAGCAAGATAGTACTTAAACAGGGATTCAAAAGGGCCAAAAATAACCATGAAACATCCTAGGCAGAAGATTTTCAGCAGAATGTTCCCTAAATTAGAGTATTAGCTGTAAAAAGTTGGACAAACTCAGATTACTTTCCCTTGGAGGCTAAGGAAATGCAAAGACCGGATGGAAGTATATAAAATTATAAGACATGATTTTAAAATAAGATAAAATTAATCACACGGTACAATTATGATAGGGTAGATCGTTTAAAAAAAATTGGGTTGGAAATATTAAATACTAGAGGGTAAGCTTTAAAGTGAGAAGGGGAGAGTATAAAGGAGATTTATGAGGCAAGTTTTTTTTTTAACTCAAGAGAGGCTGGGGCATGGAACGTGCTGCAAAGGAAAGTGGTAGAAGAAAAAAGCAATAGCATTTAGATAAGACACGTAAACTGGCTGAGAATGGAGGGATTTACTGCAGGTGCAGACAAATGTGCAGTTTAAACTGGCATCATGGTATCGTGAGCCAAAGGGTGCTTTCTTCTGCTCTACTGTTGTACGTTCAAGGGCATGGTTGGGGTATTTCACATGATTACTATTTAGAAGCACATTTTAACAAGTCCAATTACAGGTGTATTTGAATAGTTAATGTGACAGATCTCTGAAACTGGGTATCTGCGTAATAGATTTTTGAAGCATTGATTGGGTTAAGATGCCCAAGGTCCAAAGGATTTGGGGGTTAGGTCAAACATCTGACCCTTTTTTACTGTTGCTATGTACATTTGTACAAGAATATTTAAATTCACAAGGCTTATCACCCAGCACAAATAATTTACACTTAAGGTAAGATTTAATTAAAGCACAAAATTTCGATCTAAAAACAAATCCATTAACACTCATTTTTTTAATGCACATGTAAAAGTGGTTTGAACCATGCTAGAATATGCTAGCAATAACCCACAAGAGAGGAAATTAGTCCAGACACTTCCTTCCATGCCAAATTCACCTTTGAGACATTCACATTTCCCTGATATCACACAACTGATCACATCACACTGATGAGTCAAGAATGTTTAACTATCATATGAACCAGCAATGGAACAATGAAATCCGTACTTGCTTCATCTTAAAATGCCTACTAACGCAGTATCATACAGATAAATATACAGTAAAGAATACAATAAATTATCATCCGTAATACCAGGTAACCGTAATAGTATAAAACCGAGATTCAAAGTGCAACCAAAGACAGTCTGCAGAACATCATTGTTGCTGGTGGTTAGTGTTATGCAGTGTTCAAATGCCTGATGATTGATTGGCAGGAGCTGGTCTTGAACCTGCAGATCACAGTTTTCATGATCCTGGACCTTCTTCCTGATACTAGTAGCAAGATGAGAGCGTGGCTAGTGAGGTGTCGGTATTTGATAATATTGGGTAGATTCAAGGTAGTGCCTCTTATAAATCTCATCAGTGATGGACTGGGCAATGCCTATCATTTTCTGCAGCCTCTTTCGTTCTTGAACATTCAAAGTTCCGAACCGGTCCCTGATGTAACCAGTCAGTATGCTCTCTACCATTCACCTGCAGAAGTTCAATAGAGTATTCAGCGACCTACTGAAAGTCCTCAAACCTCTAAGGAAGGAGAGGCGTTGATGAGCTTTCTTTGTCATCGTCAGAAGCATTTAATTGTCATGTGTACTGAAAAATAAATTCAAACTTGCAGCAGCATAATAGGCCCGCAAATGTAATACACAAATTATAATTAATAAATTATAATTCAATCATAGAAACATAGAAAAATAGGTGCAGGAGTAGGCCATTCGGCCTTTCAAGTCGGCCCATTCAATATGATCATGGCTGATCATCTAAAATCAGTACCCCGTTCCTGCTTTTTCCCCATATCCCTTGATTCTTGAAAACATTGTACTACGTAACCATAAGAATGCAAAATACCCTAAGTTTGTAGTGCAACCAAAGACACAGTCCATAGAAGTTACTGAGATGAGTGTTCTGCAATGATCAGGAGAGGCCTTGATGAGTTTACTTTGTGATTGCATCATTGTGCTGGGGTTTTGACAGATTTTCACAGATCTGCACTCCCAGCTGTTGACTCTCTCTATTGTCCCGTTGATGAAAATAGGTTCACGTATCCTCTTGAATTCATCAACCAGCTGCTTTGTATTGCTGATGTTGAGAGCAAGATTTTTGTCCTGGCACCTTTCAATCAGATCTTCAATCTCCTTCCTGTACTCTGATTTGTCATTAACCGTTAGCCAACAACCTTGGTATCATTAACAAATTTAAAGATGGCATTGTAACTGCATCTAGCTGTATAGACATGGGGACAGAGAGGAGAACAGAGTACTGAGCACACAGCCTTAAAGTGCTCCTATGTTGATGGTTATTGACAAAATGCTATTGCCTATCTGTACTAATTGTGGTCTGCCGATAAGCAAGTTGAGAATCCTGTTATAGAGGGATGAGCAGAGAGCCAGTTCTTTGAGTTTGATGGGAATTTTGAAGAGCACATGATGTTGAATGCCGAGCTGTAGTTGACGAGCAATAGCCTGATGTACATGTTCTTATTATCAAAGTGGTCCAATGCAGACCATGTTTTCTACACTGATCACAGCCATTCAGGTCAGATGTTTTTTGCTATGATCACGAGGTCTCTAACCATTCCACACTTGACAGAGCCACGTGGCACAGGAATCAATCATGGGAGGCCCAGTCACACATCAAATCACCATGTTTCCTTCACCCTGTCCTTCCTCAATAGTTCAATGGTTTCTTTATTGTCACGTGTACCATGTACAGTGAAATACAGCTTCATCTTTTATACATACTGTATTATGGAAAGGGTATCATTCAGGTCTGATACTCTTCCTTGCTATCAACATAGGTCCTGTTTATGTACACAATTCTACATGTAAACTGTGTAGGAAGGAAGGAACTACTGATGCTGGTTATATACCCTTCGCAGACTCCGTTTTAGCTTAGCACCTATGCTGATCGCAAGAAAGAGTATCAGACCTGAATGATACCCCTTCCATAACACAGCATGTATAAAGATGAGGCAAGACATGGTGAAAGGATCATGGAAATTTGCTGTGTGATTGGGCCACCCATTGATGGCTGAAGAAAGGTTTCAACCCGAAAGGTCACCTATTCCTTTTCTCCAGAAATGCTGCCTGACCTGCTGAGTTAATCCAGCACTTTGTGTCTATCTTCTATGAATACTGTCTTATTTTTAATATTGTTAAGGTCAATACTATGAATTTTGCAGAGTCATGAGTAAAATATGTGGCACTTGCTGAGAATGCAAAAGATGGAATCTAATTTCTAGATATTATTTCCTCACTTTAGTTATCAATAACTACACAAAGTATGAAGATAACATTTAAATGACAAAACATCATTGATTTTTAGTTTAGTTAAGTTTAGAGATACAGCATGGAAACAGGCCCACCGGGTCCACGCCGATCAGCGATCCCCGCACATTAACACTATCCTACACCCACTAGGGACAATTTTTTTAAAACATTTACCAAGCTACTTAACCTACAAACCTGTACGTCTTTGGCATGTGGGAGGAAACCGAAGATCTCGGAGAAAACCCACGCAGGTCATGGGGAGAACGTACAAACTACGTACAGACAGCACCGATAGTCGGGATCGAACCTGGGTCTCCAGCACTGTGTTCGCTGTAAGGCAGCAACTCTACCACGACGCCACTGTGTACCAATTCTTCAGCTAAGAATTACTCCAATAACATCTCAGGCACATTGCTTTTTTGAGTTCTCTTACAATGTTTTTAAAATAACATTCCCATCTTCCTTAACAGCTACATGTGTTAAAACGTTAAATCTTCTAGAAATCCTGGTAAAATACAAGATTTCAGTCAGCAGTTGACAAGCATTCAGTATAAGTACATTTGGTCCCTCCTGCATTGGACTTCTCTGCTTCTATAATCGGGTAGCATGATTACATCTGGTAAAACAAGGTTACTTAAAAATAATGACCAGATTCATTCCTGGACATGAAGGGTTGTGTGCAGTTCTGTTTGCCACGACAGAGGATGTGAATAAGCTGGAGAGAGTGAAACAAATGCACAAGGATGTTGTTGGGGGGTGGGGGGGCTTGAGTTATAAGGAGAGATTGGATAGGCTGGGCCTGTTTTTCCTGGAGTGAATGAGGGTGAGGAGTCACCTTATCAAGGCTATAAAATCATGATCATGGTATATTGTCACAGTCTTTTTCCAGGGTTAGGGAGGCTAAACCTAGCCTCAGGTGAGATAGGTTTCAGGTGAGAGGAAAGATTGAACGGAAATCTGAGGGACACGTTTTCACACAGAGGGTGGTGAATACGTGGGACGAGCTGCTTGAAGTAGTGACATAGGCAGGAACAATTACAAAGTTAAAAAGACATTTGGACAGATACATGGCTAGATAAGGTTTCGAGGGATATGGGCCAAATGCAGGAAAATGGTATGAGCCGAGATAGGCATCTTAGATAATATGGGTCAAAGGGCCCGTTTTCTTGCTGTATAATTCTAAATCAGCACTCTGCGGGGTACTGCTGAGCAGGGGTAACTGTATAATTAACCATACATGGCTAGATGGTAAAATAAAGATGATTATTCATAAATCATATCGACTCGTCTCTGAAGGTGTAATAATAATCACATATTAAGCACAATTAAACATTTAATGCAACTCTTTAGTTGAGGTCATGAGTAGTATTGTAGGACAGAGGGAACTGGGAATACAAGTGCGTACTTCACTGAAAGGCAGATTTTGGCATGCTGATCTTCACGTTGACGAAGTTACACTTGGAGTATGTTTCAGTTACCTTGCCAGAGGAAAGATACATTAAGCTGGAAAGAGTGCAGAGAAGATTTACAAGGATGTTTTCAAGACCCAAGGATCTAAGTTATAGGGAGAGGTTGGGCAGGCTAGGACTTTATTCCTTGAGGATCATTCTTTCAAATTGTTTAAAATTATAAGGGGCATAAATAGGGTAAATGCACATAGTGTTTACCCCAGGGTTGGGGAAATCAAGAACTAGAGGGATAGGTTTACTGTGTGAGCAGAGAGTTTAATAGGAACACAATAGGCTGTTTTCTTTCCACACAAAGGGTGGTGCATACATAGAACAAGCTGCCAGGTGAAGTGGCCAGTTGAAGGGCTAATTTTGATGACCATCTTGGTCAGCATGGACGAGCAAGGCTTATGGACCTGTTTTCATGCGGTCTGACTCTAAATACCAAGCCTGAAAACAAAAGGGAGTGTGAAATCAGTTACACCTGAACTAACCATCACCCTATCACCCAACACATTCAGAGGTGTTCATCATGAAAAAGGCTCTTCCTTGAAATGACTTACTAAAATATAGCAAAATCACAAACAACCTTACCAGATTTGGTTGGGATGGTCAAATTATTCTCAAAGTTTGTACTTCTGACATTAGGTTGTCTGGCAAAAAACACTTCATCAGCAGCTTGCATTGCTTGACTGCTTCTTGGTTTTGGAGACTGCTGCACATCATTGGGCAGTTGAACCTTCAAGAATATAAAACAATCACTGATGCTTTCCTTAAAATACATTTCCGAAAAATATACCAAACTGAGTTTTCTTAAAAAAAGGGCAATTATTTAATAATTCACAAAAATTAGTACATTTTATAGATATTTACCATCTGCATGTATTTCTAATAGGGTATCAAGCAATATCAAGCAATATTTATTAAGTTAGATGTTAGCATTTAAATGATATAACTATTGAAGTTATAATAAAGAAAGCAGTAAAAATTTGGCAAAACATTATTTTAACTGATAAGTGTTTGCTTACATTATGTTTCAAAAGTAATAGATTTTATTGATTGCATACCATTTTTCAACTTTACATGAAAAATCATAATATAATCAAGAAATTGTTTCTCCTTTATTACCAACTATTGGGCAAATTATTCAGCAAAACACATCCTGCAATAGTTGCAAAGGAAACGGGTAACACCTAATGTAAATATAGTTTAAACCAAAAACGTAGACAATTAATTGTTTAAGAAGGAACTACTGATGCTGGAAAATCGAAGGTAGACAAAAGTGCCAGGGAAACTCAGCAGGTGCAGCAGCATCTAAGGAGTGATTTCCTTCGCTCCTTAGATGCTGCTGCACCCGCTGAGTTTCTCCGGCACTTTTGTCTACGTAGACAATTAAAGTAGCTAGTTAATGTCTCAGATGACCGGTTTCCATTAGAAATCCTGCATTACTTTCTGATGATTTCATAAATTTCTCAACTTGCATAGAGGTAAATGCAGAAAAGTGCAAGGTGTTTCCTTTTGGGAAGTCAAACCAGGGCAGGAACCTCCACAGTGAATGGCAGGGCTCTGTGGAGCGTTGCTGAGCAGAGGGATCTAGGAATGCAGTTACACAATTCCTTGAACGTGGCGTCACAAATAGAAAGGATGGCCAAGGCGGCTTTTGGCACATTGGCCTTCATCAGTCAGGGTACTGAGTCGAGAAGTTGGAATGTTATGTTACAGTTGTACAAGATGTTATTGAAGATTTACAAGGTGTTGCCAGGATTTTCAGGGGCTAAGCTATAGGGAGAGCTTGGCCAAGCTAGGTCTTTATTCTTGGCGCACAGAAGGATGAGGTGTGATCTTATAGAGCTGTATAAGATCATGAGGGGAATAGATAAGATAATTGCACAGAGTCTTTTACACAGAGAAGGGGAATCAAGAACCAGAGGGCATGCGTATAAGGTGAGAGGTGGGAGTTTTAATGGGAACCTACCTGACAACTTTTTCAACACAGAGGGTGGTGGGTATATGGAATGAACTGCTGTGAAGTTGAGGTAGGTACTATAACAACATTTAAAAGACATTTGGACTGGTACATGGATAGGTAATGTTTAGAGGGGTATGGGCTAAATGTGGGCAGGGGGGAACCAATGTAGATGGCGCATCTTGGTCGACATGGGTAAATTGGTCTGAAGGGCCTGTTTCTGTGCTGCATGATTCTATGAGAAGGAGAAGCGAGGAGATACAAGAGGCGGCACAAGGAGAAGAAAGATGGGGTGAGATGGATTGCACGACTCAAAGCAAAACTGCTGAAGAGACTCAAAGTATTCCTGTGAACTGAGCCTTGGAAGTGCTGGGACAATAAAACAAATCTAACTAGTTATAACTTTGATGGAATTGCTTGTCTAATGTGATTTAACAATACAATTATTGTCATGTCTTTGATTAAAGTTCAGTGTTATAACTGAATGGTACTGGCTATAAAAATAAAAGCATACTTCTCATATGAAATACATCAATGAAACTTTCAGCTCAGTATAGTACCTTGGAAGTGGAACTGTATTTTGGCCTGAGCAAACAGTAAACCCTCATTATTACAGACCTCTTTATAACTGAGTTCACTTATAGAGAACAGAGCCACTCCTGGCCCGCATTGCCACCGTGAGCGCATCCAAGCCAGGCCCGCAATACCCCCTCAGTTGCTTCCAGGCTGGACCTACTGCCGCCACCGCCAGCCCACACAGCTTCCTCAGCTGCGGCCAGTCTGCACCTACTGGCGCCACCACTGATCTGCTCCCCCAGCCACCAGCAGGCCAGGCCATCAACTCACCTGGATTCCAGGCCCAGTTTCAGACCGAGAGTCTGAAGAAAGGTCTCAACCCGAAATGTCACCTATCCTTATTCTCCAGAGATACTACCTGACCTGCTGAGTTACGCCAGCAGTTTGTGTATTAACCAGCATCTGCAGGGCTGTGGAGTCAGTCGTCAGAGCAATTTTGGTGCTGCTGGAGTCGGTAAAAAAGTCCCGACTCCAACATAAATTTCAGAGACTACGTAAATCTCTGCCTTATCTACTGACTTGGCTTCCACCGCCGTCTATGGCAAAGAATTCCACAGATTCACCACCCTCTGACTAAAGAAATTCCACCTCATCTCATTCCTAAAGGAACTTCCTTTAATTCTGAGGCTATGACCTCTAGTCCTGGACTCTCCCACAACTAGGAGAAGACTTAGGCCATTCGGCCCATCAAGTCGACACCGCCATTCAATCATGACTGATCTATCTCTCCCTCCTAACCCCATTCTCCTGCCTTCTCCCCATAACCCCTGACACTGTACTAACCAATTTTACTTTAGTACCAACTGCAAACTTGCTAATCATGTAGTGTATGTTCTCAAGATGAATATATGGTAATAAAGCTAAACTGAACAGAATCAGGCCGAGCTGACCATATGCCTCGGTCCACAAGACAATAAACTAAACTCTCCCCAGAAAAATAAATAAGTTAAGCAAGTATTAAGAAATTGCAGCAAATTGTGGCCGCAGGCCAGATCATCACACAAACCAACCTCCCTTCCATTGAATCCATTTATACCTCACGCTGCCTCATCAAGGCCAGCAGCATAATCAAGGACGAGTCTCACCCTGGCCACTCCCTCTTCTCCCCTCTCCCATCAGGCAAAAAGTACAGGTGTGAAAACGCACAACGCCAGATTCAGGGAGATTTTCTTCCCAGCTGTTATTAGGCAACTGTACCATCCTACCACAACCAGAGAGCAGTGCTGAACTACTATCTACCACTTTGGTGACCCTCGGACTATCTTTGATCGGACTTTGCTGGCTTTACCTTGCACTAAAACGTTATCCCCTTATCATGTATCTGTACACTGTAAATGGTTCGATTGTAATCATATATTGTCTTTCCGCTGACTGGTTAGCACACAACAAAAGCTTTTCACTGTATCTCGGTACACGTGACAGTAAACTATACTGAACTGAAACTGAAGATAGACACAAAATGCTGCAGTAACTCAGCGGGACAGGCAACATCTCTGGAGAGAAAGGAGTCTGAAGAAGGGTCTCAACCCGAAACGTCACCCATTCCTTCTATCCAGAGATGCTGCCTGTCCCGCTGAGTTACTCCAGCATTTTGTGTCTATCTTCGGTTTAAACCAGCATCTGCGGTTCCTTCCTACACATAAATTGAAACTGAACTGAACTACTGGAAACTTTACAAATCCCAGCTAGTTCAGTAATGACGTTCGGGGGAAGTAGCCTCCAGCTTTCACCCTTACATAACGCTAAGCCTCAGCAGTGAAATCTGCATCCTGTTAGTTAGGAGTGGATCATAAATGCCAATGACACCATCACCACCCACAACCCCACAAATGATGACATCTTTAAAATGTGCCCAGCTCTGCCATCTGCCGTCTAATCTCACACATTGCCATGCCGATAAAACCCTGTTGCTGCAAGGCAGCTACACACGGAGAGAGAACTTCAGCACATAGAATCATATAATCAGGCTCGGTAAGGCGCTGGTAAGGTTTCATTTGGAGTATTGTGAGCAATTCTGGGCACTATATCTGAGGAAGGATGTGCTGGCTCTGGAGAGTCCAGAGGAGGTTTACAAGGATGATCCCAGGAATTAGTATATTGATCTATGATGAGCGTTTGTTGGCACTTGGCCTGTACTCGCTGGAGTTTAGAACATGAGGGGGCACCTCATTGAAACATACAGAATAGTGAAAGGCTTGGACAGAGTGGATGTTTCCACTCGTGGGAGAGTCTAGGACTAGAGGTAATAGCCTCAGAATTAAAGGACATTCTTTCAGGAAGGAGATGAGGTGGAATTTCTTTAGTCAGAGGGTGGTGAATCTGTGGTATTTATTGCCACAGAAGGCTGTGGAGGCCAAGTCAGTGGATATTTTTAAGGCATAGATAGATAGATTCTTGATTAGTACGGGTGTCAGGGGTTATGGGAAGAAGGCAGGTGAGTGGGGTTAGGAGGGAGAGATAGATCAGCCATGATTGAATGGCGGAGTAGTCATGATGGGCCGAATGGCCTAATTCTATTCCTATCACTTATGACATATATATTGACACATAAGAAAATAAATATCATAGTTATTATTAAACAGAATATAGCATTGTTGTAGAATATAGCCTTTGTTATGTAATAAGACCATAGAACAGTCCAGCACAGGAACGGGCCCTTCGGCCCACAATGCCCGTGTTGAACATGATGCAAATCACAATTTCTTCATTTTATTCAATGTTTTTTCTTGGAGTCAGAAAGGATGGAAAGAGGCCCTTCGACCCACCTTACCCACCCTTTCCAGCTTGACAACATCTTTCCTATAATACGGTGACCAAAACTGAACACATTACTCTATACTCAATGCTCTGACTGATGAAGGCCAATGTACCGAAAGCCTTCTTGACCACCCTGTCTACCTGTGACACCACTTTCAAGGAGCTATGAACCTGCAATTGAATTTCGATCACAAAAATAACCTGTTTTTAAAAACACAGCAGGCATCTCTCCCACACGTGACGTTTAGGCCAATTACCTACAATAAAAGGTGGAGTGGGCAAGAGACTGTGCATCTACCCGATCTATTCCTCTCATGATTTTACTCATCACCCCTCATCCTCCTGCGCTCCAAGGAATAGAGTCCTAGCCTACACAACCTCTCCCTATACTTCAGACCCTCTAGTCCTGGCAACATCCTCGTAAATCTTCTGTGGCCTTTCCAGCTTGATGACATCTTTCCTATAACATAGTGACCAAAATTGAACACAAAACTCTAAATGTGACCTCACCCACGTATTATACAACGGCAACATGACCGCCCAACTTCTATATTCAATACTCTGACTGATAACGGTCAATGTGCCAAAAGCCTTTTTGACCACCTTATCTACCTGTGATGCCACTTTTAATGAACTATGTTCCTATACTCCTAGATCCCTCTGCTCCACAACACTACCCAGAGGCCTACCATCCACTGTGTAGATCCTGCCCATGTTAGACTTGCCAAAATGCAACACCTCACATTTCTCTGTATTAAATTCCATCAACCATTCCTCAGCTCACCTGGCAAACAATCCAGATCCTTTTTCACAATCATCTTCACTATCTGCAAAACAACCCACTTTTGTATCATCAGCAAACTTGCTAATCTTGCCCTGTATGTTCTCATCCAAATCATTGATGTAGATGAAAAACAATAACAGGCCCAGCACCGAACACTGAGGCACACCACTAGTAACAGGCCTCTAGTCCAAGAAGCAACCTTCCACCATCACCCTCTGCTTCCTTCCTTGAAGCCAATTTTCTATCTATTCAGCTTTCCTTGGGTGTCATATGTACCGACAGTGGAACAATTACATTTTTACAGTGCAGATTTACAGGCCTATTAACCCAATATAATAGATACCATGCAATAAACAAAAATTCAATAAATTAATAACACCAATACTATTGCATAAAAGCCCAGCAAATGCATAAAATGTTGAGGGGAATAGATAAAGTGAATAGTGCAGATTGGGCATAGAAACATAGAAAATAGGTGCAGGAGGAGACCATTTTGGCCCTTCGAGTCAGCACCACCATTCATTGTGATCATGGCTGATCATCCACAATCAGTAACCCGTGCCTGCCTTCTTCCCATACCCCTTGATTACACTAACCCCAAGAGCTCTATCTAACTATCTTTCAAATTCTTCCAGTGAATTGGCCTCCACTGCCTTCTGTGGCAGAGAATTCCACAAATTCACAACTCTCTGGGTGAAAACGTTTTTTTCTCATCTCAGTTTTAAATGGCCTCCCCTTTATTCTTAGACTGTGGCCCCTGATTCTGGACTCCCCCAACATTGGGCACATTTTTCCTGCATCTAGCTTGCCCAGTCCTTTTATAATTTTATGTGTCCCAATAAGATGCCCTCTCATCCTTCTAAATTCCAGAGAATACAACTCCAGTCTTTCCAATCTTTCCTCATATGACAGTCCCGCCATCCCGGGGATTAACCTCGTGAATCTACGCTGCACTGCCTCAATAGCAAGGATGTCCTTCCTCAAATTAGGAGACCAAAACTGCACCCAATACTCCAGATTGCTCTCACCAGGGCCCTGTACAACTGCAGAAGGACCTCTTTAGTCCTTCTCAAATCCTCTCATTATGAAGGCCAACATGCCATTAGCTTTCTTCACTGCCTGCTGTAACTGCATGTTTACTTTCAGTGTCTGGTGTACAAGGACACCCAGGTCTTGTTGCACTTCCCTTTTTCCTCATCTGACAGCATTGAGATAATAATCTGCCCCTGTTCTTGCCGCCAAAGTGGATAACCTCACATTTATCTACATTATACTGCATCTGCCATGCATCTGGCCACTCACTCAACCTGTCTAAGTCACCCTGCAACCTCCTAGCATCCTCTTCGCAGTTCACACTGCCACCCAGCTTCGTGTCATCTGCAAATTTGCTAGTGTTACTTTTAATTCCATCATCTAAATCATTAATATATTGTAAATAGTTGCAGCCCCAGCACCGAGCCTTGTGGCACTCCACTCGCCACTGCCTGTCATTCTGACTGGGACCTGTTTATTCCTACTCTTTGTTTCCTGTCTGCCAACCAATTCTCTATCCATGTCAATACCCTACCCTTAATAACATGTGCACTCATTTTGCCCACTAATCTCCTTTGTGGGACCTTATCAAAGGCTTTATGAAAGTCCAGATACACTACATCCACTGGCTCTCCTTCAGGACCAATCCTTTTACTGCTATCGAAATGCGCCGTATTACTTCTTTAATAATTGACTCCAGCATCTTCCCCACCACCAATGTCAGGCTAACTGGTCTATAATTCCCCGTCATCCCTGCTTATCCAGAAATAGTAACATTTGCTGCTATGATAGTAACAGCCATACCACCCACTCAGGTCAGCATGGAGACTGTTCTCCGCACTGGAAATAATTAAATCAGATTTAAGGGCTTCAATGAAAGAGGATCTGGCAGAAGCAATTCTGTTCCTAAGGACGTTATTAATACATTTTAGGTATGTACTTTTGCAGCAAACTTAACTACCTGTGCATTTACTTTAAATTTTTATTGCACTTGAGATTTTTTTTCCCCATAATTTAGTCATTTAGCTCATACCTGTGGCCTTAGTTTAATAAATTTTGGAGTAATGCTTTTATAATTTTTATTTAAGTCAATGGAATTTTAATTTTGTCAAAGTCCTTTCTGTGATTTTTTTTCATTTAGCATAATGAATTATGTTTTTTTTCCAATAATAAACAATAAAAAAGCTACAGGAGCATAGCTACAACCATTAGACTCAAAACTTTAAGGACATGAGTATAAAAGGCAGCCTGATGTGAAAAAGGTTACTTCTTAATAAACAGACAACTCACAAGACGGTTAGGTAGACCAATACAAGCTTTACTGATTATCGGCCGATGGAAGTGGCGAGGATACCAGCCAAGTAAGCAACACAGACACTTGACTTTCCTCGTGTCACCACTTCAATGAACAAAGAATTACATGGTATTTTATACTTTTTTTTTGTCACCTAAGCACATTCCAAAGATGTTAGTGTTAAAGAAGGAACTGCAGATGCTGGAAAATCGAAGGTACACAAAAATGCTGGAGAAACTCAGCGGGTGCAGCAGTATCTATGGAGCGAAGGAAACAGGCAACGTTTTGGGCCGAAACCCTTCTTCAGACTGATAGGGGGTGGGGAGAAGAAAGGAAAAAAGGCGGAGGAGGAGCCCGAGGGCTGGGGGAGGGGAGGAGACAACCAGAGGGCTGATGAAGGGGAGGGGACAGCAAGGGCTAGCAGAATTGGGAGAATTCAATGTTCAAGCCCCCAGGATGTAGACTGCCCAAGCGGAATATGAGGTGCATTTCATCCAATTTCCGGTGTTGCTCGCTGTGGCCATGGAGGAGACCCAGGACAGAGAGGTCAGATACGGAATGGAAGGGGGAGTTGAAGTGCTGAGCCACCGACCGGGAGGTCAGGTTGGTTATTGCGGACCGACCGGAGGTGTTCGGCGAAACGATCGCCGAGCCTCCGCTTGGTCTCACCGATGTAGATCAGCTGGCATCTAGAGCAGCGGATGCAATAGATGAGGTGGAGGAGATGCAGGTGAACCTCTGTCGCACCTGGAACGACTGCTTAGGTCCTTGAATGGAGTCGAGTGGGGAGGTGAAGGGACAAGTGTTGCATCTCTTGCGGTTGCAAGGGAAAGTACCCGGGGAGGGGGTGGTACGGGAGGGAAGGGAAGAATTGACAAGGGAGTTACGGAGAGAGCGGTCTTTGCGGAAGGCAGACATGGGGGGAGATGGGAAGATGTGGCGAGTGGTGGGGTCACGTTGGAGGTGGCGAAACTGACGGAGGATCACTTGTTGTATGTGACGGCTAGTGGGGTGAAAGGTGAGGACTAGGGGGACTCTGCCCTTGTTGTGAGTGGGGGGATGGGGAGAGAGAGCAGTGTTGCGGGGTATGGCAGAGACCCTGGTGCGAGCCTCATCTATGGTGGAGGAGGGGAACCCCAGTTCCCTGAAAAATGAGGACATTTCGGATGCCCTGGTGTGGAACGCCTCATCCTGGGAGCAGATGCGGCGTAGACGGAGGAATTGGGAGTGGGGGATGGAGTCCTTACAGGAAGCAGGGTGGGAAGAAGTGTAGTCCAGATAGCCATGGGAGTCGGTAGGTTTATAGTGGATGTCGGTAAGAAGTCTATCACCTGCGATTGAGATAGTGAAGTCAAGGAATGGTAGGGAAGTGTCGGAAATGGTCCAGGTGTATTTGAGTGCCGGATGGAAGTTGGTGGTGAAGCGGATGAAGTCAGTCAGTTGTGTGTGGGTGCAGGATGTGGCACCAAAACAGTCATCGATGTAGCGGAGGTAGAGGTCGGGGATGGGGCCCTGGTACGCATTGAACAAGGATTGTTCTACATACCCGACAAAGAGGCAGGCGTAGCTGGGGCCCATGCGTGTGCCCATAGCTACGCCTTGTATTTGGAGGAAATGGGAGGAGTCAAATGAGAAGTTATTGAGGGTAAGGACCAGCTCCGCTAGGCGGAGGAGGGTGTCAGGGGCCGGGTATAGGTTGCTTATGGCCTCCATGGCCACAGCGAGCAACACCGGAAATTGGATGAAATGCACCTCATATTCCGCTTGGGCAGTCTACATCCTGGGGGCTTGAACATTGAATTCTCCCAATTCTGCTAGCCCTTGCTGTCCCCTCCCTTTCATCAGCCCTCTGGTTGTCTCCTCCCCTCCCCCAGCCCTCGGGCTCCTCCTCCGCCTTTTTTCCTTTCTTCTCCCCACCCCCTATCAGTCTGAAGAAGGGTTTAGGCCCAAAACTTTGCCTGTTTCCTTCGCTCCATAGATGCTGCTGCACCCGCTGAGTTTCTCCAGCATTTTTGTGTACCTTCCAAAGATGTTAGTCATGTCAGAGGTACAGTCAATACACATTACCACAGGATGCCTCTGAGTTTGTCTCTTGTCAATCATCAGTCACATCAAAGGCATCGTGGGAGCCGCCATCTTGGAGGAACGGCTGCTAAATAGCAGCCGTCCGTCAAATTCACTGTTTCTTTAGTTTTAGTGTTTTTTATTTCTTTGTTTGTTTGGGGTTTTTTGACTTTTAATGTGGGGGGGTAAGGGGGAAACTATTTCTAGGTCCCTACCTGGTCGGTGAGGCAGCTTTTTCTCCAGGCTGCCTCGTCGACCCATCCTCGTGGCCTACCAGCGGGCATGGAGCGCCGTTTCCTGACGGGGACCGCCCAGCACCTTCAGCTTCGGTGGCGGCACAGCGCTGGAGCGCTATCGGGGAGCGTAGTGGTCGATGCCTTGCCTGGGTCGCCGCGCTGGATCGACGCGCTGGAGCTCCGGTGAGCTGGACCGCCGACTTCAACACCTCCGGGCTGCGGGACTGCGGAGCGACCAGCTGCGGGCGGCGGCGCCGACTCCAACATCGGGAGCCTCGTGGCTCCAAATCAGCGCGGCCCTGTCGGCTTCAGGTGCCACGGACTCCGCTGGGAAACCGGCCGTTCCAGCCGCTCCGAGGACTCTCCCGACGGCCAGGAACATCGGGCCTCCGTAGAGGCAACTGTGGAGGCCTCATTGGGCCTGACTCTGGGGAGAACTGGGTTGGGGACTGGACATTGTGCCTTCTCCCACAGTGGTGGTCATTGTGGGGGGATGATTTTGTGTGCTGTGCCTGTGCCTGTGCCTGTCAGTCCGTGTACAAGATGGCGGTCGGAGGGGAGAGTGGACGCTGGCGCGAATTGGTCGCCGCTGCTCTCTCCTCAAATTGTGTTTCTTATTTTCTTTTGGTGCTTTTGAAATTGAATTCTGTCCTTGATTTGTGTACTGTGGTGTTTTTTTATTTAATTTATTCCGATTATGTGTTTTTTTGTTTTGTTGTGATTCTATGCATTGTAAGGTGTCCTTGGGTTTTAGAAAGGCGCCAGTAAATAAAATGATTATTATTATTATTATTATTATTATCCTGTCAGTTGGTACAAGGCAGTTGCATCAAAGGCATTGGTCATTTGGTACAAGGCAGTCGCATATCAAAGGCATCCTGTCAGTGGGTACAAGGCAGTCGCATATCAAAGTCATCAGTCACTACACACCTCAAAGGCATCGGACATTGTCTCAATACCTCTCACTGGGACTAGTCTGGGCTTCTCTCTCTCTCTCATCAATTGGTAGACGCATTTCAAAGTCATCGGTCATTGTCTTAATACACAGCAACCTGGGGCAAGTCTGGGCTTGCCTTTCTGTATCAATTTACTGGAGAAAAGCCTGCTTTGAGACGAAATATAAGTTGTAACCTAGCCCAGGAATCAATAATATATTTTTTATATTTTTAACAGCATTTAGCCTTATCCGATGATTCATGTAGTTCTTATGAAATGCCATCTTGTGTAATGTCATCATAGCAGATTTAGAATTATTATACCTAGGAGTCGGGGTCGGAGTCGGAGACACAAGAAATCAAGGAGTCGGAGTCGGTGTTTTGGGTACCGACTCCACAGCCCTGAGCATCTGCAGTATTTTTTGTTTCTACTACTTATACAATGCTATTCCTAATTGGTAATTCCTTACTTGGTTACAGTGTACAGTCGGCAATGACGGACATCTGTCCCCTCCCCCCCCCCCCCCCCATGGTCTGTTATAAGGGTTTTACTGTATAAAATCTTGGTTACCCAAGAAATAATGTTAATTCGGTTAGCTGTTTAATACTCAGGTGGATTCATATTCTAATGAAGAGTGTATTTTGGTTTCATTCCTTTAATGCTATGAAGATATTAAATTAAATAGTTCTAGTAGAAAAGTAGGCTTCTTGGATCAAACATTTTACAGTCGAGGATACTAAACCCAACTCGTTTTACCTTAAAAGTATGTTGATTTTTGCCTTTTGCATCATTCATTCTCAGCCTTTTTTTATACCAAACACCAATTTGTATTGAAATATGTACAGCGTGCCGAAATATACTTACCCGGCAGGGGAGATACAGTGATCAAAAAGGCGGTTCGCCCAGGACAAGGGTCGTGGATCACGGATCGAAATTGGAGGACACGTCGGTGATGAGGAGTCTGTCAGTTGCTGGCTTAGAGGTGGATGCATGCTGGTTGGGTAACCAACCTAACACCTCATCCAGTCACAATGGCGGCAGCAAATGGAGCGGGAGGACAGGGTATCCGCAATACCCTGCGAGTCAGTGTGAAAGACCTCAGCAAGGGGACCCTTCTCACTGGACCTGTTCGTGAGGAAGGTCTTGCTGGAGGCCTGCAAATTCTAGGCCAAGGACATCTACTGCCTCCAGGATTTCCCAGGTAATGGATACTTTGACGTTCCCTTCAAGTATCCGACAGGATGGCAGAAATTGATGCAAGACTTCCGGGAGAAGGGGAACGAAGCCCCGCTGTCGCTGCTGAAGGTGCAGCCGCTCTTCACCCTTCCCACCCAGAAGGAACGGATGATCACGGTGCACATGTTCAATCCACATGTGTCCGTCGTGGATGTCCTCACCTTCCTTGCTCGTTATGTCGAGGGAACAGGGAACTGTGTGCATGTGAAGGACCTGTTCGGGATCTGGATGAGCAAGCGGCAAGTGAAGGTGAAGCTGAGGGTGAACGAGAAGGGAGCCATCATCTACCCTCCCTCGGTGTTCGCTATTGGAGGGAACCGAGGGTTCATGACCGACGCGGGGCAACCCAAGCTGTGCCGGAAATGCAACAAGCCTGGGCATGTGACAGCCCAATGCAGTGCAGTTGTCTGCAAGAACTGCAAGCTGGAGGGCCACGAGACAAAGGACTGCCAAGTCAGCAAGAACTGCAACCTGTGCGGGGAGGCAGGCCACCTTTACAGGGCCTGCCCTAAAAGAGCCTGCACCTACGCACAGGCGACAAGAGGGGCTCTTGCCAACACCCCTAGGGTGGGCGAGATGCCCCCTCACCACTGCCAATACCCCAGCAGAAAGGGAGAAAAGGGATGAGGACAGCCCGACCACCTCAAGCTCCCAACCGCCGGACGGAGACCCCCAGCCCCCTGTGCAGGAGGGAGAGTCGATCGAAGAGGGGGAACAGCTGGAGGAATGGCAGGTGGTGAACAGGAAGAAACACCGGAGGGTTCTGCCCAAAGAGCCAAGGCCGGAGGGGATGGGTAAGTCCAAGAAAAAAGTTATTTCCCAGATCGACGCCAGCAACCTCTCCTCGTCGAAGGATGAGGCGACATCAAGGACCCGACGACGGAGGCAGAATAAAACGGGTGAGGAAAAGGGAAAGGTCATGCCTATTATCCCCCAGCTTCAGGAAACCGGGAGCAGTGCAGCGGCCGATGGGCCCCAGCTCCGGGAGACCGGGAGCAGTGCAGCGGCCAATGTGCCCCAGCTCCGGGAGACTGGGAGCACTGAATCAGCCACCGTACCCCAGCTACAGGAGACGGAGGGGGCGGTGCCCCCAGAAGGGGGTGGAACAAGGAGGGTCCCCCCAACAACAACGGTTACGCCAGAGGAAACCCCCCTACTTGAGGATGCCTACACCCAGTACCTGAGCCCCGGAAAGGTGCTGCAATTCACCAAAGCGGTGGGTATGAGGGGACAAGATGACGGCCAGTGACTCTAAAGCACAATGGAGCTAAAACTGGCATCATTAAACGTGCGCAGTGTGAAGAACAGTACCTGGCCAAGGTCAAGGCGGACATGACTTTTCTGCAGGCGTGCGGGCTGCCACATCTCCGCTGTTATCGGAGGTGGTCGCGATGGTGGCTTCAAGGACTGTCGGTGTGGTCGGGGGGCAATGACTATCGCGCTTCCGGTCTGGGGATCTTGCTGCGGGGAGGGAGCTGCGCCATCACTGAGGTCAGGGAGGTGGTTGGGGCGTCTCCTCGTGGTGGATGTAATGTACCATGGCTCTCCGCTCCGGCTGATTAATGTGTACGCCTCACCCGTGCGGAGCTAGCGGCTGGTCGTTCTCCAGCAGCTCCCACCGCTGCTGGCTATGTCCCGGCAGCTCGTTCTGGCTGGTGACTTCAACTGCATCATTGATGCGGCTGGACGATCCGGCAGTGCCGACAACAGTCTAGACAGCACCTCCAAGCTCCTGATGGAGACGATAAAAGACGCAAAGCTGCACGACGCCTTCAGCGACCCTGAAGGCGGGTCCCAGTCGCGGTTCACCTGGTCGAGATCGGACGGTTCAGTCCGGTCCTGGATAGACTTCCTCTTCACATCGAAGGCCGTCACGGTCAGACACACCGACCTCACGAGTGTGTGTGAATGTGTGTGAGTGTGTGTGTGTGAGTACGGCCCGCAAAAATGTGCCAAATATATAATGTGGCCCTCGTGCTGAAATGTTTGGAGGCCCCTGTTATAGAATGAACTCAACCAAAGTTCCGCACAATTAGCTAGATACAATAATGCCCACTTAATGGCTGAAAAGAATGTTTGTCATTATTCAGGCACATGAAATGAAACGTTTTGAAAATGTAAATAAACAAAAACATTTTCGGTGTAGTTTTTTTAACATATTTAATTTCTTACCAAATCAATGGCAGCTACTTCATACAATAACATTACCAATGCACCATTAATTTATTAACATACAGATACCATTTTACCGGTCTTATCCGCTGTGGGCCTGGGGCTCAGGTGAGGCGACGGCTCCGGCCCGCTGATGGGCAGTGGGGGCGAGGTTCGGCGGAGTCACTGGTGGAGGCCTGCGGGTGGCTGGAATCCCCTCCATCATCGTCTATATCTCTTGTTCTTTTCCCTAACTAGTCTGAAGAAGGGTATCCACCAGAAACATCACCCATTCCTTCTCTCCAGAGATACTGCCTGTCCCGCTGAGTTACTCCAGCGTGTCTATCTAAACATTTAGTTCTGTCTAGTTCACTTTCTTTCAAAAGAGATCTTTCAAATTTATGTCAATTACCAAATCATGCTGGTTTTTATAATGCATATACTTAACATAGACCAACCAATAAAGCACAAGAACAGGCCCTTCTGCCCACCAAACATTATGCCAAGATCAACTCTAATCTGCCTCATAATTCATATCCATTCCTTGCATATTCATATGCCGATCCAAAAGTCCCTTAAATGCCAATATCGTATCTGCCTCAACCACCACTCCCGGCACTCACCATCCGCTGTATAATAAATTCCTGCACATCTCCTTTAAATTTTACCCCTCTAGTAGCTGATATTAATACAGCTTTCCATCTCTAAAGAATAACTTTGATTAATTGGAGCATAAAGACAGTTTCTGCAAAACAGTAACAGAGAAGATACACTTCTCTGGCAGTTCTATACAGATCTAGAATAGCTAAACAGAAAATATGTTGAAGGCATAATATATGTGAGATGATAACAAATAGTAAAATTGCAGGACCAAATTTAGATATTCAGACAATTTCAAAGAAGTATCATTTTAGATTATGGTCTCAAATTTAGTTTCAAATACTTAATTAGTCAATGGTTATTTATAAATGTAGCCATTTAATAAACTGACATTTAAGAGTAAACTCACATCTTGAGAATAACAGATAATCATTATCTGTTCTGCTGTGTTGCCTAGATACAAATGTGCATCTATGCTGCACTGAACAAATTGTCTCCTGCAGAGGCAACAACGTGAAAGCCAGAAGAAAATATGCAATTTAAAAACAATTACATTTAAAATGACCAAATTTATAACTGGTGGAAATGCGATTACACATATACACAGACATTAGAAATCATGCACACTTTTTTGAGAGATCCGAGTTTTTTCATCTAAATTAGCAAATCAAAGATAATTACAGGAGGTTCCTACAATTCTGTATTGCTAAAAAAAGACACATTCCTGTTATAACATATGTGCATGTTTATACATGCCACAGACGCACAAAAAAATCAGTTTCATCTTCTTAAACTGTAGACACCACAACATTCCAATGCTAATGTGTTAACCAGCCACCCTAAGGTGATCAACATCAATGATTTCAAAAACACTTAAGGCTCTGTCTTACCTGTTTACGGTCATCGGCGGTGAAGCGCGGCGTCGCCGGTAGCGAGGACCGCGCGGCAACGGCGAGAGCGTCGAGCCTATCCACCGGAGTGCCGCACGGATGCTGCGCGGGGGCCGAGTTAATTCAAACACGGGGGTCCCACGGCTTGCGGTAAGTAAAAAAAAAGGGCGGGCCAACTGCGATGACGTCGGCCCGCCGCACGTGACGCACGTGACGGCCATCCTGATCGCGGCGCTGTAGCGGTGGCTGTGCCTGCGGCCGTGCAGCACACGTGCCTCACTGGCGGCGGCACGTGCCTCACTGGCGGAGGCTGTGGCAGTGGAGGTTTGACGCACGGCGCTCGAGCCACACTGGCGGCGGCCCGTGCGGGCGGCCGTGCTGCACTTGTGCATCATCTGGTGGAGGTTGTGCGGTGAGTATATGGTTTTCGACATTGTCGATTTTATTTTAGCACCGCGCGGTGTGGAACACCGCCGCACGGCCCGGAATTGTACGTTCTCACGAGTGCGCGGTCTATGGCGGCAGATTCTTCCCGTTTCGCGCCAATGACAGCAGACTCGTGAGACAGGCCTTTTACTATTAAAGAATCTGTTACAGACATGTGCAAAGAAAATAAACAGAAAATAACAATCGCACATTTATATAATTTAATGGTTGAATCTCATAATATATATCAAAATACATTTCTTGATTCTTTCATTTCTTAAGGAGTTCTGGTTTTTGTACTTCACACTACACGTAGAGCTTTAAGAATCCCGTGGGGTCTTTGTGCACATATGTAGCCTGCCGCATTATCTTACTACAAGGATTTAATTTCATAACTAAACAAGTTGGCAGTAAAGCACCATGGAACAACAGCAGATCACAAAATATGCTAAATGATTACTCTTTGATAAGAGTTTAAGACATTATAACATTCTTCAATAGCATTATAAAAATATTTGTGTTCCCTTTACCATGGAAATGTCCAATCCAGTTAGTTTACCTGCGATCAATATGATAATTTTATTCAGCTCATACAAGCCTGTTGTTTGATTCGCGAGCTGAAGACAACAAAGCAGTTGTGTAGTAGTACAAAGATAGAGAACTCTCAGAACAACATTTAAAAATATGTTCTGAGCTGAAGAATTGACTACTGGAAGCTGATTTTAAAAAAGTGATTTTTATTTAATTATTACTTCTAATCTGCAGCTGATTTAATGATAGAAATGCTACATAATTTAATCCACTTTCTAAGCTTAAGAAACAGTTAAGTTTGTAATGGATCAAAAGTTGTTCCTTAAACATTTGAAATTTGCAGCTGCACTTGTATTATAAAAATGTTTTCAACGTTCTGAATTCACTCCCAATTATGCACACAAGGGATTTTGCTTACTCTGCAACTACAGTGCAAGTTTGAAAGGCACTCAAGGGGCAACCTTTTTACACGCCAGTCGGTTGGTATATGGAACGAGCTGCCAGAGAAGGTAGTTGAGGCAGGTACTATAACACAGGTACATGGATTGGATAGGTTTAGAGGGATATGGGCTAAACAGGTGGGCATCTTGGTCGGCAAGCACAAGTTAGGCCAAAGGATCTGTTTCCATACTGTATGACTCCATTACTTCTGCCCAGAAAAAAATAATTAAAAACTTCTGGAAATTAACCCTCCTTAATATTAGCAAAGATTCACTTGAAAGCCTTGGTGTATTCTGTTGTGTTCCTAATTTGAGCTGCATGATGCATTGTAGAATTGCAATCTTCTCTTAACAAAAACATCAATTTTCAGCAGTGTATTCCAACCAAATAATTTGCATGCATTTGGACTAATTAGTATTAACAAAGATGTTATTCATTATGTTTTAGTCTTCTGGGCAACATAGAATTAAACTGAACATTTAATTTTTTTTAATTACTAGCTTTATTACTCCAAAATATCATTTTCCAGGTCTTACCTGCTCTGCAGGAGTAGCATTGGAAAACCCAGTTTGCTGACCAGATCCCCTGCAGGTTGAGCTTGTGCATTCCCATGGTAATTTGTTCTTTCCTCGGCCAGCACTTAATACTCTTCTGAATGAGGTATATTCATCTGTATTGGGGCTGGGTGATCCATATCCCAAAGGAGGAGGCTCATGTTCACCGTGATAACTGTGGGCACTCTGAGTTCTTCCACTAGCCAGCAGCCATTCAGTATCTGCTCCTAATGGAACCGGAAATCCTCTACCATGAGCAGAAGATGGTAGAGGTATTGCGTATTCCACAAGTCCTTGAGGAGTTATTTTTGGCAGAGTTCGCCGTGATAGTCTTGCTTGTATGGCTGCCATTACACCATCCCCATCTTCCTGTAATTCTACAGTATCCACTGCTTTAATCAAAAATGTCTTGTTAGAACCAAAAGATGAAGCTAATACAGCAAAAGCCTCCAATGCAGCATGTCGTACCCTTCTCTTGGAGTCAGTCAATGTTGGAGCAACAACTTGACAAAGATTGGGCAAATTAAAGTCTTCACTTGGAAAAGTTAAAAGTGACGCAATGACGATGTTTAGTATTTCCTCCCGAACTCTGGAATTTTTGTGTTTTATATTGTCAAGCAAAATATCAAGTATTTTTTGAGGTCGAACCTGCTTCATTAAACCCATGTAGACTTTCATATATTCCTGTTTGGTTACAACTTTATTGTCACCAAGCACTTTTATTGTTGCAAATGTAATGGGTTTAAGATAATTTATCACATCATGATTTAGCTTAACTACCAGTAAGTTGATAATTTCTAATGTACCATGTACAACTTTAAAATTTGAATCATCAAGCAAAGTACTTAAAAAGCCAATAAAACTCAAAAGAGATGTAGAAGGCAGAGCCATAAAATTAAAGCTGTCGATTACACGTTTTAGCTCTTCAACAGCATGTGTTCTACTCTTATAATCTTCCCGGTCCAGAAGTCGAACGTACAATTCCTTTGGAATGATTTGAAATTCTAGGTTGCTATGGTCTTCAGAAACAGATCTGGAAAAATGGGAGACATCTTTCATATTAGTGATAGATCTTCCACGAAATCCTGAATTTGTCCTAAAGTTTCTACTTAGTTCCAGCTCAGGAACAGTATCTCCATTTAGTTTGGGCTGCGTCTCATACTTTAGTTCCATTAATTTGTTATAATCTCGTCTAAGAGTCAATGGTAAACGTTTTAAGAAAGAATTGAATTCTTCTTCGCCAATATGACGTTTGATATGCCCCATGGTAGCAAAGGCTAAGAATGAGTCGTCCATACTATTACCAGTTAGTTTTTTAGCTAAACAAAGGGTAACATCAAATAAATTGTCACTTTTCAAATCCTTAGTGAGTAAGATGGGTAAAACAATAGTCGCAGCTTTCCTAACTGTAGCATCATGGCTTTCTAGTCCATGTTCTATCAAAGCCCAGAACACGTCCTTAGAGATGTTGGAACATTTTAAATATGCATGCAAGGTTTCTATGAGCTCCTTGCGCACATTAGGGCTGTCATCCCGCAGACTCCATATCAGGTTGGGCAACACGGCAGCCCGAAAGTAATCCAGATCTGAATCGGATCCTTGAATGATTTCTGATATTAGCTGGATGCACGCCACTTTGACCTCTGTTCTACCGTCCACCAGCACTTCATTCAAAGTTGAGAAAAGATCCTTCTTCTTGGCAAAGACCACCCTGCCTGCATTCTGCCTTACGCTGATACGGAGTGTCTCAAGTGCCTCGGTGCGTTTGATCAAAACCTGGCTGTTGAGTTGCCGAAGAATCGCATCCTCTTCCATGTTCACGGCGGGGTCGGAAGGCGCCGCAGCCGCCGGGCTGCTGTCGTTCCTCCTCGCCGACATCACGCCATCCCGTGTCTGGCTCCAGAAGGAGCCGCCGCTGCCCACGTCGATGCCTTCCCTGTGGTCACCACTCCTCTGGTAGCTGTTCTCTTCGGACTTAAACACCGGCAGAAGGCACTTGGCGACCGAACCTGCCATGAAACCTCCCCCCGAGCTGCTCCCGGCCGATCGCCAGCGACCGTAAACGCCGCCGTCTCCAAGGCTTCATACTTTCCCCTCTGACGTCTTCCAATCGGTTTTATGACATTTGCCTCCTTGCACAGTGATCAGCACATTCACCTCTCCCCGCGGCACCGTCACTCCCTCAGCCCGACTTTCCTTCATAACAAACCGTGTCTATCTGTCTGTCCGCCCGCTCGTCGCTCGTCCCTCCCACCGCCGCCAGCGCGCGCGCGCACGCGACGTCCAGGCACGGTCGCTCGCGCGAGCCGGTTTGAAAAAACTCGCCACAAAATGGCCGTAACTAGGGGCAGGCAGGTCACGTGAACAAAACGGACCGTCGCCGTAGAGCGCTTCCATGGTGAGGAGAGACCGACGCCCCACCCGGATGCAACAACGTGCCTCTACATCGCCGAGTGCGCCGGGAATTGTAGTCCGTTAAACTCTCTCCAGTACGCAACGTCTGTGCGATTAAACTACATCTCCCAGTGTTGGTCTGTGTGTGGGCACAAAGTTCAGTGTGAAGAACCGGATTAATATTTTGAACGGCTGTGATAAACTTATAAATATAAGCAAGTAAAATGTTTTATAATGTGCGATTTAGCTGCTATTCTTGATTTTTTTTGTTAAAATCCTAACCTTTGCCGGAAATTGCGCACTCCCCACCTGTTTTGTATTTGTGTTTGATGGGGAATTGGTGGATTTGTTCATCCTTCGCTTGGCGGTTTCCACCGTGCTCCTGTCAGGTGAGTTGGTTTGTATATGATGTTTTATAATATATATATTTAGATTATTTTTAAACGTGACAATTTACATTTGTTTATGTGTGGTAATAGATTGTCTTTAAATCGGCCAAAGGGCCTTATTAACCAATGAATTGGTCGATTAAGTTATGAAAAGTTAAAGAGTCTGGTTGCAGAATTAATTGTTCATTTGCACGAACTGTCTTATCTGGTATGAAACGAACACGAAATGAATAAAATAAACAAATATGAACTTTATTTTGAAATTATATTCTTGTAAAACGATCTATTTCGAATTTATTTTATTCGAACGACTGAGTTTGTCGAACGTAAATAAATAATAACTATATTGCGTTTTGTATAAATTCATTACTTATATTTAACTAATTTGTGCATTTTATATGCAGTAATACGGTTATGAAACTTTCCTTAACTCGTGATTTGATGGCTTAGGGCTTTCAAATGAGCGACGTAACAAAGAGGTTAATGTGTCGGGTATTGCCCCGCGTTATATTGTACTCTATTTAGAAGGGCAAACAGCATACTGGGTAACAATTGATAATCATCAATCGTAATTTTTTCTTTTTCAAATGTTCATATGTTGTATGTTAAACTGTAGCTCAAATGTTAATTGGTTATCTGACTAAATATGTAATATAGGTTTGGGTTTATTTTGGTCGCATGTATAGTGAAAGGCTTTGTTTTGCATACTATCCAAACAGATCATATATACCACACAGATAACATACCACACATAGATAATTGGCATTGTTCAAATCTAGTACAATAGATAGAGCAAGGAGAAGATATAGAATGAATGAAAATCAATTATATTTTGGTGTATCTAATAGATGGATTTGTCTCAGATTTCTATTGACTGAAAGTTTTCTGCTATTTCTAATTATTTTGTAAAGGATAAGTGTTATTTCGAAACCAGTCAGTAAAACATTGGTGGGTATCAGATTTGTAATTATTTTTCTGTGAACACCTACGCTCAGTCCACCTTGGCCTATACAATCTCACGGTTGCCAAACAGTTTAACTTCCCTCCCCATTCCCATAATCTACTTTCTGTCTAGGGCCTCCGTCACTATCAGAGTGAGGCCACATGTAAATTGGAGGAACAGCGACTCGTATTTCACTTGGGCAGTTTACAACCCGATGGTATGAATATAAATTTCTCTAATTTCAAGTAATCCTTGTTCTCTCTGTCCCTCCTCTATCCTAGTCGTCCTGCTAGTTTCACTGGTCGTATCCATTTGTTATCACCTCTTCCATACCATACAATGGACCATTGTGGGCTTCACCTTTCCAGGGTCATTGATGTTGGCTCCGATTTGTTCTGTACCTTTACATACCTTTAGTTTCCCTCTCCCCTAAATCAGTCTGAAGAAGGGTGTTGACCCAAAACGTCACCTATTCCTTTTCCCCAGAGATGCTACCTGACCTGCTGAATTACTCCTGCATTTTGTCTATCTTTGGTAAACCAGCATCTGTAGTTTCTTCCTACTCATTGTCCCATCAAACTTTAATATATTTTCCCTCTGACGATTGATCTTTGCTTCAGTGAAAATTTTTCATCTCTACCATGATCTGTTGAATTGGAGATAGTGGGGAGAGCAATTGAAAGTAACATGTCAATATTATTCGGCAATGGTTTTTTAAAATCTGTTTCAACCTAGCAACAATATTGTAAATGTAATCTGAAGATGACTGCATGTATATAAATGTAAGGTAGACAAAAGTGCTGGAGAAACTCAGCGGGTGCAGCAGCATCTATGGAGCGAAGGAAATAGGCAACGTTTCGGGCCAAAAGGGTTCGCTCCATAGATGCTGCTGCACCCGCTGAGTTTCTCCAGCACTTTTGTCTACCTTCGATTTTCCAGCATCTGCAGTTCCTTCTTAAACACTGTATATAAATGTATATTTTTACTTTTGTCTTTAAGACTTCCTGATGTTAGACATATGCATAAGGATATAGTAGAGGAAATTAAACTTTCCATTGATTAAGATGATTGTTTTTCCATTCCTGTCAGCATAAAAATAATACCAAAGAAATTTAAGGGGAAGATCAGTTCAGATTATCTCTGGAGTCCTTATGCCAATCACTGGTGGCAATTTATCCTAAATTGATCAGAGGTTTATTTTGAAGAAAGAGGATGGAAATGAAATGGAAATGACTGGGTCGAAGCAACAAAATGGGACCCTGTAAAAATTGCCCTGAAATGCCTCAATATAGAGGAGAGATTTTTTTCTTATTGTTGCAGTGTGTCTTTTGATTTAAGACCGGTACATTAAATCAGGAACTTGTGTCGTATTTAAGAACATTGAGATTAACTCTTAACATGAATTGGATTTGAATTCTACACCACATCAGCTTCCTTACATTTTATTGTTAGTTCATGGTGTTACAATACATTTGAATGTGGATAAATACCCGAGGAAACAATTGAGTAGTGTTTAGAGAGTGGGGTCTGTATTGAACATATATTTATTCATGCTACACCTGCAATTTTATGCCTTCCTTTGATAGTTTTGTACCTATTATAATGAGATATGTACGAGGGAATTTTGTGCTGTACCTGTACCCTTTATCTGGCTTTATTCAGATAGGCACGGACACAAAATAAAACCGCTCATAAACCAGTGGTGAGTATCAAACTAGTCCGTTTATTTAAGGCCTTAATAGTGTGCACTGGTAAACACTTTGGGTTCTCTCAGTGTAACAGTGCACACTGTTAAGGCCTTCAATAAACTGACTTGTTTGATAGACTCGCCACTGATCTACGAGCTGTTTTATTTTGTTTGTGCAAATCTGAGTAATGCCGGGTACAGGTATAGCACACAGTTCCCTCCTACAAGATATATAAGATTTTCTATTTGGAATATCCTATCAGCACTCATGATTCCCAAATGAGTTTAAGATGCAGAGTAAAATTATGGAATTGTAATTTTACCCCTGTTCAACCAAAAATAAATCACAGCCAGCTTTGCAAAAAGTAATTGTCTCAAACTTTGAGCCCACTAATCACATTAGCATTGGCCCTTGTTTCCCACAAACTATCCTGTGGCCTTTGAGTGAGATGCTCACTTCCAAATGAATCCAATTTTTTGTTGAGCTTATTTGTTCAAGATCTAAATGACCATTGTTGTGAAAATTGTTGTTTGGACTCGTCATGATTTTAAATAAGCCACGTGGGGACTGGAGCTGTAGGTATAACAAACTGATACTCAAGGGAGACCTAGGAAGATAATTTATCTGAACTGGAAGTACACCAGGTTCTTATGCCCTTTAGGTACAGAGATAATGGCAGATGATTAAATACAACTTCAATAATTATAATTGCATGGTCTTAATATTTTAGTTAGGACAGATAGTTCCCATAAAATTACATTTAGAACGGGAACATGTCTTAACCTGGCAAGACCAACTCGGAAAGTTCATGCTTTTGTTCGGACACGGTAGTTCACAACAAAATTCTCAAAGCTTCGGAGGACAAAACTCGGATATCCAAAACATCCATCTTTTGCCACAGTGCCTTAAGGAGTGGGTCTGTGGATACACAAACACCCCAAGTATTGATTGACAGAACAAAATATGACCACGATTGATATTAGGTGACAAAACAAACTAGTCTGGAATTTCCCTTGATCACATTACAAATAGTGCAAAATATTTGGGCATTACAAGATATGTAATGCCTGTTTCCAATTAGACCATCTATTGTAGGGTAGGGTTTTGATGTAGCCCTATTGCGTGTATATTTGGCCAATGTACAGTGCATTCAGAAAGTATTCAGACCCCCTTCTTCTTTTCCACATTGTTACATTACAGCCTTTTTCTAAAATGGATTAAATTCTTTTTTTTTTACCATCAATCTGCACACAATACCCCATAATAAAAAGCAAAAAAAGGTGTTTAGAAATTTTTGAAAAGTAATTAAAAAGAAATAACTGAAATATCACATTTACATAAGTATTCAGACCCTTTACTTTGAGGTGATTACAGCCTCAAGTCTTCTTGGGTATGATGCTACAAGCTTGGCACACCTGTATTTGGGTAACTTCTCCCATTCTCCCCCGCAGATCCCCTCAAGCTCTGTCAGGTTGGATGGGGAGCGTCGATGGACAGCTATTTTCAGGTCCTTCCAGAGATGTTCGATCAGGTTCAAGTCCGGGCTCTGGCTGGGCCACTAAAGGACATTCACAGACTTGTCACAAAGCCACTCCTATGTTGTCTTAGCTGAGTGCTTGGGGTCGTTGTCCTGTTGGAAGGTGAACCTCTGCCCCAGTCTGAGGTCCAGAATGCTCTGGAGCAGATTTTTATCAAGGATCTCTCTGTACTTTGCTCCGTTCATCTTTCCTTCGATCCTGACTAGTCTCCCAGTTCCTGTCGCTGAAAAACATCCCCACAGCATGATGCTGCCACCACCATGCTTTACCGTAGGTATGGTATTGGCCAGGTGATGAGCAGTGCCTGGTTTCCTCCAGACGTGATGCTTGGCATTCAGGCCAAAGAGTTCAATCTTGGTTTCATCAGACCAGAGAATCTTGTTTCTCATGCAAACTCCAAGTGGGCTGTCATGTGCCTTTTACTGAGGAGTGGCTTCCATCTGGCCACTCTACCATAAAGGCCCAATTGGTAGAGTCCTGCAGATATAGTTGTCCTTCTGGAAGGTTCTCCCATATCCACAGAGGAACTCTGGGGCTCTGTCAGAGTGACCATCGGGTTCTTGGTAACCTCCCTGACCAAGACCCTTCTCCCCCGATTGCTCAGTTTGGACGGGCGGCCAGCTCTATGAAGAGTCCTGGTGGTTCCAAAGTTTTCCATTTAAGAATGACGGAGGCCACTGTGCTCTTCGGGACCTGCAATGCTGCAGAAATTGTTTTATACCCTTCCACAGATCTGTGTCTCGACACAATCCTGTCTCGGAGGTCTACGGACAATTCCTTCGTCTTCGTGGCTTGTTTTTTGCTCTGACATGTACTGTCAACTGTGGGACCTTGTATAGACAGGTGTGTGCCTTTCTAAATCATGTCCAATCAATTTAATTTAACACTGGTGGACTCCAATCAACTCCAAATCTCAAGGATAATCAATGGAAACAGGATGAACCTAAGCTCAATTTTGAGTGTCATAGCAAAGGGCCTGAATACTGATGTAAATGTGATATTTCAGTTATTTATTTTTAATTACTTTGCAAACATTTCTAAACGCATGTTTTCGCTTCTTCATTTTGGGGTATTGTGTGTAGATTGATGATTAAAAAAAAAATTGAATTTAATCCATTTTAGAATAAGGCTGTAACGTAACAAAATATGGAAAAGTGAAGGGGTCTGAATACTTTCTGAATGCACTGTATATGAAAATGGCTTGTAATGACATTTTACAAATCTTTTCTCATGCTTGGACTCCTGCTGTGAGCTGCTTACATGTTCCCTTAACTCTTTCCACTTGCAGTTAAATTTGAAAGCAGTTTGAAGATTGGTTCTTATTTGTATTAACAGCTACATATACTTTTATACTCTATGTCTTTCACTAACATCTTCAAGACTGCACAATTGACTATGCTCTGGAACTAGAGTGCTATATATTCCCTGGCCTCTTGAAACATACATTTCTCCCTGTCTCCACTACTTTCTTGGACAGATTATTGCAGATGATGATGATACTGCCTGTACAAATAAACAACTAAGTGTCTTGCCTGCAGTTTGCAGCAAGATGGGGAAATCATGGCGATGCAATAATCTCCGCATTCATACAGACTTTAGTACTTAAAATCACACCAGCTGTTCTGAGATATGATAACCAATATTCTTGTATATTATACACATGGAAATAACTAAGGGACGAATTCAATGCAGGAAGCAAACATGTCTATCCTACTTCTGGCTTGACCTCCACACAAACTACATATGGCCTCAATGGAATTCGCATGGGCTATGGATATAGTGGCTGCTGCTTCCACAAATGGCAAGTGCGAGATAACTCAATCTCTCAATTAGAAATCTGAAATAAATACTGAAACTGCTGCAAATTTTCATCTTTCAGCATCTGTGGAAACAGGAACATTTCGGGTATTCGTGGATATTCTTTAATGCTTCAACCCTCTGAAACTGTATTAGATAAAACAACATTGATTTTTCATTTAAATCTTTTAAACAATATTTACTAATAGCTTAAAGCTACCTATCTGGTAAATTAAACATTATTTGGATCTTAGCTTTGGAACTTATTAAAGGTTCTATTTCAAAATCTGAATACACTTTTCTAACTAAAACATGTTATCCTGTTAGATATATATTCTAGTGTGAATAAACGCTCCATCTGGTTGAAACAAAATACCCAATGAGCAATATGCAATTTTTTTTAGAAAAGTATCAATGAATCATTTAAGTGTGTTATTTGAATTATTGACATGCTTCACTCAAATATTTTAGATTGCCTTTTGATTTCTACGCATGTGAAGAAATACTTGCCAGAGAGAAGTCCTTGGTGAGTACACCTAAAATCAATGTATTGCTTTTAAATTGTCTTGTTACTAGCAACAAGGGTTTTAATTACTAATTGGTTTTAATAATATTTCAAAAGCTTTCTTCAAAAGTATTATAGTCTATTTAACACCTCGACTAAATTTGATGTACTCTCAAATTTCCATGTGCAATTTTTATACCAAATTCAAATATTGCAATCTTAAAGTTTTCTTAGTTACAGTTGACTATTTTGTTCTGATCTCTTATTCTTTCAGATGGACCAGTCCCCTCAATCCTACATGCTTGCCAATCTGACACATCCACATTCTGAGCAGTTGCTGCAGGGATTACATCTTCTTCGACAGCATCGTGAGCTTTGTGACATTGTCCTCAGGGTTGGTGATGTCAAGATCCATGCCCACAAGGTGGTGCTGGCTAGCATCAGCCCATATTTCAAAGCCATGTTTACTGGAAACCTTTCAGAGAATGAAAACTCTGAAGTTGAATTTCAATGCATAGACGAGACTGCTTTGCAGGCTATTGTAGAGTATGCATACACAGGAACTATATTCATTTCACAAGATACAGTAGAATCCCTACTACCTGCTGCAAATTTGCTTCAAATCAAACTAGTACTAAAAGAATGTTGTACATTCCTTGAAAGCCAGCTTGATCCTGGCAATTGCATTGGCATTTCCCGGTTTGCTGAAACATATGGCTGTCATGACTTGTACCTTGCTGCAAACAAGTACATTTGTCAGAATTTCGAAGAAGTCTGTAAGACTGAAGAATTTTTTGAGTTGAACCACACAGAATTAGATGAAATAATTTCAAATGACTGTCTCAATGTTGTGACGGAGGAGTCTGTTTTTTATGCATTAGAGTCGTGGATTAAATATGATGTGCAAGAAAGACAAAAATATCTGGCGCAACTGCTGCACTGTGTTCGATTGCCGTTATTAAGTGTAAAATTTCTGACAAGATTGTATGAGGCAAATCAACTAATACGTGATGAACATACCTGCAAGCACCTTCTAAACGAAGCCCTTAAGTATCATTTCATGCCAGAGCACAGATTTTCCCATCAGACTGAGTTTTTGATACGACCACCGTTGTGCTCCCAAAGTACTTTGTGCTGTTGGTGGAAAAACTGGATTGTTTGCAACATTAGACAGGTAAGATATTCAAAGTCATATTAACAGACATAATTTATTTCTGTATATTAATGTGGTATTTTCCATCGAAGCCTATGATAAATTGAACTAATCCACATTTTGTCAAGTGATTCTATCTACTGTATTGCTGGCTGAATGCAATTGGATACTTTTTCTTGTATACAGCATATTGGACATGTATTAGAATATGTGGAAATCATACTTCAAATATGTACTCATTCTGATACTCCTTTGTTTTCATAAAATGGCAAATTGATGTTGGCACATACTCATTATGAAATTTTGATAGCTCCTGACCCTATTATAAATTTGCTTAATTTTACACATCCCAGCTTTACTCAATTTAATGGCAGTGGAACAGTTATTTTTCTTAAAGCTTTTTCCCAACCTTTTAATATTTAAGTTTTTTGACTATGGAGGAAAGAACTCCTAACTTCTGAATAGTTAATTAAAGATTGGGTCTCCTGGGCATTTGCAAACTATGTTGGGCATTGCCTTTAATGTTATGTTTTGTGCAGTAAAAAGTTAGAATTCTGGTAAGTTTCACTAATTTACTTGAAATTGAAATAAAATGAGATTGACCCCACCAGATGTGGTGATTGTCTTTTCCAGACATGCTGCCAACAAAAAAAAAGCGCAAGATGCTTTTATTTAATGTTTCTGTTCACTGACTGAGATTGAGAGTCTTTTCACTCTAATCAAGAATAATTTTAAGTTTGCATGTAATAATTGGAAGAGTATCCACGAGAATACATTTTCTTGCGTCTGATAATGATTATATTTGGTCGTGCACGGATTGGGAATTGAACTATTGCTGTGAGCACTATCATTTTTCAAGTGGTAGAATGCATGTCGATGGAATAATTTGTCAAATATCTGACAGATATCTGGGATATTCTTTTGTACCTTGACTGTTCCCTTATTCTTCAATGCCTCTGTATTAAATTAAAATCTTAACTTGCCTGATATTCTCTCCATTGAGGCATTTATATAAGTACTTATTGTTTGTTTTTTAAAAGGCTGGCTTATTATCCACTTTACACTTAGTAATTGGGAATAAAGAAATGGCAGATGAATTGAATAGGTTTTTGCGTCTGTCTTCACAGCGGAAGACACTGGCAACTTGCCTGATATTCAAGAGAGTCAGGGGCAGAAGTTAGTGGAGTTGCAATTGCTAAGGAGAAGGTGCTTTGGAAAGTGAAAGGTCTGAAGGTGGATAAGTCACCTGGACTATGTGGACTACACCCCAGGGTTCTGAAAGAGGTAGCTTTAAAGATTATGGAGGCATGAGTAGTGATCTTTCAAGAATCAAATAGTCAGGAGTGGTCCCTGAGGACTGGAAAATTCTAAATGTTACTCTGCTGTTTAAGAAGGGAGCGAGGCAAAAGAGGGAAACTAGGGCGGTTAGCCTGACTTCAGTGGTTGGTAAGATTTTGGATAGAACAGCCATGATTGGTGAAGTAGACTCAGTAGGCTGAATGACCTAATTCTACTCTTATGACATGAAATTATCAACTTTTAAGTAATCTGCCTCTGGTCGGAGGATATATTTTGGCAAGTGAACATGATAAGTTTAATGTTTTAATTGTGCCTTTATGTATCAAAGGTTATATTTTCAAAATTGGATTCAAGAAGGAAGTTAGAAATCTGATTTGCATGAAATGTTAAAACTGTTTCCTAAAAGCAACTATAATATTTAAAATTTGAGCTATATTTACATAATTTGATTTTTTTAATTGTTTTAGATCAAGATGGAACAAAAGAGTAGGGCACAAAATGATATGTTTTATAGACAATAGGTGCAGGAGTAGGCCATTCGGCCCTTCGAGCCAGCACCGGCATTCAATGTGATCATGGCTGATCATCCCCAATCAATACCCCGTTCCTGCCTTCTCCCCATATCCCCTGACTCCGCTATCTTTAAGAGCCCTATCTAGCTCTCTCTTGAAAGTATCCAGAGAACTGGCCTCCACTGCCCTCTGAGGCAGAGAATTCCACAGACTCACAACTCTCTGTGAGAAAAAGTGTTTCCTCGTCTCCGTTCTAAATGGCTTACCCCTTATTCTTAAACTGTGGCCCCTGGTTCTGGACTCCCCCAACATCGGGAACACGTTTCCTGCCTCAAGCGTGTCCAAACCATTAACAATTTTATATGTTTCAATAAGATCCCCTCTCATCCTTCTAAACTCCAGAGTTTACAAGCCCAGCTGCTCGATTCTCTCAGCATATGACAGTCCCGCCATCCCAGGAATGAACCTTGTAAACCTACGCTGCACCCCCTCAATAGCAAGAATGTCCTTCCTCAAATTAGGGGACCAAAACTGCACACAATACTCCAGGTGTGGTCTCACTAGGGCCCTGTACAACTGCAGAAGGACCTCATTTGCTCCTATACTCAACTCCTCTTGTTATAAAGGCCAACATGCCATTCACTTTCCTCACTGCCTGCTGTACCTGCATGCTTACTTTCATAGACTGATGAACAAGGACCCCCAGATCCCGTTGTACTTCCCCTTTTCCCAACTTGACGCCATTTAGATAGTAATCTGCCTTCCTGATTTGATACGTCCTGTTTTGGTCAAGTTGAGTGCTTTGTCAAAGTATACCTTGAAAACCGCAAGGGAGTTGGCTATTCCTGAATTACCTTCAATTAATTCTACAGCTGACTTCCATTAGAAATGAGTTACAGGTAAACTTGGGATAATTAAACTTGAAACTAAGTGAGATGTGATTTCAGTATTTCAAATCATAGAGGGATACAGCACAGAAACGGGCCTGTGGCCCACCTGTGTCACTATCAACCATCAATTTGCACTAATCCCACAATAATCCTGCTTTCTCAATCTCTCTACATTCTTATAGAATCTGGGGTAGGGGGTGGAGTCAATCACACACCTGCACAGTTGGGTCAATTAACCTACTAACCAGCTTCTTTGGATGTACCCCAATTCATGGTTGCCACTTATTGATATGAATGACTTTTGGTTAAGGAAGAACTAGGAAGGTTTGCACACCTCAAGTGGCACAATTCCACTGACTTGTTTCAGAATGGAACTAGTTATTATTGATGAAATAGTTGGATGCTAAATGCCTGGATTAAAGATGATCCAAGCAGTTTCTGTCTCTTGAAGTACTGGATTAGGCACTAATTTCAAATAACTGTACTATCAATTACCTCTGTGCTTTTCTGGAATTAATGAAAATATTTGAGGATAGTTCTCTGCAACTAACCAATAAGCAATTGTTTCAAAATAGCTGGTTAACCAAGTACACATTAATGCATATTAATAATCAATGGTAGTTGAGGTTCTTTTGAACTTGATCAATAGCAGACTTGTTATAATAGGCTGAATTTATACCTTTTGGCAACTCAACAAATATGTTGCTCAGCATTTTTAAAGTTGAAAAATAGTAGCTTTGAAGATCAAATCGGTCTTGGCACAAGGCCGTGGAGGTCAAGTCAATGGATATTTTAAGGCAGTGATAGATTCTTGATTAGTATGGGGTTATGGGGAGAAGACAGGAGAATTGGGTTAAAAGTGAAAGATAGATCAGCCATGATTGAATGGCAGAGTAGATATGATGGGCCAAATGGCCTAATTCTCCTCCTATCACTTAAGAACTGTCATTTTCTCTGAAGTTAAAGATAAACTAGCTGTTGCTAAATTCATGTTGCTATAATACAGAATAAGAAATGTTACAGACTTTTTAAAACTTTTTTCCTTTCTGTTCCTTTTGCAGTGTGGAAATGTACTTCCCTCAGACAGACTCCTGGACGGGTCTGGCACCACTCAGTAGCCCACGCTATGAATGCGGGGTTGCTGTTGTTGATCAGAAACTTTACGTGGTGGGAGGAATTGCAACCCATATTCAACAAGGAATCAATTATCGAAAGCATGAAAATTTGGTGGAAGGTTGGAATCCAGAGACAAACAAATGGACATCTGTAGAAAGAATGAATGAATGTAGAAGCACTCTTGGAGTGTCTGTCTTAGCTGGTGAACTGTATGCATTAGGTGGTTATGATGGAGAAAATTATTTGCAATCTGTGGAAAAATACATTCCCAAAGTAAAGAAATGGCAGCCTGTTGCACCTATGGCAAAAAGTCGAAGCTGTTTTGCAGCTGCAGTTTTGGATGGAATGATCTATGCTATTGGAGGATACGGTCCAGCCCACATGAACAGGTAACACAGTATGATCTTTATTGTATAAAATACAGCTTTTCAAACACATAGTAATTTGATGAGGATAAATAATAAAATAAAAAAATATATTTTCATTCACAATCAAAACCTCTTCCAAAATTTTCTCTGCCTAAAGCGTTAACTCTTCATAAGGTATGATATGACTCCATTATCTTTGTATGGAGCCCTAGTTGGTGATTCAAGGTATGTGATTGCTGACCACTAAATATTCTTAGTACAGCCTTTTGAGCACACTCTGCCATTCAATAAGATGATGTTGATCTGTCATTGTAACATTACCCTTGGTATCATACACTCCCTGAGAGCCACAGCTCTTCAGCTGAATTTGCCCATACCAACCAAGTTGCCTAACCAGGCTAGTCCCATCTGTCTCTCCCTGGCCCATAACCCTCCAAATCTTTCCTATCCATGTGAGAGTCTAACGTGTTGTAATTGTACCTGCCAGCTGGAGTGATTTACACATAGCGCTTTACATAGTGCAATGGACTTTTCACATAGCGCTATGGCCACAGCACTATGGGTCACAGACTGTTAGGGGAGGGAGGGAATAAGATAGGGAGGGAGAAAAGGAAGGAGAGTGGGAGGAAGATAGAGGGAGGGGGAGGAAGAGAGAGGGAGGGGGGGAGGGAGGGAGAGGGGGGGCTTCCAAAATGGCTTCTACATCATCATCTGGTGCTAAAAGCAGGAAGCAGCTGTTCAAACAGCAGTATACAAAGAGATGGCAATGAATGCACTGTCAAGTAAGGTGCGTAGAAGACGTCAATTGGTAGCAAAGTTATGCATTCTTGTACTCTTACATGGGTATGACCGCACATTTTAAAAAAAAAAAATTTTTCAGCAAAATGGCACTGCGTAAAAATACTTGCTCAGCAAAATACTTATTTTCAGGTACTAGAATACTGAAATGCTCTGACAAAACTTGGCAGCTCTGTTCTTTGAGGAAAAATGCTGAGTATTCCTGTCATTTTCTGGTTTTATTCCAGATTTCCAGCATCTGCAGATTTAGATTTTTTAAATTTAGTCTCATAAAGCTTCCACTCCTTTAAAGCCTTTCTTTAAATGCCAGATCTTCTTTTTCTTGTGTTTGAGGCAGCAGAAGTTATGTAACGCCTACCAGGCGCTGTAGCCAGTTCAATGTGCTGTTGTCGAGGGCCGTGCGGTCTACCCCTCCACCAGGGGTGCGGAGGACAGCGGTTGAAAAGGACGTGCTGCGCTGTTTGTTGGTCTGCTCCACACACGCAGGCTGCCGATGAACGCAGCCCCCAGCGATGCATGTTGCTGTTGAACCAGCCGACCACTGTACGGAGCCGGTTCAGGGCGACCCACTCTTTGCGAGGCAGGTCCGAGCCGCGTGGGGCTGTGGTGTTCAGTGCAACAGTGAATTGCGGAGGTCGCGAAGTCTGTTCCCAGCTGGTTCTCCATGCTCCTTGTGTGTTGAAATGCCAGATCATTAATGTACACAGCTCCCAGATGTGGCCTCATTTGTACCATATCATTGAAGTTATATTCTGCACTTTTGTATCCAACCTTTCCCCCCCCCCCCCCCACCAGTTATTAACAATGTTCTACTCACTTTCCTAATTAATTGTGCTTAGGAGTTTTAGTCTGTCATTTAGATTTCTTAAATTTTTCTTGTCAAAAATGGTCGATTTCACATTTTCTAGTTGCCAGATCTTTGCCCATTTACTTATCTTTTTTTGGTACCTTTGTGCCCTTGGAGGCTTATTTTGTCATGACATGTAGGTTAACTACTTGGGATATTTAGCAGAAATTTCTTGACTCGTGTTCTAACTTAAGTTCACTTGGATATAATATTTTTTGCAAGGTTTTGAAGCTTTCAAATTTTGGGAGAGAAAAAGACTGATGGTTTCTTGGGGCAGTATTGTCGTTGGCACCGTACCCAATTTCCCTGACAAATGTATTGGACTTTCTATTTAACAAATTGTCATTTTGTTATTTTAAAATAAAATGTTCAGAATAATTGAACAGTACCCAAATTAATTAGTCCCAATTTGAATTGTGGGTTACAGGATGGAAGGTAATTTCCTTTAATTTTTGTTTCAGTTATCTTAAATTAAATGGGTGTTCAGAAAAATTGCAGGTATAATTCTTTGTTGAACAGAACTGTCAATCTAATTTGTTATTTTGTTATAAAAATTACAATTAAATTATTTTCATGAATGTAAATTCTTGCATTCAAAACTGACAAAGTGAAACTGACATATTTGAATCAAGTGGGCTGACTCTTCACTCCCCACTGATAAGTGGGCCATGCTTCAGTCACTTAAGAGCAGAATTGTGAAAAAAATTCTAATCAAAGTTTTGCAGTTCTTGTGCTATTAATTTTCTCAAAATATTTTTGAAAGCGTTGGTTAACGATAATCAAACTCAATATATTGTTGCGTAAAGCATAATGTAGAGCTTGGTTATCTAAAAATTCTTATTCTTGCAAGTACTGGTTTAAAGTGTGTTTAATCTGCCCTTTTACTTTGTGTGCATGAAAATAGTGTGGAACGTTATGATCCAAGCAAAGATTCCTGGGAGATGGTAGCTCCAATGGCAGATAAAAGAATTAACTTTGGTGTTGGTTCAATGCTTGGATTCATCTTTGTTGTTGGTGGACACAATGGCGTATCACATTTGCAAAGTGTTGAGAGATATGAACCACATCAAAATCAATGGACTTTGTGCAGACCAATGAATGATCCTAGAACAGGTAAATGCTTAATTTATATCATCTCAAATTCTACAGTATCTCGTATTGTAGCAATCTGATGGAACAGTTATCTGGTCTTAAAATGATTTTGTGAAATTAGTTTGGATCCTATCAGTGTACAATATTTTTATCCACAATTTATGACATTTTTTAAATTTAAAATTATATTTTCCCCTTGACAGGAGTTGGTGCAGCCATTGTAGATAATTACCTCTATGTGGTCGGAGGTCATTCAGGGTCATCATACCTGAACATGGTACAGAGGTATGACCCAACTCTAGATACCTGGTCAGATTCTACTGGTATGTTGTCATGCCGCTGCAACTTTGGGCTAGCTGCGTTTTGATGGTTGCTTCATGAAGAATTTACTATAGTAATAAACCCTGCATGACAAGATGACCCAACTGTACTGAGATTGAGGAACTGCACAATCTTTCAGGTTTCACTGAGAATCTTGGCTGCTATTGTTGGTATTTTGCAGAAAGTTCTTTGTTTTTAATTGAATCTGTTATGTTGTATTATCGTATGCATATGGGGAAGATAAACTGATGCCTGAAACAGCCAGGGCTAACATAGCTCCAGCTTTTCCACCTTATAAACATTCCCCTCCATTTTAAGTAATTGTCGCCTCCACTTTTTCTCATTTTAATTATAATCGCACACATTCAAAACCCTTAGATTAAAGTTCATGTCCCTTTTGTGAATTATGTTCATTGCATTATGTTCTGTTTAACATCTGTGATTCACATAAATTTGATACTAAAGGGCTGCCTTGGCATATTCGTCAGAATTTTTGAATATGACTTTGTATTGTTTGCTTGTATAATGCAATGTGATTTATGTACTTTGTAGAGCTGACGATGTAATAACATGCTATTAATAACTGTACAATTTGCCCCCTTTAGCAATTTTCCATCAGAATAAGATCACTTAATATTTAAAATGGCTTTATTAAAAAAAAACAAATGTACATCTAAAAAGGGATTTCAATTGGGTTATCAATGCAATTGCAATTTGTACTTTTCATATCTTGAAATGTAGGAAATTCTGAACTTGCATTGTTACAAACCTATATTCACAGAGCTTAACATAGGTATACTATTTATGAATTAAGTAGTTGACTTTGTGAATATAGCATGTAATATTTTAATCAATACTGAAGTTTTAAGTATTTGTATATTTTGCCTTATTATTCAGCTCTGATTGGCAAGTGTTGAGTTTATTCATGTATTCCTTTGTACAGCTGCTGTTGAGGGAGACTTATTACCTGGTGCTATCCAAGAATTCAGGGCACAGATAATTTATGGTGTAAATGTCCTATGATTTTTATTTTCTATATTCCAAAAATGGAGATCTCGCATGCCTCCCAGCAAGCAAAGCTGGAGTGAGGGCACTGTATATATAATGAATTTTCAGCACCTAAAATCCTAGCCTAGCTGACTAATTTCTAATGCGTTCAGCACTATACACCTTGATTAATACTCAGTTCTCTCATTATGCATAGTTTTCCTGAATCCCAATCTATTCATGGACCTCAATTTGTAAACAAAATTCAGTCACCAAACTTTTATTTTGTTTCTACAACATCTTGTATCATATTCCATTTCAGTCATATCATATTTTGAATGTTTCTTGTTTTGTAAATTTAGAAATGTACTTCTTGCTAATACTGTTTTTCCTGTATCTAATGTAACATTAACTGAGTCAAACAACTTTGCATTCAATTGTTATGGATGTCTGAAATAATTTACAGATGCACCTTTAAAAAAAACATCACAAATATAATCTCCCTATAATACTATGGCTTTTTCCTGTACCTAAAATGTGCAACAAAAAAAAAGAATTGTGTATTTGTGACGAAGTTTGAAGTAACTTGGTTAGAACGGTTCTTTTGACATGATTGAAGCTATAGTTAGTATGTTTAGACTAGATTAGCAAAGTACCAACACAATGTACATGTTGTTGGTAAACTGTACATTTTGGTTTTGATTGTTAGTTATATATTTTAGTGGTTGCATGGACTTGTGTCTGTGCACTTGTATTTGTGCTTCAGGTCAGGCTGAATTATTGCGTGCTACTTAATATCCACCTTGACTTTCTGGAAGTTTTTTGGATCCTGATGGAGAAGGCTACTTAGGTTTATTGGAATAAAATGGTGCAATAACATTTTATATGGCTTTTTTTAATGTAATTTATACGTGGAAGAATGGGTTGATTTATGGAATCTTTGTGCTCTAAATATACCACTTGTCAGTAAAATATGCAGTAAATGTAACATTTGTGGTGTTTCTTGTGTAGAATGAACTTCTGTAACCTTCCATATTTCTGAGTACAAGTAGAACATGTGCATTTTGTTTCATTCAAATAAAGGCATGATTTAATGTAAAAATTAGTGAAGTTCACCAAAACACCAAACAGTCCCAAAGGCTTGGCAAACTACACATGTCCTACTGGTTTCGTAGCACGTGTTTATCTTGATGGCATAACTGATGTCATAGCAATAATTACTGTCGGTGACATCTGAGAAAATGTTGACCTTTGTTTCAGCTAGTTTTATTTTAAAGAACCTATATAAAAAAAACTTTGGGTTTTACCCGATGTGATTAAAAACATGAATCTAATGGTAATTTGAATACTCGACCTCCATTCTCAACATTTAGATATCGTTGGAAGTGTTTGTCAGTTTACATGTTTCATATTATGCACTCATTTAATGCTCTTGTTGTGACAAAAGGATTCAGAAATTCTGGCAAAATACCAGCAACTAACATTTTACAGATTTAATTTGGAAACTTTCCTTTAAACTAGTTTTTCTGTTGATTTGACTTTTTTTGTTGAAGACAGAATAAAATTTATAGGCAACTTTACAGAAGTGGACAAAGCAATTGTCAATTGCAGCATTTTTATCCCCTACATTTTTATAAGGTCAATTGCTTTTCACGTCTTTTTCTCAGTGTCATAACCTTCTGTATTATCCTGTTATAGTTCACATGATTTCCAGTACCCGATAGCTTAATTACAAGTGCAAAAATTAGCATTTACTAAAATGAAATTGTGCACTCAATTCATATACTATAAATACTAATATATTGGCTGTGAACTAAGAATGCTGTTCTAGAATGTTTTTTTAAAATTATTTGTTGCTATCTGCATTACCCCATCTCCCGTCAACAAGATTTGTTCCTTTTTGCTGGAAGAGTGTAGTTTTATGTACATAAATCGTGTATCTCAATACCACAAGTGGGATAATGTTAGTGCAATGGATTAGAACAAGCTTTTGTGTTTTCTGTCTACTTGGCTTTGATTTTTAAGGAAAATATTTTTCTGAAGCCAGAAATGAGACCAGGGCTTTTGTGCTTTGCATCATTGAGAGATGTACATGCAAATAGACGTAATTTTTTTGGGTTGATCTAGTATCAGTTACACTTTATTCTGAAATTGGTAACAATTTGAATAGATTAGTTCGATGGTTCTGCCACTGTATTCATCAAAACCAAATTTCTTTAGCATTTACTGAACACGAAGCCACATTTTGTTTATTCTCGTCTTAATGAGATTATCCATAGTTAAAAATCTATTATATCTGGCCTAAAATAACACCATTAATAATAGTGGACACTGGATTATTATGGATGTTTTGCAAATTAAACTAATGAGGAACATGTGCACAGCTATAGTCATTACTGATTTCATAGCTTGCCTTAAACATCTAGCTCATACTGGTCTTTGGCTACCTGCCTTTCAGTGTTATTGTTTAAATCCATACTGCTTTATTTTTAATAAAATTTGACTAAATCTTTGTAAATAAAGGTTAAAGACCTATTTGTATTGACTTGAGAAAATTACATTGTAAATAGTTGTATGCTCTGTACCTGCAAATGTCAGTCTTTCATTTAAAACATGAGTATCATCCCACCTGCTTTTTGGCCTCTTGTTACATGTGTAAAAGTGCTGAAGGACTGTTTTTACACCATTTGAGTTTGGTTTTCTTAAAGCAGTGTCTATATTTCACATGCCTGTGGTGTCAAATACTGTTACAGTATTTCATTGTTTACAAAATAAATATTTAAAACTGAAGTGGTGTCTTGCATTACCTTCTTTCTACATTGGTGTGGCTAATTGCCACCAGTTACAACTGGATTAATATTTTACATCAATGCACTGCATTGGATAAAATAAAGGGTTCACCTAAGTGTGCATTTTTAAATAAAATCTTCCTTTGGCTAATTATTGTAAATGGAAAAGAATTTCTAAATTACAAGTCCACCACTGATTTTCTGGCAACTGGTAGTCCAGCACCTTCATTAATCCACACTCCTCCTCCCCCCCCCCCCCCCCAAAAAAAAAAGTGGCACAGAGGCCAGGTGAGGCAGCTGATCTGGACCTATCTGGACCAGTTTCCCCTACCTTGTTCAACATCCAGTCATCTCTAATGAAGCAGTTATATTTTAACTTTACATTTGCCAATAGGTACGTTGAGACATGAGTTGTGAATGTCACTCAGTGGTTGAGTTCGTAGACTGTCAGAGAGTTCTGAATCTTTTGCCAGAAGAGAGTTTAAATTCTACCACAGCTGCTAGGGGATTCATATGTGGATCTGGAATTTAAGTGGAAAACAGCTGGATCATTTGTGGTTGGGGAGAGGAGGGGGGTATACAATCTGGTCCCCTGAGCACAAAAAAAAAAGTGCTGTGGGAACTTGGCAGTTTGGGCACCATCCTCTGAGGAAATGGACAGACAATGTTTCAGGCTGGGACCCTTCAGACACAATGAGGTATTAGTATCCAAATAAAATATTTATACTCTGATTCTCTACTGTTCTTCAGGGAAGGGTGTCTGTTGGTTTTACCCAATCTGACTGACTTAACTGAAACTAGTTCAGGAGGAAGTAGGAATAAATGTCAACCCTTAGTGATGTCTACATCTTTAAAATCCATAGAAACATAGAAAATAGGTGCAGGAGTAGGCCCTTCGGCCCTTCGAGCCTGCACTGATCATGGCTGATCATCCAACTCGGTATCCTGTAAATACAGACACTAATTTTGAGATTATAAATAGGTAAACAAGAGCCTTTGTCTTTTGCTCCCACAGTAAAAATTGGAGTTTCTCTCCCATTGCTTTGTGTTTAATCAAGGATTGCAAGAACCATGTATCATATTCAATCCTGAAACTAATTATCTACACAATCTCTCTCAATTTTGCTGACCTCTATCTCTTTGCAACCATCTGCTATGGAAATCTTCACCTGAGCCCTTGACACCTCAATTATACCAAATGGACTATCCAGTTTCCCCATTCTTAGTTTCATGCAAAATTGTTGGCTGTATGCTTTCCACTTGATTGATATAACAAACTTTAATCTCTTAAATCTTTCAAAATCACAGTCACATCGTAAACAGTAATTCACAACACTCGCTACAATTTTCAACCTAATCGCAAACTTATCTGCCATTTTTAAATATATATTTTCAACCAAGTTTGCATCCATTGAAGATATTTAAGCACATTAGTTCACACTCCTGCAAACCTATCCATTCTCATCTAGTAGAACTGTCAGTTGTATGGTTAAGGGGGGTGGGGGGAGGAGTGAGAACCCAAAACAGTTGTGATAAATTCTCGACCTGAAATGTCACCCATTCATTCTTTCCAGAGATACTGCTTGTCCTGCTGAGTTACTCCAGCATTTTGCGTGTATCTGTGATAAATTCATCCCCTGACAAGAGAAACGGGCAGAAGTACAAACCATAGAAGCAAACAATGATAGATTAATATTGTAAATCAAATAGAAGTGACAATTTGTTGCTGGCTGCAAAGGGAAATTTTAGTGAAAAGAAATGTTAGCAAGCAACACATCCCTAGGAATTCTTTTATTAGATACAAATTTGATCAAAAGAATGGTGCAGTCGTGCAAGATGTTGCTAAGGCCACTCTTGGAGTATTGTATTCAGTTTTAGTCACCCTGCTGTAAGAAAGATGCCATTGAGCTAGAAATAACAGAAACAAATCTACAAGAATATGCCAGGACTCGGGATTGAGTTATCAGGTTGGGCAGGCTAGGACTATTCTTTTGAACATAGGTGGCAGAATGATCTTCTAGAGGTGTATAAAATCGCATGGGGCACAGATAGGGACACTACTGTGTCTTTTTCCAAGGGTTGGGGAAATCAAGACCCAGAGGGCATAAGTCTAAGGTAAAAGGTAAGAAGGTGAAAGTGAAATATTTAATAAGAACCCAAGGGGAAATATTTTCACAGGAACAAGTTACCAGAGGAAGTGATTGAGGAAATACAATAACAACATTTATAAGCCATTGGACATGTACATAGATAGGAGATGTTTAGAGGGATATGGTTCAAACATGGGAAATGCGTCCACTTTAGCAGAGTTGGGCTGAAGAGCCTGTTTTATGCTGCATGACTATCACTCCATAACTTTGACGTTATACTGATTTCTCCTTACTGGGAAGAACTTAGATAATGCTGCCAACATTCAGCAGGTCACAGCATCCGTCGAAAGAGAAACAATGTTAAAGGTTGATGAGATTTCGCAGTGGTTACAGCTTTGTCATACTAAATTTGTTTGTTATGAAACTTAATTTAGAATGCTATAACAGAGTAATATAAATTAAATGTTTAACAAAAACATAGGTTTGAATTGTCTTAAGTATGACAGTTGTTATTTCATCTTGTTAAGTTTAAATACTAATTCAGCTGGCAGTGATTTCAAAACATTTTAAAATGTCTTCAATTTTAAAATGACCTACTCTTAATACCCAACTGTGCTGCATCCAGTGATCAATTTCCTCCGGTCATCATTATAGGATAACTAGCACCAATCATTCCTTTCAATAATCTTTTAGTCATTGTACCTGTCCATTACGTTATCTAAATGAGCCAGTTTTTCTTCTAAATGCCTGGACTTTGCATTCAGTGGCTAAGTTTGTGGGTAACACTGATGGACAACAGACTGCACTTTCCCTTTGTGCAGATGCTGGTTTGCACTGAAGATATCCAAAATGCTGGAGTAAATCAGTGGATCACACAGCATTTCTGAAGAAAAGGAATAGGCGACATTTCAGGTCCAGATCCTTCTTCAGATTTAAGGATCTCGACCCGAAACGTCACCTATCCCTTTTCTTCAGAGATGATGCACTTTCCCATTCATGGCAGCTATTGTCACACATTCTTTCCAGAAGACCACTAGCATTTGGCATTGTGATCGTATCACATCTATGCAGTTATAAAATCAGATTACAATTCAGGAAATAAAAAGGTAGAACATTTTGTAGAAAAAAAAAATTGACGCCAAGTTTGGAAATAAATAAATTGCAATCCTAGTTTGAGGCTAGGGCTGGCCGAGCATGTTCAGTGCATCACTTATTGCTTGAAGCTTCTTAAGAACATTTTCAGTGCATTCAGTAAAAGCTTCACATTTTGTTGAACGGTGCATGTGGATAGTTAAGAAGATGCTCTCAGATTCACAATGTATGGATGTGTCCAGCATTTCGCCATCATTACAACTACAAAATGTGCCGATATTTTTTGAGTAGAATTAATGAATGCTACGTTTTCAAAGCTTTGACATAGTGCTGTGGTTTTTGTGGTATCTGTGCATTGGAAAAATGATTACTTTGTGTGACATACAATTTTAAAGAAAATATGGAAATAAGCTTTATTCTATTATACAGTTGTATAAAAATATTTAGTATCCAAAATACATCTTTGTACATATTTGCATAGTTTAAGTTAACTACTAATGCCTTGTACATTGTTTGAAATGTTTTTGGTTAATAAATCATAACTTTACAATCCAATTTTACTTGGATACCAGCATTGTTTTAATTGTTTTGCCCCAATAGTGTTAAAAATTAATCGCTTATGTAGTCTTGTATAGCCAACGCTTCATTTTTGAGTCATACAGATCACCTTTAATCAATTCTTGATCTCGAACATAGACAAGAGAGGACAAGAGCAGCAGCTCTGGAGGTTTATTTAATAATATCAGGTTCTCATTTCTAAGTCCATCGTAATGCATCCAGTTACCATCAATCATAAAAGCAGCAGAGTAATGGTGCTCCTCCTTGTTGAAAAGCGTTGCTCCCTCCAGTAGGTATCTAGGACCAAAGATATCCGTTTGATTTATTTAAAAAAATTCAATTTCAACATTTCATTTAAATAGGAACTCACAAGCTATCAAATTCTCTTATGTTTCAATAATTTTTTTTCTCTGGTCTAAACAAGCTTCAATTTATTAAACCTTGTTCATGATTCATGAATGGTTACACATAGCAAGTTAAGGCCCTGTCCCACTTTCCCGAGTTACTCACGAATTCTCCCGAGTTTTCCCCTTGATTCAAACTCGGAGAATTACGGTAATGGCCAGCCGTAGGTACTCGGGGCTATTTTTTTAAACTCGTGGACATTTTTCAACATGCTGAAAAAACGTCCCGACTTACCTGATGCCCCGAGTACCTACGGCCGACATTACGAGCCGCTACGAAATATCTATGGACTCCTACGGACATTCTCCGAGTTTGAATCAAGGGGAAAACTCGGGAGAATTCATGAGTAACTCAGGAAAGTGGGACAGGGCCTTTAAGCTTTCTGTCTCCAGACTATCTGGGGTTAAGTTTCTTAGAAACACCAGATGGTTACATAAACAGAATATAATGATTACAATTATCTTGTTCCTTACATTTGTTGACAACTAGACTCTGTCAAAGACTAGCTAGCTTTAAGGTCAGAAAAGAAACGTTTAACAGTTTAAAGTTTAAATATGTGGGGCAAGTTATTTTTCCCCCCACATAGAATGGTGGATAGTTTTAAAGTTAACTACTAATGGTGGTAGGAATGCACTGCCAAGAGTAGGCAGGTACCATAGAGGCTTTGTGATAGGCAAATAGATCGTATGCAGGTCGAGGGGATTACTTGGCATCATGTTTGGCATAAACATTTAAGTAAAAGTGTATACTTCAGCAAATGTTTGAGAGCATTTAATATTATCCAGATTGTACACTGGGTAAATATCTACCTGTGTTCTGCCACAGCCAAACTATATGGGACATAGGCCAATTCCTCAGATTTCCATTGCTGCATATTTAGGATGACAAATGGTGGAGCATCATGACAAAAAATCCTCTGTGTGAACTCACGTTGACCTTTACATCTGGAAAACAAACCAATGATATGCTTTAGGTACTGAATGGCATACAAGAAGTCTCCATTACCAGTAGATTAGACTTTCCAACAATTTTTTCCCCATTTTCCAACTTGCAAATTTTCAGTTGAAATATTTGTCCAAAATGAAATGAACATTAAATCCTTTTGTTTCCTTGTAAAAAGAGAGGTAATTACAATAAAACTCAATTCATGATATGTGAAGAATGACCACACACTTCATAGCATCTTTACTTAACTTTTCCATAACTAAGGCTAAATCTATTTAATAAGGAATACCAAAGTGGAGTTACTGACATCACTCAAAGTGTAGTGTACAGATTGCAAATTAGAAATCAATACTTTACTTTAAAAAAACAAATGGGTGAAAATGAGCATAAACTTTCTTAACCATTAGGGATAGGAAAAACTTAAATGCACAGAAATCTTCAGAGGAAAATGAAGCCCACATTAGTTTTCTTGTATATACCACAGTAAAATCTTATGACATTGATAATTTTAAATTTCACACCTATACTTAATGATGAAAGAAAAGCAAACTACCTTTGAGGCACATAACAAATCATACTCCTAACAACAGACATTCCAGGATATTAAAGCTATGTTACCAAACCTATTATCAGGGAATGGTGTATTCTTTCCAAACATCCAACTAGGTTTCCGGAACTTATTCTTAAAAACTTACAGAAATTCCCTGAAACAATTTATTGTAGAAACAATATAAAAACTAATTGGATCAAATGGCAATTACATTCAGTGGTAGTACGGGTTTAGGTCTATAATCACCTTGCTCACATCATGATAGGCATACAATATCACTGGGCTGGGAGCATGTCTTTAGCCAGTTCTCAATCAAAGAATACACGTTAAAAAAAAAGTCAAGCACAAAACTAAGTGTGTCTTTGATAATTCCAGATCAATGTTCAGGCAGGCAAAGACAATGGGGCAGTTTTTCACTCATCACCATCTGGTTATTTACTATTGCGCTTTCACTTAATAAGGATGCTTGCTCACTTCTTTACTTCAAAAGTGCCCCAGCACCAGACAGATTCCCATCATAACAAATGATTTCCTACGATGAACATTAACTCACTCCATGGTAATTATTAAACCAGATTACTGGCTTGTGTTCAGTTTATAAGCACATGAAGTCAGTGAACATACCCAAGTTCTTCGCAGAGCTCAATCCTGGGACAGAATAATTCATCCACTGCTGCTTGAATTACATCACCCAAGAGAGAATCTTGTGAAGGACTTCAGAAATAAAAAGATATCTTAGTCTCTGAATTGGAAATCAGATCACCAGCAAAAACACTTGTATTGTGTCAGCACCAATTTAAATTAAATTTATCAAACCAAAAAAGATAAATTCCAGCAAAACAGTAATCTGTTTATTATAATATTTAAGAACTGCCACACCCTGATGTTCATATGTGACTTCGTGTTTCAGGGCCGATTCTCACAATAATTTGATCATTTTGTATTTCTGATCTGTAGGAAACTTACAAATCATAACTCGTGATGAATACAAATTTAAATTGCCTTACAACATATAGTAGAAGGTGGAGAACTGAAATAGAAACAATAAACATTGGAAATGCTCTGCAGGTTCTGAGGAAAGGATTTAATTTTGAACATTAACTTGGTATCACTCTCAAATGCTACCAGATCTCAGTATTTTCAACCATTCTGTTTTTGTTAACCAACGATGACCTTCGACGAAATGTACCATGACGTAAAGTTTATGAATTAATATGAATTCCCTTTCTGACCATTCTGTCCTGGGCCTCCTCCATTGCCAGAGTGAGGCCACATACAAAATTCAAGGATCAGCACCTCATATTCCACTTGGGTAGCATTACTTTCCACAATTTCAAGTACTATACACCCCTACCCTTCCCCCTTCTCTTCCCTGTGCCCCCCCCCCCCCCAATAAACCTGGTGCACTCACATTTCTCCCATCTCCCCACGAGTCACCCCATTCCTTTTCCTCCTTTGTACATTAATGTACATTAATCTCCCATCCAAAAATCTCCCATTTCCTTTTTCATCTCCCCCCCCCCCCCAATACATTTACTCTCCCGTCCCCTTCCACCCGGACCCCTCTATCCGGCTTTGCATTTCAATCCTCATGTTCTCCCCTTACCTGATACCCTTTCATCTCATTTTCACCCCTATCCTTTGTTACTTACTGCACCCAGCTACTCATCAACCCCTCTCCCTCCTCTAGCTATTACTTGCCAGGCTTTGTCCTGCCCCCATTTCTCTTTATCAGCTCCCCCCCTGTAATCAGTCTGAAGAAAGTCCCAACCTAAAGCATCATCTGTTCGTTCCCACAATAGATGCTGCCTGGCCCGTTGAATTCCTCAGGCAATTTGGGTTTTGCTCAAAGTTCCAGCACCTGCTGTACCTTGATGCCTCATTATGAATTGTGATCATATTCTAGCAAACCAAACATCTTGATTTGTTTAAGAAAGAACTGAAGATGCTGGAAAAATCGAAGGTAGACAAAAATGCTGGAGAAACTCAGTGGGTGAGGCAGCATCTATGGAGCGAAGGAATAGGTGACGTTTCAGGTCGAGACCCTTCTTCAGACTGATGTGGGGGTGGGGGGACGGGAAGAAGAAAGGAAGAGGCGGAGACAGTAGGCTGTGGGAGAGCTGGGAAGGGGAGGGGAAGGAGGGAGAAAGCAAGGACTACCTGAAATTGGAGGTCAATGTTCATACCGCTGCCCATTCTGTAAACTGCCCAAGCGAAATATGAGGTGCTGCTCCCCCAATTTGCGGTGGGACTCACTCTGGCCATGGAGGAGACCCAGGACAGAAAGGTCGGATTCAGAATGGGAGGGGTAGTTGAAGTGCTGAGCCACCGGGAGATCAGGTTGGTTAATGCAAATTGAGCAGAGGTGTTGGGCGAAGCGATCGCCAAGCCTGCGCTTGGTCCCACCGATGTAGAGCAGTTGACACCTAGAACAGCGGATGCAATAGATGAGGTTGGAGGTGGTGCAGGTGAACCTCTGCCTCACCTGGAAAGACTGCTTGGGTCCTTGGATGGTGTCGAGGGGGGAGGTAAAGCGACAAGTGTAGCATTTCCTGCGGTTGCAAGGGAAAGTACCAGGGGAGGGGGTGGTTTGGATGGAAAAGGGCGAATTGACCAGGGAGTTATGGAGAGAGCGGTCTCTGCAGAAAGCCGAAAGGGGAGGAGATGGGAAGATGTGGCCAGTAGTTGGATCCCGTTGGAGGTGGCGAAAATGTCAGAGGATTATCTATTGTATGTGACGTCTGGTGGGGTGGAAGGTGAGGACAAGGGGACTCTGTCCTTGTTACGAGTGGGGGGGGGGGGGTGGGGAGTGAGAGCGGAGCTACAGGATATAGAGGAGACCCTGGTGAGAGCCTCATCTATAGTTGAAGTGCGGAACCCCCGTTCCCTAAAGAATGAGGACATCTCCGATGCCCTGGTTTGGAACACCTCATCCTGGGTGCAGATGCGGCATGGACAGAGGAATTGGGAGTAGGGGATAGAGTCCTTACAGAAAGCAGGGTGGGAAGAAGTGTAGTCCAGAAAGCCATGGGAGTCAGTGGGTTTGTAGTAGAACTTCAAACTTCCTGTAGTAAAACTTCCCGATTTATATGTTTTCGTCAGTGTAACTGCACAGTAATCTGACAGTATGTGAATACCTACAAATGGTATGTCTGTTCAGTGTAAATTTTAATGCTCTTTTCTGCAGTGTTATTCTGCATGTTTTTGAAAACAGGTTTTGAACACTCCCGTTCTGCATTCATGAACAAATGCAAAGCATGAAAGTTAAAAATACCTTCACAACATCCCCTCAATATCGTTTTTTTTTGTTGCTATTCTCTTTTAGTTGCACTGCATTTGAGTTTGTATACAGATTCAAAACCCTGGAAAAAATAGCATCAACTTGGACTTTGAATTTATTAACATAATCTCTGTTAAATGACCATGTAATGAATGATAGTGGAAAGTTTGTTTCTAATGATTAGTCACTATGTATGCGCTAAACTGAAATTCTGTTGAACCATGCCATCTAAAAATCCAATATTAAAAAATTGAATTTGAGCTTTGAAGACAAATACCCAAGAATCACTATGTTTGCAGAGGCTGAATGAAGTTTGTTCTGCGAGTCAATGATATGACAATTTATGACTTTTCAATTCATATTATTAAGAACAAGGCTTAGACCATCCTAACAATTACAGTTTGCTGGATACAATATAAGATATTATACAGCTGCAACATTGAAAGAAACTTTGTAAAAAACACTTAGTCTTTTTTTTACTGAAATAAAAATCAACCTACTAGATTATAATTGTTTTGCGTTGATCTTCTTGCACACCCGCTGGACATCTCCCATTAGAACAAAAGGTTTCCTGTATGGTAGACATAAGGTTCTCCAGATTCCTTGTAAAGTTTTCATGTTCATTCCCAAAGAGGTCAATTTCTAATGAGGCCTTATGGACGTTGGACTTGTACTGGCATTTTTCCATTTTATCCCATATCCACAACAACTTCACAGTTGTAAATTTGTAAGAGTCCATCAAATAGAGGAAACGCTCAACAAATTCCCTTCCCAAGTAAGTTGATAACTCCCTGCGGAAATTTTCATTTTCACTGAGAATCACATACAGCAACATCAAAAATCCATCTATGGTGCAAGTGTTTTTTAAGCTTATCCTCACATACAACGGAGTGCAGGCCATTGCTTTTTTTCCAGCTTTAATGCTATACACTCCACCCCATGGAAGAACAGGTCTCCAGAAAGATCTATCATCATTTGAGTTATTTGTAATAGATGCTCGGATCTCTTCAAATAATGTTTTAGTCCTAGAACAAAAGACAAAAGACACCGTGCTCAGAAATATTACAAGAAACTACAGATAAAATCATTTTTCTCAATGCAAGAATAAGACGTCTTTTTGCTCAGTTATTATTCATGAAGCCACTCTCCACATAAATCCACGTGTTTTTTTAATGTCAATCTATGTGTTATGTGTTATCCAAATTGCTAATAGGGTGAAATTAGGATTATATAATCTGTTCAGAGTAGCAAATTAAATGTACGTTTGCTATTATTACATATGTAGGGAACAATCAGATGCTAGACTGCCATTGTTCTCAATGCTCAGCATTAGGATTAATTGGTTTAGTTATTTTATTGTAATTAATTTAATCTTCTTGATGATCAATCTTTGCTTCAGCAAAGTCAGAACACCCATATAATCAGTTTATATTTGAGCGAATGAAAAAAATATTGAATCCAGAAAATAGAAAAGAAACAGGCTATTCACCAAACATATTCTACATGAACCTTGTTGCAGCCTTGTTTTAGCCAATCAATTAGTAAATCTTATTTCTTTCTCCGTTGGGTACTTATCCAAATCTATGCCATCCCTAACTATTCCATGTGGTTGCAATCCCCATATTCTAAATGTGTCCTGAATGAAGACTTCTGAAAATCACCAGCAAAGGAGTGGATAAGATCAGGATGCTCCAGAAGCCAAAGTCAAAGGAACTTGGATATCCATGGATTGTAGGATCGTAAGAAATCATGGAGAGAGAATGAGAATAAGAGTGTTGCTTAAATGGATGTCAACATCAGCCAGATAATGGCAATGGATGAACAGTGTCCTTTAAACTCAGTTTTCAATCTGTTAAGTCTCATACAGGTTTCCGCTGAGAAGGATACATTTGAATTTTATGGCCAATGCAATATAATAGTTTCACTGCCACCCGTGGTTTAGATTGTGCTCTACAATCACTATAATTTCTGTGATTGTGTAGTTAGCCAATATCCCCAATTAAATTACATAAGAATCTGCCTCTTCAACATTCATTTGATATGGTTTTCTTAAAATGTACCTATTTTTATAAATTATAAATTCTAGAAAATAGACAGAATAGAAATTAAGTATCACAGCATGCCCTATATGAAAAATAGGAGTTTAACATGCATATGATGAAACAAACAGGAAAGCCTGTTAGCACTTATTGCAATAGTTTTGGGGTACAATAATAGCAAGGAAGTCTTCATGCGACAGTACAAGATCACGCTTGTGTGCAGTTTTTGGTATCAGTATGCAAGGAAAGATACCCTAACAGAAAGACACAAAATGCTGGAGCAACTCAGCGGGTCAGACATCTTTGGAAAACACGGATAGGTGACGTTTTGGAATGGAATCCTTCATCAGATCCTGCAGGTGGGAGCAGGAAAGAAAGCTGGAAGAACAAATAAGCTGCAAGAGATAAAGGGATGGACAAATCATGTGATATTTGTCCAGCGACTTCCAGCTTTTTTCCTCGCTCCCCCCTGCAATCAGTCTCTAAAAATGTCCCGAACTGAAACGTCACCTGTCAATGGTTTCCAGAGATGCTGCCAGACCCGTTGAGTTACCCCAGCATTTTGTGTCTTTCTTTGGTAAACTAGCATATGCAGTTCCTTGTTACTAAGATGCCAATTGAGCCAGTTTATTAGTTGTCAATTTATTAGCTCAGTTCCTATGATAAGGGATGTAACGTTTGTAGATATACTGATTTGGTTTGTTTTAGAGGAATAAGACATGACATCATTGAAACATGCAAAATTGTGATCAGGATGGTCAGGACCTCACTAAAAGTGCATTTCCTCTAATTAGAAAGTTCAAAACCAATGAGTCATAAGGGTTGTTCATTTAGGTTTAAGTTAAGGAGAAATCTTAACTCAAAAACATGCAAGATCTCCAGAAGTCAACACCAGATCCATTGATTTAGGTTTTACCATGATGGTCGGAGAGAAGCAGCGGCCAGAAGCAGCAAGAGCGAGTATTGGCTGGAAGCAGGTAAGTCAGAGGGAAAGAAGATTTTAAAAGAGCACCAAAGGCCCGGTTCAAGTGTTTATCGTGAAGGTCGAAGAGAAGCAGCAGCCAGAAGCAGCGAGAGCGAGTATTGGCTGGAAGTAGGTGAGTCAGAGGGAAAGAAAATTAAAAAAGAGCACCAAAGGTCCGGGTTCGAGGAATTTACAAATTAGCCCTAAAGTAGTTGATTAGGTAACAGATAACAGTGCAGCTGTAGCGGAGCGGCCTTGTTGAGGTGAAGTGCCTTGGTGGGTAAAGTGTGAGTTTTTGGCTCAAGATTCTTTGGTGAAAAGGCAACACTTGATTCGAAATTTGTAATTATTTTGTCCACTGAAGAAATGGCAGGCAGGTTGGTGCAGTCTGTTTCCTGCAGGATGTGGGAAGTCAGGGACACTGCAGGTGCTTCTGGAAACTACACCTGCAGAAATTGTGTCCAGGTCCTGAATAAACGTGTAGGGGAACTGGAGCAGTAGTTGGATGATCTCAGGGCCATCCAGGAAAATGAGTTTCTTGGACAAGACCTACAGTGAGGTTGTCACACCAAGGATACAGGAAGAGTGAAGGCGGGTGACTGTGAGAAAGAGAAGTAAACGTGGAGTGCAGGAGACCCAGGCGGCTGTACCAACTGGAAACAGGTACACCCTCTTGGGAGCGGATGGTACGACAAGATTCAATGGTAGCCAGGGCTGTGATTCCAACCCTGGTGCCGAGGCTCAACGGGGAAGTGTGATGTCAGGCAGAACCATAGTGATGGGAGACTCCATCGTCAGAGGTGCGGATAGGAGATTCTGCGGCAGCAGGCGAGACTCCAGGATGGTGTGTTGCCTCCCTGTTGCCAGGGTCCAGGACGTCTCGGAGTGGCTGCACAGCAAGAGTGAGGGGGAACTTCCAGAGGTCGTTGTGCATGTTGGCACAAATGATGTAGGTCGGAAGAGGAAGGAGGTTCTGCAACAAGAATTTACAGAATTGCATAGAACACTGAAAAGCAGGACCTGCAGGGTAGTGATCTCAGGATTGCTTCCAGTACCTCGTGCTAGTGAAGGTAAGAATAGGAAGATTGGGGAGGAGTTGGTGCAGGGGGCAGGGATTCCGATTTCTGGATAATTGGGATCTCTAGGGCAGGGGTGACCAGTATAAATGGGACGGGTTGCACCTAAACTGGAGAGGGACCAACATCCTAGCGGGAAGGTTTGCTCATGCTACACGGGAGGGTTTAAACTAGATTGGCAGGGGGGTGGGATCTCGTGCAGGACAGAGGCACGTGAGAGGCTAGAAGTTGGTATGGAGGGTGATGTGGGAAAGGTTAGTGGACAGAATAGGCAGGTGAAAGGGGGAGTGAGGAAGGAGGGTTGGTTTAATCTGCACATATTTTAATGTAAGGGGCCTGACAGGTAAAGCAGATGAGCTTAGGGCATGGATAGGTATGAGCGACTGGGACGTTGTAGCCATGACTGAAACCTGGTTAAGGGAAGAGCAGGACTGGCAGCTCAATGTTCCGGGTACAGGAGCTTCAGGAGAGACAGGGGTGAGGGAAAAAGAGGAGGTGGGGGTTGCATTGTTGGTTAAGGAGCTGTGTTCAGAGGTGGCATTACGGATGGTTCGTCTAGTGAGGCTATATGGGTGGAGCTAAGGAACAAGAAAGGGATGATCACCTTGTTGGGGATGTACTACAGACCCCCGAATAATTAACGGGAATTAGAAGAACAAATGTGCCGGGAGATTGCAAGTCAAATAAGGTTGTTGTCGTAGAGGATTTGAACTTTCCCAACATAAGACTCGGAAAAGCATAGCGTGAAGGGCTCAGATCGGGTGCAATTCCTCAAAAGTGTTCAGGAGAGTTTTCTTAAGCAGTATCTGGAGGCCCCCACACGTGAGAGGGCAACGCTGGATCTAGTATTGGGAAATTGGGGAGGGCAAGTTAATGAAGTGTGTGTGGAGGAGCCTTTTGGGACCAGTGACCACAGTTCGATTAGGTTTAAGATAGTTATGGATAGGGACGGAGAGAGTCCACGTGTTAAAATGCTCAACTGGGGTACGGCCAACTTTGAGGGTATGAGAGAAGGTCTTGCTCAAGTTGACTGGAGCAGGTTATTAGTGGGGAAAGGAACATTGGCCAAGTGGGATGTTTTTAAAAGTGTACTGAAGAAAGCTCAGGATGTGTACGTCCCCGTTAGAGTGAAGGACAAAGCAGGCAAACGTAAGGATGCTTGGCTGACGAGGGAAATTGAGACGTTAGTCAAAAACAAGGATGCATGGGACAGGTATTGGCAGCTGGGATCAAGTGCACCCCTGGAGGAGGTTTGGGAACTAATGAGTTAATAAAAAAAATCAGAAGGGCAAAAAGGGGCCAGGAGATAGCTCTGGCGGCTAGCATTAAGGACAATCCCAAAAGATTTTATATATACATAAAGGAGAAATGGGTAACTATGGAGAGAGTGGGGCCTCTCAGGAATCAAAGTGGTCACCTCTGTTTGGAGCCACAGGAGATGGGCAAGGTCCTAAATGAGTATTTCTCCTCTGTATTTATCGAGGAGAAAGACAATAGGACGGAGGAAATTGGAGCAGTCACTGGAAGTGTCTTGAGAGTAGTCAGGGTTACTGTCGAAAAAGCATTGAAGGTACTGTCATGTTTAAAGGTAGACAAATCTCCAGTGTCTGATTTGATATATTCGAGGACATTGTGGGAAACTAGAGAGGAAATTGCGGGGGCCCTGGTTGAAATTTACGAGTCGTCCTTAAATACAGGAGAGGTGCCGGAAGACTGGAGGGTGGCAAATGGTGTACCTCTTTTCAAGAAGGGCTGGAGGGAAAATGTTGGGAGCTATTGGCCGGTGAGCTTAACATCTGTATTTGGTAAGTTACTGGAGAGTATTCTGAGGGATAGGATATACAGGCATTTGGATAGGCAAGGGCTGATTATGGATAATCAGCAAGGTTTTGTACGTGGGAGGCCGTGTCTCACAAAACTGATTATTTTGAAGACGTGACCAAAAAGGTTGATGAGGGTAGAGATGTAGATGTTGTGTACATGGACTTCAGTAAGGCGTTCGGCAAGGTTCCGCATGGTAGGCTGCTCTGGAAGGTTCGATCGCATGGGATCCAAGAAAAGATAGCTGAATGGATAGCAAACTGGCTCCATGGAAGGAAGGAGGATAATGGTGGAAGGTTGCTTCTCAGACTAGATTCCTGTGACTAGTGGTGTGCCTCAGGGTTCGGTGCTGGGCCCGTTACTGTTTGTCATCTACATCAATTATTTGGATGAGAACATACAAGGCAAGATTAGCGAGTTTGCTGATGACACAAAAGTTAGTGGTTTTGCAAATAGTGAAGATGATTGTGAACGATTGCAGCAGGATCTGGATCAATTGGCCAGGTGGTCGGAGGAATGGTTGATGGAACTTAATACAAAGTGTGAGGTGTTGCATTTTGGGACGTTGAACAAGGCCAGGACCTACATAGTAAATGGTAGGCCTCTGGGTAGTGTTGTAGAGCGGAGGGATCTAGGAGTACAGGTGCATGGTTCCTTGATGGTTGAGTCGCAGGTAGATAAGGTGGTCAAAAAGGCTTTTGGCACTTTGGCTTTCATCAGTCAGAGTATTATGTATAGAAGTTGGGAGGTCATGTTGCAGTTGTATAAGATGTTGGTGAGACCGCATTTAGAATATTGTGTTCAGTTCTGGGCACCATGTTATAGGAAAGATATTGTCAAGCTGGAAAGGGTTCAGAAAAGATTTACGAGGATGTTGCCAGGACTAGAGCTATAGGGAGAAGTTGAGTTGGCTGGGTCTCTATTCCATGGAGCGCAGGAGGATGAGGGGAGATCTTATAGAGGTATACAAAATCATGAGAGGAATAGATCGGGTAGATGCACAGTCTTTTGCCCAGGGTAGGGGAATCGAGGACCAGAGGACATAGGTTCAAGGTGAAATGGGAAAAGGTTTAATAGGAATCCGAGGGGTAACTTTTTCACAAAATAGGTGGTGGGTGTATGGAACAAGCTGCCAGAGGAGGTAGTTGAAGCTGGGACTATCCCATCATTTCAGAAACAGTTAGACAGGTACATGGAGAGGACAGGTTTGGAGGGATATGGACCAAGCACAGGCAAGTGGGACTAGTGTAGCTGGGACATTGCTGGCCGGTGTGGCGGGTTGGGCGGAAGGGCCTGTTTCCACACTGTATCACTCTATGATTCTATGACAAAAATAATCAAGCGATCTGTGGACTGGACAAGATAGAGAATCAGCCATGGTCTTCCTGAGCAATGGTTTAAATTGCTTCATGTTTGTATTCTGACGAGACATACAGCACAGAAACAGGTTATTTTTCCACCAGGTGAAATTCTTTTTCAAATCCTCTTTAAATGCCCTAAAACTTACCTTATCAAGCAATGTGCTCTCATGAGCTACTCATTTACTGTATTTAGCACATATTCCTTGAAACCTTTCTAATCCATGAACCTTTCCAAATAACTTTTAAATGTTGTTATTATAGCCGCGCTCACCCTTTTGTGCATAAACTTGTCTCTCACTTTAAACCTATGCTCCCTCAGTTTTTGTACAGTAGGAAAAGGACTGTAACCATCTACCTTATTCATGTCACTCATGATTATATAAATCTCTATAAAGGTCACCCCTCAGCCTCCTCGCTTTAGGGAAATGTCCTGGCCTATCCAATCCCTCCTCATAACTGAAGCCCTCAGTTCCAGCAACATTTTTGTGAATCTTTTATGCACCCCCCTAGCTTAATCACACCCTTCTAAAAATAGGACCTGAATTACTGTGTAGCCTCACCAATATCCTTTACAGCTGTCACATGATGTCCTAATTCTTGTACCCAATGCCATGTCTAATGAAGATATTCATGCCATAAATATGCCACAGTCTGAAGAAGGGTCATGCCCTGAAACATCACTTCTCCATGTTCTCCAGGGATAATGCCTGAACTCCAGCATTTATGTCTTTCATAAGCCTTCTTCATCACCCTGTCTACATGCTTCATCACTTTCAGGGAAGTAAGTAGATGTACCCCCATATCTCTTTTTTTACAACTCTTCCCATGTCCTGTCATTTACTGTACAAGTCCTGCCTGGTTTAATTTCCCAAAATTCACTACTTCATATATGTGCAAGTTAAATTCCATTTGCCATTCCTTTGTCCATTTTCCCCAATTGATATAGATCCTGTTGCAAGCTTACACAACCTTCTTCACTGTACACCACACCACCAAATTTGTGGTAATCTACAAACTTAGTAATCATGCCACCTACATACTCACCCATGACAAAGGACCCAGCATTAGTCGCACGTTTCCAATCTGAAAAGCAATGTTCCACTCCCACCTTCTGACAACATCCACCAAGTCAATTATGTCTCCAACTATTTAGCTCACGCTAGATCCCATACAAACTCACCTTCCAGACCAGTCTACCATGTGGATCCTTGTCAAAGCCGTGTTAAATTCCTTGTTGACTGCCCTCCCCTCATCGATTCTCTTGATCACCTTTTCACAGAAAATGAAATAAATCTGAAAGACATGATTTCCAATGCGTAAAGGTATGCTGATTCTCCCTGTACAATTCTTGCCTTTCTGAATGCAGGTAGATCCCGTCCCTCAGAATACCCTCTTGTAACCCACATAACTGCTGTTAAGCTCACTGGTCTATAGTTCTCTGGCTTGTCCGTGCAGCCCTTCTTAAATAAATACATAGCATTAGCTCCCTTCCAGTACCTCACCTGAGGCTAAGGAAAAGATAAAAAAATTGTCAAGGCTCCAGCGATTTTCTCCCTTGCTTACCATAACATCTTAGAGTACATCTGGTCAGGGTCTGGTGATTCAATCTCTCCTTTGTGTGCCTCAACACCAGAAATACCTCTTCAGCAACACCATCAGTGCAAGCACATCGTTCTCATGGTATGGTAACAGAAGTACACATAACACTTATACTCAATAATATTTAACTAATGTACTGACCGATAACTGCATCCTCTTATGTTCTATGCCTCAGCTAATGAAGACAAGTATCTTCCATGCCTCTATAACCTCCTTATCTACCTGTGCTGCTGCCTTCAAGATCCCTAGATTTATAGACCACAATTCCTTTGTTCTTCAGTACTTTGGGATCTTATTGTTATTGTGTTTTCAAGTACTTCAAATACCCCAAATTCAGAATAGCCCACACCATTTTGACCAGCCTGTATAAAAAGTATACACTGGCCTTTTAAGATCCTGTACAAGTATTCTAAATCATGAAGGGCCTGAATTCAAAACCCACCCGCGTCATTCTGATGTTCTTTACGTTTTCAATAACAAGCAGAGTAATGAGTTTATAATTCAATGCTTACCCCTAGTTGCACGTTACATTGAAGTTCCAAATGATCGATCCCGAACTAAGGGGCCACAATGCCAGAATGAAGGGTTGGTCAATTAAAGATGACAACTTTCTTTATTCATAGATCTGAGCTCAGCTTTGTAAGAAATGACACCTTCCAAAATAAATTATTATTTGATTTGTCAGGAAAGATCACTTGAAAAATCAGAACAGCATGGGATAAATATTAACATTGATTATTTTAAACGTTGTTTTGGGTACTCGTCCAATGACTGCAACTCAGATGGCAGAACAGATTTAAAATATCATGGTTATGAAAATATTGCAAACTTACAATTTTTCGTACATTCCCGATTTGTTCCTTTTATTACCAGTTCACAATAATGATAAAATTCACGAGATTGTGGATTTTCTACAAAATAACGTTCCAGCAAAACTTCTCAAAAGTTGTGGTATTTGGCTACGGCCAATTTAAAAGACAAAGTACAAATATTGATCAAAACATAAAATGCTGGACGTTTTGGGTCTCCTGTCCAGTCCCTCCCCAGATGCTGCCAAACCCGCTGAGTCCGCCAACACTGTGTTATGTTCAGGGTTCCAGCATGTTTTCTGTGTCTCCGTTTTCGCTACTATTCTGCAGATCAGAATTAACAGAGCCAGATCCGTTCTCCCAACATTTGAAAAACCACAACAGGTCATGGCAGTCTTGAGAACCCGAAGTGCCCAGAGTCAAGGAGCTGGTCCGATGCGAGGCCCAGTCACTGACACACCTCCTGCACTTTGTAAACTCCATGCAAGTTCACAACAAATTCGCGTCTGGCTCACTCTCGCCAGCCTATGAAATTCATCGTTAAATTTGTGCTTACCTCTCACGTGGATAGTACCCTGCCCCCGTCGGTTCAAATAAGTTATCAGCGTCGCTTGGGGTTTGGACAATCACGCCATAAGGCAGGGAGCTCACATCCATGCCGCCATCGACCACTGGCCATCAACAACCCCCCTACTCCGGCCACTCGCCGCCTGATGTTGTTATTGTGCAACGTCACTGCCCATCCCGGCGCACACCGCGACAGCCGGCGTAGACCAAAGATACCAAAGATCGCTGTAGGATCTTTGAAAGATACTAGTATCTTTGGCGTAGACTGACTGGCCCAGGTGGTGGAGCCGCTGCGTGAGGGGCTGTGGCAAGAGCGGGCAGAACTGAGGCGGGGCCCGCTCATGGGAGGGGGGCGAGCGCTGGGGGGTTGTGCGGGTTGGAACCAAAGATACTAGAGTAGAGCGGAGCTCCGCTATAGTATCCAAAGATACTAGCACCTCTAGTATCCGTGATAATATCTTTGGTTGGAACCAACGCGCGGGACGAGCGTACATGCGCTGATGGGAGGAGCGAGAACGGGAGGCGGGACTAGCGCGAAGGGCGGGACCAGCGCGAGTGACGGAGCATCTTGAGGGTGCAGTTGGGGGGCTTGACTAGTGACTTTTGTCAATAGGGTGGTTGCACGTAAGGTCATCAGGTCAAAGGGCGTGATGCAAGGAGTGGCTCAATCCTTCGGGAGTACAAGGCAGCTTCCGGCATACACTAGTCACAGGCGCAACACGTACGTTCTTACCTGTTAAAAACCGCCAAAATTGTCCATTTTTGCGCTGTAAAAAATTGTGGAAATAGGTGTAACCGTGAGTGAAAACCGCCAAAATCACTGCTGCATACTGACTTGCAAGACTCCGCCTACACAGAGTCACTGACCACGTTGCACCGGCACAGGCACCCGACCCCCACACCAAGGTGATTCACCCCCCCGACCCCTGGACCGCCCACCCCCCCGGATGCAGGGACAGACGGCCCGGGATCCGCGAGTGTGGAACCAGTCAGCATGGAGTCCGGATGCTGGGACAGAAGACGGACCCACTGTACTGGCAGCCAAGTGCTTACCTGACGTTCACCGCTTGTACACCAGAAGGCATTGCGTGGCAACAGTACAGGTCATGGGTCGTGACCTTGACTGCTGTGCAACCTCCCTATTTGTTGCATATGAAAGTGCAGAGTTAAATTATTTTTGCATATATTACACGTGTGGGCGCCGATATTATTGGCGCCATTATTCAAAGTCGAGTCGGCCCACGCGCTCGGAGTACTGGAACAGTTCCGGCGAACCAAAGTCTCTCCTCTCCTAGACCGGCCATCTTTGTGTTTTAGGGGGCGCCTCCTGCAGCCTACTTGGAAGCATTACTTCGATTCACACTCCTACCTCTTCTTGCCTTGCACCCCGCGTTTGACTTCTCCAGCTCTCCCCGGTTAAGCCGTATGCCTAGCCTTTAGGCTTGTTCATGATCCCGTCGACTGCTGAGCCTTCAGGCGGGGTCCTGCTGACCGCGAGGCTTCCAACGGGTTGTGGTCCCACTGGAGACCACAGCCAGCGAACCAGGCCTACCAGGCAGGGCCTCCAAGGTCAGTCTGCGGTGGCGAATCGGGCCTATTTGCTGGGTGCGTCTGGTGATACGTGCTGCTTTGAGTTCAGTACAACAAAGATGCCAATGATGAGTTTTGTGTTTGGGTGAGTTCAGCTTCAAAGCAAGCTACCGTTAAATCTCATGCAAAGCACTAACAGGATGTACAGTGGCTTGCAAAAGTATTCATACCCCTTGAACTTTTCCACATTTTGTCACATTACAACCACAAACGTAAATGTATTTTATTGGGATTTTATGTGATAGACCAACACAAAGTGGCGCATAATTGTGAAGTGGAAGGAAAATGATACATGGTTTTCACATTTTTTTACAAATAAAAAACTGAAAAGTGTTGTGTGCAAAAGTATTCAGCCCCCTTTACTCTGATACCCCTAAATAAAATCCAGTGCAACCAATTGCCTTCAGAAGTCACCTAATTAGTAAATAGAGTCCACTTGTGTGTAATCTAATCTCAGTATAAATACAGCTGTTCTGTGAAGGCCTCAGAGGTTTGTTAGAGAACATTAGTGAACAAACAGCATCATGAAGCCCAAGGAACACACCAGACAGGTCAGGGATAAAGTTGTGGAGAAGTTTAAAGCAGGGTTAGGTTATAAACAAATATCCCAAGCTTTGAACATCTCACGGACCACTGTTCAATCCATCATCCGAAAATGGAAAGAGTATGGCACAACTGCAAACCTACCAAGACATGGCCGTCCACCTAAACTGACAGGCCGGGCAAGGAGAGCATTGATCAGAGAAGCAGCCAAGAGGCCCATGGTAACTCTGGAGGAGCTGCAGAGATCCACAGCTCAGGTGGGAGAATCTGTCCACAGGACAACTATTAGTCGTGCACTCCACAAATCGGGCCTTTATGGAAGAGTGGCAAGAAGAGAGCCATTGTTGAAAAAAAGCCATAAGAAGTCCCGTTTGCTGTTTGCCACAAGCCATGTGGGGGACACAGCAAACATGTGGAGGAAGGTGCTCTGGTCAGATGAGACCAAAATTGAAGTTTTTGGCCTAAATGCAAAACGCTATGTGTGGCGGAAACCTAACACTGCACATCATCCTGAACACACCATCCCCACTGTGAAACATGGTGGTGGCAGCATCATGCTGTGGGGATGCTTTTCTTCAGCAGGGACAGGGAAGCTGGTCAGAGTTGATGGGAAGATGGATGGAGCCAAATACAGGGCAATCTTGGAAGAAAACCTGTTAGAGTCTGCAAAAGACTTGAGACTGGGGCGGTGGTACACCTTCCAGCAGGACAACGACCCTAAACATACAGCCAGATCTACAATGGAATGGTTTAGATCAAAGCATATTCATGTGTTAGAATGGCCCGGTCAAAGTCCAGACCTAAATCCAATTGAGAATCTCTGGCAAGACTTGAAAATTGCTGTTCACAGACGCTCTCCATCCAATCTGACTGAGCTTGAGCTATTTTGCAAAGAAGAATGGGAAAAAATTTCAGTCTCTAGATGTGTAAAGCTGGTAGAGACATACCCCAAAAGACTTGCAGCTGTAATTGCAGCGAAAGGTGGTTCTACAAAGTATTGACTCAGGGGGGCTGAATACCTTTGCACGCGACACTTTTCAGTTTTTTATTTGTAAAAAAATTTGAAAACCATGTATCATTTTCCTTCCACTTCACAATTATGCACCACTTTGTGTTGGTCTATCACATAAAATCCCAATAAAATACATTTATGTTTGTGGTTGTAACGTGACAACATGTGGAAACGTTCAAGGGGTATGAAAACTTTTGCAAGCCACTGTACATGGGATTATGCTGTTGGTGGTTTGGGACCATGGGGGTTTGGGTCTCCCATCACCCCACCCAGCAAAAAAAAGCTAGAATTTCATAGTTTATTTGGTGTTTATAGTGTTCAAGAGCCTGATGGTTGTTGGGAAGAAGCTGTTCCTGAACCTGAAGGTCACGGTTTCCAGTCACCCAGGCAGAACTCACGGAATTCATTAACTTCACTACTAACTTTCATCCTGCACTCAAATTCACTTGGATCATCTCCGACATCTCCCTACCGTTTCTTGATATCACTGTCTCCATCACAGGAGATAGAAGATCCTACTAGAACTTTTCACAACCATCTTCACTATCTGCAAAACCACCCACTTTTGTATCAACTGCAAACTTGCTGATCTTGCCATGGATGTTCTCATCCAAATCATTGATATAGAGGATAAACAATAAAGGGCCCAGCACCGAACCCTGAGGCACACCACTAGTCACAGACCTCCAGTCAGTGAAGCAACCTTCCACCATCACCCTCTGCATCCTTCGTTGAAGCCAATTTTCCATCCATAGGTAATAATAATAATAATACATTTTATTTATATAGCGCTTTTCAAGGACTCAAAGTCGCTTTACATGGAGAGTCAAAAAAAAAAATAGAACAGTAAGACAGAGATGCAAAGGGGAGGGGGACATAGGACTAAGGGTATGCAGAGGTGAAGAGATGGGTCTTGCGGCGGGACTGGAGGATGGTGAGGGACTCAGAATTTCGGATCAGTTGTGGGAGGGAGTTCCAGAGCCTGGGAGCTGCCCTGGAGAAGGCTCTGTTTCCAAAAGTGCAGAGGTTGGATTTCAGAATGGAGAGGAGACTGGCTGATGTGGATCTGAGGGTTGGTAGCGGGAGAGGAGGTCAGTGAGATAAGTGGGGGCCAAGTGGTTGAGGGCTTTGTAGGTGAGGACCAGGATTTTGTAGATGATCCGGTGGGAAATGGGAAGCCAGTGAAGTTCTTTGAGAACTGGGGTGATGTGGTGCCAGGATTTGGTGTGGGTGATGAGTCGGGCGGCTGCATTCTGGACCAGTTGGAGTTGGTTGATGTTGCTGGAATTAATGCCAAAGAGAAGAGAGTTACAGTAGTCCAGTCGGGAGGAGATGAAGGCATGGATGAGTCAGCAGCGGGGGGTGTGAGAGAGGGTCTGATTTTGGCAATGTTGTGGAGGTGAAAAAATGATGTTTTGACAACATGGCGGATGTGAGGCTCAACAGAGAGGGTTGAGTCAAAGATCACGCCAAGGTTGCGGGCCTGAGGAGATGGGGAGACAATGGTGCCGTCAATAGTGAGAGTGGGGTTGTTAATTTTGGTAAGTGTTGATTTGGAGCCAATGAGGAGAAATTCTGTTTTGTTACTGTTTAATTTAAGGAAGTTGAGTTGCATCCAAGATTTGATGGCTGACAGGCAGGAGTTGATATGGGAGAGAGGGGGGTGGTGGGGTTACTTGGTGCTGAGATAGATCTGGGTGTCATCAGCATAGCAGTGGAAGTCCAGGTTGAAGTGACGGAGTATATGACCAAGGGGGAGGATGTAGATGATGAAGAGGAGGGGACCGAGAACGGAGCCTTGGGGAACGCCTTGAGTGACAGTGGCTGTGGCAGACGTGTGGTTATGGAGAGAGATGAAGTGGGATCGGTTGGAAAGGTAGGAACGGAGCCAGCTGAGTGCAGAATCTTCAATGCCAAGGTCTTTTAGTCTGGCAAGCAGGATGTTATGGTTCACGGTATCGAAGGCTGCACTCAGGTCGAGGAGGATGAGGATGTTGAGGGAACCAGTATCAGCAGAGGTGAGGAGGTCGTTCTTTAGGGAACGGGGGTTCCCCTCTTCCATCACAGATAAGGGTCTCCTTGATATCCCAGAGCTCCACTCTTGCTCCTCCACCTCCCAGTCGCAACAGGGACAGAGTCCCCCTAGTCCTCACCTTTCATCCCATCAGCCGTCACATACAGCACATTATCCTCTGACATTTTCGCCCCCTCCAACGGGATCCCACCACTAGCCACATCTTCCCATCTCCACCCCTTTCCGTTTTCTGCAGAGACCGTTCCCTCTGTAACTCCCTGGTTAACTCGCCCCTTCCCACCCAAACCACACCCTTGCGAGGTACCTTCCCCTGCAACAACAGGTGATGCAAAACCTGTCCCTATACCTCCTCCATTGACTCCATCCTAGTACCCCGACAGTCTTTTCAGGTGAGGCAGAGGTTCACTTGCACCTCCTCCAACCTTATCTACTGTATGCGCTGTTCCACGTGCCTATATATCAGCGAGACCAAGCGCAGGCTCAGCGATCGTTTCGCTGAACACCTCCGCTCAGTCCGCCTAAACCTACCTGATCTCCTGGTTGCTAAACACTTTAACACCCCCTCCCATTCCCACACTGACCTTTCTGTCCTGGGCCTCCTGCACTGTCAGAGTGAGGCCCAGTGCAAATTGGAGGAACAGCACCTCATATTTCGCTTGGGCAGCTAGGATATAACTTAATTTATCCCAGGAGGGAAATTGATCTGCCAACAGTCATAAAAACACAAAATACATGAAACATGAAATTAAAGTGACAAGTGGAAAGGATTGGGGATGTGCAAAGATTAGGTGGGGGGGGGGGGGAGTCAGTCTCAGTCTACCCCACGACAGAAGGGAGAGGAGTTGTACAGTTTGATCATCACAGGGAAGAAGGATCTCCTGTGGCGTTCTGTCCTGCATCTTGGTGGAACCAGTCTGTTGCTGAAGGTACTCCTCAAGTTGACCAGTGTGTCATGGAGGGGGTGAGCTGTATTGTCCAGGATGCTCCGCAGTTTGAGGAGCATCCTCCCCTCCAAGACCACTTCCCATGAATTCAACTCTGCCCCCAGGACTAAGCAGCCTTCCTGATTACATCGTTAATCCTATTGGTGTCCACGGCCTTTGCCCTGCTGCCCCAGCACATGGCAGTTTACTGTCCAGATACTCTCCAAGGTATTTGTACTCCCTGGTGTTGAGTAAATCACACATACTCACAAATCTGGTATAACAATATGTATTGAGTAACGTATTCAACACACTATAGCATGTTACTCCTACCATGCAGCTGTACTGACTGGCAGCACATGTCGGGTTGCGATAATATGAATGGTGTGGTAGTAGGCGGAGCTTATAATAAAGCACTACATTGGTTAGTAAGTAAAGTAACCAATCTACATCTTTCCTAAGAATAAAAATGAAACACATCTACAATAAAGTGATATATATGTATAAGCATGTTACGAGGCGCTGACTGATTAATTATGTAACCGGATTGCTAATAGTGCATACAGGGAAGTATAGATGGTTCAAACAAAGTCCCCGTATCTAAGGGGCGGCCTACAAACCCGTCCCGCGCGCATACCGTACAGATCCGCATCTCCTCCCTTCACCGGTGAGAATACCAGGGTCCCGTGCGTTGGGACCACTGGTGACCCGGCGGACAAACATGGCGAGGCAGGCGAGCGGGCCACCGAGCATGGTGGTGAGGGAGCAGGAGATACAACCAATGGTTGGTCTGCAGCTGTAGATCGTGAGGGAAGAGAAAGTTCGTCAGTAGATAGGTGGATCGGACGCGTCGCATCAGGATACGAAACAGCAGGACATGGTTCCTTCACAGGAAGGAGATGCTGACGGTTGCGTCTGTAGATCCCTCCATCTGCACTCAACAGGTATGAGCGAGGCTCTTTTGCGGGACAGTGGATGAAACCCAAACGGCCATAGCCCTTGTTGGTTTGAAGGCGAACAACTTGGCCACTGGAGAGAGGTTTAAGTGGTTTGCTGGACATTAAAAAAAACACTTTTGGGTATCGCATTTCAGTTGGAGCTGTTTCTGGATAGCAAGCGGTGAATGAACCTGTGGTTGTAGTAGTTGTTGGGGCGCAGGCAGTGCAGCACGGGTCTGTCGGGACATGAGGCATTGGGCAGGAGACCCCAATATTGGGTCATTGGCGATGTTTCTCAGGTTTAGCAGGTCCAGGTAGACATCTGATTTAGCAAGGTGTGAGCGCTCCATCAATTGCTTGGCGTCCGGACAGCCCGTTCTGCAAGTCCGTTTGATTGTGGGAATTCTGGACTGCTGGTGACATGGTGAAAATCCCATCATTGAGCAAAGTTTTTAAAATACTGGCTAGTGAACTGATTACAGTTATCAGACAAGGGGCGTGCGCGGGCTCCGTGTACGGCAAAATGGCGAGACAACTTTTGAATTACTGCAGTGGATGTTGGGCTTTGGAGCAGGTTGATTTCGAACCAGCCCGAATACGAGTCAATGAGAACCAGATACTGCTTGCCACGCCACTCGTATATATCAATAGCAAACGTGGTCCAAGGCAGAGGAGGAACAGGGTGTGAGAGCAGGGGTTGCTTCTGTTGGTGTGGCATCAGGCTGTTGCAGATGGCGCAGGCTTGAATTTGGTCATTCTGGGCCAGAAAAACATGCTCTTTGCTAGGAGTTTGGGTGCTTCCATGCCAGGGTGACCCCTGTGGACGGCATCAAAATATTTGTCCCGTAGGGCAGTTGGGATGACTGCTTTGTGACCCTTGATTATGACACCGTCCTGCAGCACCAGTTCGTCGCGGACCAGGTAGTATGGGCGAATAGGAAGTGGAACGCGATATTGTTTATCTGGCCAGCCAAGCCAGATGACTGAAGACAGTAGCTGTAAGGTTGTATCCAGAGCCGTATGCTCTGCCAGGTCGCTTAGGCTTTCTGTGGGTACGTACGACACCATCATTAATGTGAACTGGTCATTTTCAGATGGCTGTTGTTCGCAGGTTGTTCGTAGGGCTCGTGATAGCGTGTCAGCCAGATGCATGTCCTTGCCCCTTTTGTAGACTAGGGTAAAATCGAAACTCTGTAGTTGCATCATCATCCGTTGCAAGTGAGCAGGAGCAGCATGAATGGGTTTGTTTAGAATGGTGACCAACAACCACGGACTTCCCAAAAATAAAGTCCTTCAATTATGTGCAGGCAAAAACCACGGCTAGTAATTCCTTTTTGATCTGGGCGTTTTGCTGTTCAGTCTCAGACACGGTATGGGAGGCGTAAGCCCCTTTGATCGATGCCTGTAGGCAAGCAGCTCCAAGTCCATATTGGGAGGCATTACACATGAGTGTTACCGGTAGGTTTAAATCGAAATAAGCGAAATAAGCGAGGGTAGGAGGGATTTCGAAAGCCCTCTGGTGTTGTGGGTACCAAGACCATGCAGTGTCCTTGTGAGTCAGTTATCGTAGGGGGGCAGATATTTCGCTGAGGTTGGAAATTCTTTTCCCCAAGTAGTTAACCATTCCCAGGAATTGCTGCAGACTTGTCACGTCAGTGGGAACTGGCATCTCGTTGATGGCAATGGTCTTGGAGGGGTCAGGTCTGAGGTCGTCACTGGTAAATAAGTGTCTGACATACTGGACCTCCTTGATGCAGAATCTGCACTTCAGAGGGTTGAGCTTGAGGTGGATGTCTTTTGCGCGGACCAGTATTTTTTTTTAATTGGCATCATGTTCAGCCATGTCACGTCCAGCAACGAAAATGTTGTTGACAATGATGGCACAAGAATACCCCATAAATAATTGTTCCTTTGTACGCTGGAATACTTCGCTAGCAGAGTTGATGCCAAAGGGCATCCGCAGAAATTTGTAGCGGCCAAAGGGGGTGCCGAACGTGGTGAGATTGGACGAGTCGGGGTTCAGCGGGATCTGCCAGAACAAACTTTTGGCATCCTTTTTTTTTTTTTTTAGTTTGTATTTTATTAGAAGTACATTACATTACAACCACATACATTAGTACTTGTCATTTATATCTTCTTACAATTAATGTACTCCATTTATTTTTTACACTAGAAAAGGAAAAGATTGAAAGAAAGAGGAAAGTGAAGGAAAAAGTGGAAGTGTAGGAAATGTGACAACAAAAAAGGACAAAGACCCTATAAGAGCAAAATTAAAAACAAAAGAAAAAGAGTTAAGAAATAGACCCTAGGAAAAAAAGAAAGAGAGAAAGAGGAAAAAGAGAGAAACAAATATTTTTATGAGCATTACGCAAATTGGACATACCAACTCTTCAACTATCATCCCACCTTACCTGACCTCAATTTTTTTTTTTTAAGTACTTTTGCACCTTATGTTTGTAATAATTCTATAAATGCAGACCACGTCAGGTGGAAATGATCTGGTTTACCTGCTAGGAGGAGTCTTATCTCTTCTAGGTGTAATGTTTCAAACATATTTGAAATCCACATATTTATAGTTGGTATTGGAGCCTTCTTCCAAAATTTTAGAATTAGCTTTTTTCCAGTTATTAACCCATAGTCCATTAGTTTCTTTTGAAACACATTTAGTTCTGGACCATCTTCCGTTATACCGAAGATAATCCATTCTGCTTTGGGTATCAGTCTTGTTTTAAATAACTTTGTAAAGATTTCAAAAATTTCATTCCAAAATTTTTGAATTTTTGTACAAGAAACGAATGAGTGCGTTATAGTAGCTTCTTGGGATTGACATTTATCACAAATAGATGATACATTTGGGAAAATTTTATGAATTTTAGTTTTCGAATAATATAATCTATGTAAAATTTTAAATTGTATTAAAGTGTGTCTTACATTAATCGAGCATTTATGCACGTTTAATAAGTATTCCTTCCAACTTTCCTTTGAAATTTTAATAGCTAACTCTTGTTCCCAGTGTCTTCTGATACCCTCCGTAGATGGTATTTGTGCATTTAAGATAATATTATACAAATATGATATTAAGTTTGCTGATTCCGCTTTTATCTGCATTGCCTCGTCCAGTACATCTGCTGGGTTATTATGATGATCTTTTGTATATTTTTTCAAATAGTCGCATATTTGAAAATATTTAAAATATTGATTATTTCCGAGTTTATATTTTATTTGTAATTGTTGAAATGAAAGTAATTTTCCAGTTTCATACAAGTCACCAAGCGTTTTAATTCCTAATCTATCCCATTGTATATAAGCTTTATCTATAATAGAAGGATTAAACGAAGGGTTATTGACTATAGGTAATAAACTCGATTTCAGACCACTAGGTAATAAAAGTGATAAATTTCTTAATTTTAAATTTTGTTTTATTTGTTTCCAAATTCGGATTGTACTATGGATAATTGGGTTCTTATTATAATTTATGTTATTCAATTTCATTGGAGAGAGGAGGATCGCTCCGATGTTTCTAGAGGAGCAATCCTCTTTCTCCATTACAATCCAGTCCGCTTGCTGGGCGGAGTTATCCATCAGTTGAATCATATTTTTAATATTTACTGACCAATAATAATACATAAAATTAGGTAGTGCTAAACCCCCTAATACTTTAGGTTTATTCAGATGAGTTTTTTGTATTCTATGTGATTTATAGTCCCATATAAAATTAGTGATATCTGAGTCGAGTTTTTAAAAAAACTTCTTTGGTAAGTATATAGGAATTGATTGAAATAGGTATAAAATTTGTGGTAAAAAGATCATTTTTATTGCGTTTATTCGGCCTATTAAAGACATCGGGAGCGTTTTCCAGAATTTAATTAGTGTGTTTAATTTATTAAGTAAGGGGTCAAAATTTGCCCTAAACATACCTTGATATGATCTGGTAATTTCGATTCCCAAATATTTAAATTTTTCTGTAGCTATTTTAAAAGGGAATTTTAAAAGATGTGATGAATCTTTCGGTTTTATTAACATAATTTCACTTTTATTCCAATTTATTCTATATCCAGAAAAAGATCCAAAATCTTCAATTAAATTTAATATATTTGGTATAGTGATTTGAGGTTTTGTAATGTACAGTAATATATCATCCGCGTATAAAGATATTTTATTATATGAATCTTTAGTATTATATCCATGGATATCAGGGTGTATTCTAATTTTTTCTGCTAGCGGTTCAATAATGAGAGCAAACAGTTGTGGTGATAATGAGCATCCTTGTCTATTTCCCCTTGATAGTTGGAATTTCGAGGATAATATGTTATTAGTTAGTATTCTAGCTGTAGGTTTGTTATATAGTAACTTGATCCATAGAATAAAATTCTCCCCCAGTTGAAATTTTTGTAATACTTTGTCCATATAATTCCATTCTACTTGATCAAATGCTTTTTCAGCATCCAGCGAAATAATTGATAATTCTTGATCTTCAGATTTGTGTGAATGCATTATGTTAAGTAGACGTCTCATATTGTTAGATGAGTATCTCTTAGGGATAAACCCCGTCTGATCTGGGTTTATTAATTTACTAATGTATTTACTTAATCTTCTAGCTAATGTTTTCGCTAATATTTTTTGATCTGTGTTTAACAATGCTATAGCTCTATATGAACCAGGTTCTTCTAAGTCTTTATTTTTCTTAGGTATTAATGTAATCGTTGATTCCGCTAATGTATCAGGTAGTATTCGTTTTTTAAAAGCATATTGGTACATTTTTTGTAATCTTGGTATTATTTTATCGTAAAAGCTTTTATAAAATTCATTAGTAAATCCGTCAGGGCCTGGTGTTTTTCCATTCTTTAGTGAGTTTATTGTATCTTCTAATTCCTTAATTGAGATTTGTGCACCCAGTTCATCTTGTTCCTTCAATTCTAACTTTGGAAGGTTACAGGTATCCAAGAACTTTGTGATATTATTGGAATCACTTGTTGTTTTAGATGTATACAAATTCTCATAAAATTGCGCAAATCTATTATTAATATCCTTTGGTGTTGTTAATAATTCCCCTTTATCTGATTTGATCTTTGGTATAGTATGTTCCTTTTCTCGTTTTTTTAGCTGGCGAGCCAAAAGTTTATGCGGTTTATCCCCAAATTCAAAGTGCTCTTGTTTTGTAATTTGAAAAAGTCTTATAAGTTTGGCAGATAATAATTTATTTAATTTAAATTTCAAAATTATTATTTTATTATGTTTATCTATTGATGGATCTTTAGCATTATCTATATCCATTTGTCTAATAAGTTCTTCTAACTGTCTTTGTTCATTCTTATTCTTTTTATTTTGAAAAGCTTGATATGAAATTATAATACCCCTAATGTATGCTTTAAAAGATTCCCATAATACAGTTGGCGATATATCTGGAGTATCATTTATTTGAAAAAAGACCTCCATTTGTTCTTTTAAATATATACTCGCTTGTGGATCTTTTAGAATTTGAGAATTAAATCTCCAAAACGATTTATTGTTAGACAATCCTTCCAGTTTTAAAAAGAAAGTTAGTGGAGAGTGGTCTGAAATCGAGTTTGTGTGGTATATTGCTTAGATGTTTGGGGGATTAATTTTGTATCCAGCAGAAAGTAGTCTATACGTGAGTATGTCTTATGTACCATTGAGTAAAACGAGTATTCCCTGCCAGTTGGATTAACAATTCTCCAAACATCTGCTATATTAGTGTTGTTTATATAGGTATTGAGAAGCTCCCCAGTTTTCGATTTCATATTCCCTCTCTGTTTTTGACTTGATTTATCTAAGTACGGATCTAAAACACAGTTAAAGTCTCCTCCTATTATAACATTTTGATAGTTTGACTCTGCAATTATGTTGAAAATTTTATTGAAAAAGTGGGGGTTATCAAAGTTAGGGGCATATATATTTACCAAAGTAAGTGGAGTATCATGGATTTCTCCATTAACTATTAGGTATCTCCCTTCTATATCTGTTATAATATTCTTTGCTTTAAATGGTATACCTTTTCTTATGATGATTGACGTGCCTCTAGATTTTGAAGTAACTGAAGAGTGGTATGTTTGACCTATCCATTTTGCCCTTAACCTAACTTGATCCTGAGATTTTAGGTGTGTTTCTTGTAGGAAGATAATGTCGGAGTTGTACAATTTCAGCTGAGCTAGTATCTTACCCCTTTTAATAGGTTCGTTAATACCTCTTATATTCCAACTACAAAATGAGATTCCTCCTAGGTTCTTTTGTGTGGTGTCATGCATTTTGAATAATTATAGTACCTTTAAATCTTGTGGTGCGTCCAAATCCCAGGTCTTTAGGTATTGGGGGAGCTTTTGAGTTTTTAAGTTTTGCTGTTATGTCCATTTTACGCTTGTCACTAAGCACAAATCACAAACAAGTGATTTTATGTGATAAAAAAAAACTATAAAAGTGAAGATACAGTGTCTAATATAGTCGGCACTGTAGCGAGTGTCCCACCTGTAGGTGGGAAAAAACCTTGTTTTGACTTCCATTGCGTTGTTACACAAATAGCTCCGCTCTCTTGGTTAATCATAACATATTATAATATTAAAACGGGGCCTCAGATTCAGATATATAATACACTTTTACCCTGTGTATTTCATTGTAACATATATATATATCGGAATTTTAACTACTATAAAAATCAACTGCTGGTTGAAGGGGTTAATGAGACGTGCCCCTGGACCTAAGCCAGTTGCTCGTTTCTCATCCCCTCCTCCCACTTATAGATAAGATTTCAGTTTATTAAAAATTCATATTAGTAAGTTAGTTCGTTATTTTTTATTTTTGTTTTTATTAGTATTCTAATCTAACATGCATAATTTATTAAGTTGTTAATAGGATAAGTTCTTACAATTGGTTATAATATTATATTCTAATAAGCAATTATAAGCTTTCTGGTATAAACCATTGCCATCTGGTCAGTTGTTTACTCGTTTTGAACAGAAAGTGTCCTTGATTCAACATTCCAAAGATAACAGTGTAACTATCCCCAGACAAAGCATTGCTTAAAATGGTTCAGATCTCCCTTTTCATTTCTATTTTTCAACGATAGTTTGAGCATATTTAAACGCTTCTTCAGGCTTAACAAATGACTTTTCAAGACCCTTAAAGGAAATACGCATTTTCGCGGGATAAAAAATCCCAAATCTGATCCCTTCTCTCCCTCTTAAAAGATCTTTAACCTTCTCAAATTTGTTTCTTTTTTGCACAATTTCATACGGGTAGTCCCTGAATATCTTAATAGTATCATTGTCCAGCCGCAATTGCACACCGTATTTGATTTTACTCATAACATCTTCCAGTTCTAAAATGTCCCGAAATTTCACAATAATATGTCGTGGATAAGTTTTTCCCGCACCAAATCTTTGTTTAAATCTTGGGACACGATGAGCCACTTCAATTTTCGGTTCTTTGGAAAGATTCAGCAGTTGTTTAAGCAAGCCCATGGCAAACTCACGTACGTCCTCCCCTTCGGCTCCCTCTGAAACTCCAAGAATTCTCAAATTCTGGCGTCTAGAGCGAGCTTCCAGGTCCAGGCATTTGACTGAGACTTTCTCCAGTTGAGTCACCATCTGTAGTGAAGTTTGTTAGTTTTCTCGCCTCATTTGCTCATGTTCTTGCCTCATTTTCGCCATGTCTTCAACCATTCGAGCCATGTTTTTCTCCAATTCCGTAATTGTGTGCATACTTGCAGCTACTGTTTCAAGCACAGCCGTGAACTTATCCGTATTAGTTTGATCCATCTTGTCCATTCTCTCTGATAGTCCATCTTTCACCTCATCAATTCGTTTATTCATAATGTCCAGTGAATCAATCATATTCTTCTGGTTACCAGCATTTAATTCCCTCATCATCTTCTCCATTCCTTCCATCATTATTTTCATATTTTCCTTCATTTCCTTCTTATCTTCCTTCCTATTTTCCTTCATTTCCTTTTTATCTTCCTTCATATTTTTCTTCATATTTTCCATCATAATTTTATTTTCGTCCAAAATCTCATCTTTCATATTTTCCACTGATTTCTTCCAGTCATCAAACTCTTTCTTAGATCTTGTATCCATTTCTGCAGCCACTTCAGAGACTTCAGAGACTTCAGAGGTAACTTCTGCTTCAGACTTCTTCTGGTCTTTCAGCAGCTTTTTCACTGCTCTCTGAGGGCTCACAGCTGGAGACAGTTTACTCATTTAAAGGGCTTCAAACCACCGTTTAAAACATCGCGCTTAGTGATGACGTCATCAGCGCGGCGACCAGAAGCTCCGGTAAGGTTTTTAAAAACAATCCCGATTTTTGGACCCGTTTTACACGATAAATCGTGAAATTTTTCGGGAGAGGAGCTAGGTGCACGTCTGTTAGTCCAACATGGCGCCACCGGAAGAACAGAAAACACAGAGGTACTGCCTAGCTGAGCAGCAACTTCTTCCACCGTGTGCATCGGGTAGTGCGGGCGTTTGATCGCTGTGTTCAGGTCTCTGGGGTTGATACAAATTCGGATTTCTTCTTTGTTTTTCTTTGTTGCAACCACCATGGTGGAGACCCAGTCGGATGGGTCGGTAACCGCGCCAATGACACCCAGGGACACCATGCGCTGGAACTCATTGTGCACTCTGTCACGCATGGCATGTTTAATGCAGTGTGGTGCTCGTACTACAGGTAAGATATTTGCATCGGTGACGATGTTGTATTTGATGGGTAGCTTCCCAAGCTTATCGTCAAAAAGTTCCTTGGACTGGGAAAGTATCTGCTATGTGGACCCCTTGGCAGGAGATATTTGATGGACAGCAGGCCCAAAAGTTACCAGATCTAAGTCCTGGCATGCGTTAATGCCAAGCAGAGTTGCAACTTTCCCACGGACAATAAAAAAGTTCAGCCTGTGAGCTTGTGACGCTAGGGTGGCATTTCAGCTCAGCTTGTCCAATTGGGTGCACCTTTCCCCCTCCCCCCCCCATAGGCTAACAAAGTGGCCGATGTGTTTACAATACGTTCGTTATTCTTAATCCGTGTAAATTTGGATGATGACATGATGTTGCATTTGGCCCCAGTGTCGATCTTTGTAACAGTAATGGTATTGTTGACACAAAGTGAAACTTCAGGGTCGAGTTGCTTGTTAGTGGAAGCAACCAGGGAGTGTATGTTATGACTCCCGGGAAGAGAAACCAGAGGAGGTGCTGCTAGCTCTTGGTTCTCGATATCATAATCTTCATGTTTTAACAGGTGTACATGCTGCCTTGGGAATGAGCGATTCTCACGGGCTTGGCAGCATTTAAAGAAATGGTTTCTTTTTTTGCAAAAATGGCATAGTTTTCCAAAGGCAAGACACAGTTCGCGATCTGAGGGGTGCAATCCGCCACAGTTAGAACACCTTTCAATAAATCTTTGAGATTGTCGGGATGATGTGTGGGACTGGGAGCGCTGGTTACGGTAGGAGGTGTCGGCAGCATCAACACGGTACGAGGAATGTGGTCCGGGCCCCACTGATCTGGCGTGAGAGGCTGTGAGCTCAGCAATATGGCAAGCATGTTCAGCTCTGGCCAAGGTTAGTTCAGTATCACGGAGTAATTCATCACGTACTTTATCACTGAGGATTCCACCCACCAGTCTGTCGAGGATGAGTTCATCACACAGATTAGCAAAATGGCAGCGTGCAGCAATATGTTTTAGATCGCTGATGTAAGTTTCAACAGGCTCACCTTGTAGCTGGTTTCATGCAAAATATTTAATACGTACCAGTACGGAGTAAGTGCGAAGGTCACATAGCTGTCTGAATTTGGTGAGCAGAACCTCAGGATCATCAATAGTCTCAGCAGGTACCACGATCTGATTGTTGTGATCCAGAACTGCAGGAGCAAAGTCAAAGTGCTCTGGTCATTTAATAGCTTCTGGGCCAGCGATGTTGAGAAGTATAGAGGCACGGTGTTCTGGTGGAACGTTGCGATGAGCAGCACGGATGTAATGGTTGAAATCACGCTAGAAAATCCGCCAACGTTCAGCGAGGTCTGAGTCAAAAATCAGAGGATCAGGTTTACGGAATTAGTTGACCATAGCAACACGAGAAAAGGGACAAAACAGGTGAAATAAAACTGGAAATAAAATAAAAACCGTTATACTTAAACGGAGAGTGGGTTGACCATGTCTGACACAATGATGAGTAAATCACACATACTCACAAATCTGGTACAACAATAGTTATTGAGTAATGTATACAACACACTATAGCATGTTACTTCTACCATGCAGCTGTACTGATTGGCAGCACATGTCGGGTTGCGATAATATGAATGGTGTGGTAATAGGCGGAGCTTATAATAATAAAGCACTACATTGGTTAGTAAGTAAAGTAACCAATCTACACCTGGTAAACTGCACATCCACACCACACAGGGGTGCTCCTCTTCTCCTAAAGTCCACCATGGGGAGACTTTAAACTAGAATGGTTGGGGGGAGGGACTCAAATAGAGAATGCTATTAGACAGTGTGTGAGGCAGGAGGCAGAGAAGGAAAGCACTCAGACCCAACATGTAGGGGGGAAAGAAGGAAACAATAATAAACAGAGAATAAGAGGTGGTGGGGTTCTTAAATGGGTGAGCAGAGAAACAGAGGGGTGCAAAATACGGGCGGAAGCAATAGGTAGCAAGGTGAAAAGTAAAAGTGGCAGGCAGACAAATCCAGGGCAAAAATCAAAAAGAGCCACTTTCCAACATAATTGTATAAGGGGTAAGAGCGTTGTAAAAACAAGCCTGAAGGCTTTGTGTCTCAATGCAAGGAGCATTCGTAATAAGGTCGATGAGTTGAACGTGCAGATAGCAATTAATGATTATGATATAGTTGGGATCACGGAGACATGGCTCCAGGGTGACCAAGGCTGGGAGCTGAACATCCAGGGATATTCAATATTCAGGAGGGATAGAGAGAAAGTAAAAGGAGGTGGGGTAGCGTTGCTGGTTAGAGAGGAGATTAACGCAGTGGAAAGGAAGGAGATTAGCTTGGAGGATGTGGAATCGGTATGGGTAGAGCTACGAAATACTAAGGGGCAGAAAACGCTGGTGGGTGTTGTGTACAGGCCACCTAGCAGTAGTAGTGAAGTTGGGGATGGCATCAAACAGGAAATTAGAAATGCGTGCAACAAAGGCAAAACAGTTATAATGGGTGACTTCAATCTACATATAGATTGGGTGAATCAAATTGGCAGGGGTGCTGAGGAAGAGGATTTCTTGGAATGTATGAGGGATAGTTATCTAAACCAACATGTAGAGGAACCAACGAGAGAGCAGGCTATTCTAGACTGGGTATTGAGTAATGAGGAAGAGTTAGTTAGCAGACTTGTTGTGCGTGCCCCCTTGGGCAAGAGTGACCATAATATGGTTGAGTTCTTCATTAGGATGGAGAGTGACATTGTTAATTCAGAAACAACGGTTCTGAACTTAAAGAAAGGTAACTTTGAGGATATGAGACGTGAATTGGCCAAGATTGACTAGCAATTAGTTCTAAAAGGGTTGATGGTGGATATGCAATGGAAGGCATTTAAAGACTGCATGGATAAACTACAAAAAATGTTCATCCCAGTTTGGCAAAAGAATAAATCAGGGAAGGTAGTGCATCCGTGGATAACAAGGGAAATCAGGGATAGTATCAAAGCAAAAGATGTTGCGTACAAATTAGCCAGAAAAAGCAGCATACCAGAGGACTGGGAGAAATTCAGAGACCAGCAGAGGAGGACAAAGGGCTTAATTAGGAAAGGGAAAATAGATTATGAAAGGAAACTGTCAGGGAACATAAAAACTGACTGCAAAAGTTTTTATAGATATGTGAAGAGAAAGAGATTAGTTAAAACAAATGTAGGTCCCTTGCAGTCAGAAACAGGTGAATTGATCATGGGGAACAAGGATATGGCGGACCAATTGAATAACTACTTTGGTTCCATCTTCACTAAGGAAGACATAAATAATCTGCTGGAAATAGCAGGGGGCCGCGGGTCAAAGGAGATGGAGGAACTGAGTGAAATCCAGGTTAGTCGGGAAGTGGTGTTGGGTAAATTGAATGGATTAAAGGCCGATAAATCACCAGGGCCAGATTGGCTGCATCCCAGAGTACTTAAGGAAGTAGCTCCAGAAATAGTGGATGCATTAGTGATAATTTTTCAAAATTCTTTAGATTCTGGAGTAGTTCCTGAGGATTGGAGGGTAGCAAACGTAACCCCACTTTTTAAGAAGGGAGGGAGAGAGAAAACGGGGAATTACAGACCGGTTAGTCTGTAGTGGGGAAACTGCTAGAGTCAGTTATTAAAGATGGGATAGCAGCACATTTGGAAAGTGGTGAAATCATTGGACAAAGTCAGCATGGATTTACGAAAGGTAAATCGTGTCTGACGAATCTTATAAAAAATTTCGAGGATGTAACTAGTAGAGTGGATAGGGGAGAACCAGTGGATGTGTTGTATCTGGACTTTCAGAAGGCTTTCGACAAGGTACCACATAAGAGATTAGGATACAAACTTAAATCACACGGTATTGGGGGTTCAGTATTGATGTGGATAGAGAACTGGCTGGCAAACAGCAAGCAAAGAGTAGGAGTAAACGAGTCCTTTTCACAATGGCAGGCAGTGACTAGTGGGGTACCGCAAGGCTCAGTGCTGGGACCCCAGCTATTTACAATTTATATTAATGATCTGGACGAGGGAATTGAAAGCAACATCTCCAAGTTTGCGGATGACACTAAGCTGGGGGGCAGTGTTAGCTGTGAGGAGGATGCTAGGAGACTGCAAGGTGACTTGGATAGGCTGGGTGAGTGGGCAAATGTTTGGCAGATGCAGTATAATGTGGATAAATGTGAGGTTATCCACTTTGGTGGCAAAAACGGGAAGGCAGACTATTATCTAAATGGTGGCCGATTAGGAAATGGGGAGGTGCAGCGAGACCTGGGTGTCATGGTACACCAGTCATTGAAAGTAGGCATGCAGGTGCAGCAGGCAGTGAAGAAAGCGAATGGTATGTTGGCCTTCATAGCAAGAGGATTTGAGTATAGGAGCAGGGAGGTTCTACTGCAGTTGTACAGGGTCTTGGTGAGACCACACCTGGAGTATTGCGTACAGTTTTGGTCTCCAAATCTGAGGAAGGACATTATAGCCATAGAGGGAGTGCAGAGAAGGTTCACCAGACTGATTCCTGGGATGTCAGGACTTTCATATGAAGAAAGACTGGATAGACTTGGCTTATACTCGCTAGAATTTAGGAGATTGAGAGGGGATCTTATAGAAACGTACAAAATTCTTATGGGGTTGGACAGGCTAGATGCAGGAAGATTGTTCCCGATGTTGGGGAAGTCCAGGACAAGGGGTCACAGCTTAAGGATAAGGGGGAAATCCTTTAAGACCGAGATGAGGAAAAACTTTTTCACACAGAGAGTGGTGAATCTCTGGAACTCTCTGCCACAGAGGGTAGTTCATGCCAGTTCATTGGCTATATTTAAGAGGGAGTTAGATGTGACCCTTGTGGCTAAAGGGATCAGGGGGTATGGAGAGAAGGCAGGTACGGGATACTGAGTTGGATGATCAGCCATGATCATATTGAATGGCGGTGCAGGCTCGAAGGGCCGAAATGGCCTACTCCTGCACCTATTTTCTATGTATCTATGTATTAACTCATTAGTCTTGTCGGTGTTGAGCTACAGGTGAGCCACGCCAGTCAACAAAGACGTTGACTACACCTCTGTATTCAGCTTCCCTCCCCTCACTGATGCAGCCCACAATTGAAGAGTCATCTGAAAACTTCTGCAGGTGGCAGGAGTCCGAGTTATATTTGAAGTCTGAGTTGTAGATGGTGAACAGGAAGGGAGAGAGGACCGTCACCTGTGGGGCCCCTGTGTTGCTCACTACCATGTCTGAGAGACAGTTCTGTCGCCTGACATATTGTGGTTGTCCAGTCAGGTAGTTGGTGATCCAGGACACCAATGGAGCATCCACCAGCATCTTCGTCAGTTTGCTCCCTAGCAGTGGAAAAGCACTGGAGAAGTAAAAAAACATGACTTTCACAATGTTTCCCGCCTTAACCAGGTGAGCTTAGGAATGATGGAGCAGGTGGATGATGGCTTCCTCAACCCCCATCTTTATTTGGTAAGCGAATTGCAGGGGGTCCGGGTAGGGTTTAACCAGGGGTCGCAGGTGAGTGAGCACCAGCCACTCCAGGGACTTCATGATGTGTGAAGTCAGCGCCACCGGTCTATAGTCATTGGAGGAACTGAGGCGCGTCCTCTTTGGGGCAGGAACCAGGCAAGATGTCTTCCACATCACAGGAACCCTCTCCAGGCTCAGGCTCAGGTTGAAGATATGCTGGAGTACTCCACACAACTGGCTGGCACACAGCTTGAGTATGCTAGGGTTGACACCATCAGGACCCGTGGCTTTGCCGGGGCAGAGTCTACTTAGCTCCTTCCTCACCTACTCAGCCTTGATGGTCAGGTGCGACAAAGAAAGGGCAGAGGAAGTGGACCAGGGGGAGAGTCTGTCGGGGAGCAGAGGGGAGGGTGGGCAGAGGCCCCATCATCAAATCTATTACAAAACAGGTTTAGCTGGTTGGCCCAGTCCTGATTGCTTTCCCTCCCCAGGGCTTGTTGTTGGGGAAACAGTCCCTTACACCCCAGCGGTATGAATATTGACTTATTTAACTTCAAGTAACCCTTGCTTTCCTTCTCTCTGCATCCCTCCCCCTTCCTAGTTCTCCAACCAGTCCGACTGTCCCCCTGATTAAATTTTATATCTGCATGTTTTATTGTCACCTTCTCCGACCTAACAAAGATCTATTCTACATTTCCCTTGAGCTGCATCCCATTTGATGTTTCATTTTCACACCTAACACTTCATTATCTCTATGTCTCCCTCTCCCCTGATTCTCAGTCTAAAGAAGGGTCTCAACCTGAAAATTCACCCATTCCTTCTATCCAGAGATGCTGCCTGTTCCACTGAGTTACTCCAGCATTTTGTATCTATCTTTAGTACTGGAACTGAGATACTGATGCAGTCGGCATATCATTTACAGCATTTTTTTCACGCCCCTCTTCCACTCTGATTTATTTCAATAGACAATAGACAATAGGTGCAGGAGGAGGCCATTCGAGCCAGCACCGCCATTCAATGTGATCATGGCTGATCATCCCCAATCAGTACCCCGGTCCTGCCTTCTCCCCATATCCCCTGACTCCGCTATCTTTAAGAGCCCTATCTAGCTCTCTCTTGAAAGTATCCAGAGAACTGGCCTCCACTGCCCTCTGAGGCAGAGAATTCCACAGACTCACAACTCTCTGTGAGAAAAAGTGTTTCCTCATCTCCGTTCTAAATGGCTTACCCCTTATTCTTAAACTGTGGCCCCTGGTTCTGGACTCCCCCAACATCGAGAACATGTTTCCTGCCTCAAGCGTGTCCAAACCATTAACAATCTTATATGTTTCAATAAGATCTCCTCTCATCCTTCTAAACTCCAGAGTTTACAAGCCCAGCCGCTCCATTCTCTCAGCATATAACAGTCCCGCCATCCCGGGAATAAACCTTGCACTCCCTCAATTACGCTGCACTACCTCAATAGCAAGAATGTCCTTCTTTAAATTAGGGGACCAAAACTGCACACAATACTCCAGGTGTGGTCTCACTAGGGCCCTATACAACTGCAGGAGGACCTCTTTGCTCCTATACTCAACTCCTCTTGTTATAAAGGCCAACATGCCATTCGCTTTATTCACTGCCTGCTGTACCTGCATGCTTACGTTTAGTGACTGATGAACAAGGACCCCCAGATCCCGTTGTACTTCCCCTTTTCCCAACTTGACACCTTATATATAGTAATCTGCCTTCCTGTTTTTGATACCAAAGTGGATAACCTCACATTTATCCACATGAAACTGCATCTGCCATGCATCTGCCCACTCACCCAACCTATCCAAGTCACCCAGCATTCTCATAGCATCCTCCTCACAGTTCACACTGCCACCCAGCTTTGTGTCATCTCCAAATTTGCCAATGTTACTTTGAATCCCTTCATCTAAATCATTGATGTATATTGTAAATAGCTGCGGTCCCAGCAGCGAGCCTTGCGGTACCCCACTAGTCACTGCCTGCCATTCTGAAAGGGACCCGTTAATCCGTACTCTTTGTTTCCTGTATGCCAACCAATTTTCTATCCATGTCAGCAATCTACCCCCAATACCATGTGCCATAATTTTGCCCACTAATTTCCTATGTGGGACCTTATCAAATGCTTTCTGAAAGTCCAGGTACACTACATCCACTGGCTCTCCCTGGACATTTTCCTAGTTACATCCTCAAAAAATTCCAGGAGATTAGTCAAGCATGATTTCCCCTTCGTAAATCCATGCTGACTCGGACCGATCCTGTTACTGTTATCCAAATGTGCCGCTATTTCATCTTTTATAATTGACTCCAGCATTTTCCCCTCCACCGATGTCAGGCTAACTGGTCTATAATTCCCTGTTTTCTCTCTCCCGCCTTTTTTTAAAAGTGGGATAACATTAGCTACCCTCCAATCCACAGGAACTGATCCTGAATCTATAAAACATTGGAAAATTATCATCAATGCATCCACGATTTCTAGAGCCACTTCCTTAAGTACCCTGGGATGCAGACCATCAGGCCCTGGGGATTTATCAGCCTTCAGTCCCATTAGTCTACCCAACACCATTTCCTGCCTAATGTGGATTTCCTTCAGTTCCTCCATCACCCCAGATCCTCTGGTCACTAGTATATCAGGAAGATTGTTTGTGTCCTCCTCCGTGAAGACGGATCCAAAGTACCTGTTCAACTCACCTACCATTTCCTTGCTCCCCATAATAAATTCACCATTTTCAGTTTTCAAGGGTCCAACTTTGGTCTTAACTAATTTTGTCCTCTTCACATACCTAAAGAAGCTTTTACTATCCTCCTTTATATTCTTGGCTAGCTTATCTTCGTACCTCATCTTTTCTCCCCGTATTGCCTTTTTAGTTACCTTCTGTTGCTCTTGCTTCCCACTCATCTTTGCTATGTTGTACTTCTCTTTTATTTTTATACTGTCCCTGGCGTTCTTTGTCAGCCACGGTCGCCCCTTACTCCCCTTGGAATCTTTCTTCCTCTTTGGAATGAACTGATCCTGCACCTTCTGTATTATTCCTAGAAATACCTGCCATTGTTGTTCCACTGTCATCCCTGCCAGGGTATCTTTCCATTCAAATTTGGCCAGCTCCTCCCGCATGGCTCCATAGTTCCCTTTATTCAACTGTAACACTGACACCTCCGATTTACCCTTCTCCCTCTCCAATTGTGGAGTAAACTTGACCATATTATTGTCACCACTTCCTAATGGCTCCTTAACCTCAAGTTCCTTTATCAAATCCGGTTCATTACACAACACTAAATCCAGAATTGCCTTCTCCCTGGTAGGCTCTAATACAAGCTGCTCTAATCATGGAAGCACTCCACAAACTCCCTTTCTTGGGGTCCAGTACCAACCTGATTTTCCCAGTCTACCTGCATGTTGAAATCTCCCATAACAACCGTAGCGTTACCTTTACTACATGCCAATTTTAACTCATGATTCAACGCACCTATATCCAGGCTACTGTTTGGGGGCCTGTAGATAAGTCCCATTAGGGTATTTTTACCATTCCATTTCCTTCCATTTATACTGATAGATCAGTTGCAATTAACAAGCCACCTTCACTTATCTGTCTCAGATCCTCTTGGAAGGCAACCTATTATTGACATTATCCCTGATGCCCCCTCCCCACCTCCCCCCCTCCCCCTCCCCCTTCCCATCAGTCCCTTATCAGCATCTTATGCTTGTTTTCGTTCCCTAGTTCTGAAACATTTTTATGAAGGCTAAGATGCCACCTGTTCCAACACCTTCTGCTTTTATTTCAGCATTTATTTTCCTTGGCTTTGAAAAGCTGGCACCAACTTGAACAGCTGCAGTCAAGGTAGGGAAGATTATGACTCTATGACCATTAGAAATCGTGATATGTATTTCAAAATGAGAATGGCATTTGCGTTGTGGGACAGGACATTGTTCCGAGTTAAAAAGGGAAATGTATTTATCATTACCACTTACCAGTTTCAATATACTAGCATTTCAGGATGTGTATCGTTGCCTGGGTCAGTCTGCTGCAATGCATCAGACTGATGCTGTACATTGTGAGCATGTTGAGCGATGGTGGAGGGTCCATATTTAAGTGATGAAGTAGTTATTAATCAAATGGACTGCTTTGTCCTGGATGTCATTGAGCTTCTTGTGTGTTACTGCGATGGTACTCATCTGAGCAGGTTCAGAATATTCTATAATACGTCTGAATTATTCTTTACTGGAATTGGTTTTGACAGTTAGCAGGTGAATCAATATGTTAACCAATGTCTGATTACATTTTTTCTATGTGGTTCAGTAAAGTTTCTGACCAATGGGAAATATTGCCGTTATATTATTAAATATCATCTTAAATTCTTAGGATGTTAATCATGACACATTCTTCGAACTAAACATGATGCTGGCAATGCCATTGAATAATGACACAGTACTGGAGTAACTCAGCATGCAAGAGGCAGGGTGGAAGGAGATGTAGTCCAGATAACTGTGGGAGTCATGCGTTTCTGGTAGATATCCTCAATAATTAAGTTATCAGAGTAGCCATTTGTAATTGTCTGGCACTTGTGCAGCTCAGCTACTACTTACCACTTAACAGTCCTTACCCAGAAGTTGTTCTTGCTGTCTGTCAGCAGTATTTTCTGTGCCATTATGAATTAAACTGAACATTGTTCAATTCTCGACAAATAGATCCACTTCGGACCCGTGACACAGCGAAGCAATTGAAGCAGTTTGGACATAATACATTGTCATGTGGAAATCCGTGTTTTTCTGATGATTTGGTAATATTTCAATGTCCTGTTACTCTAAAAACATAATTGCAATGAACACACTTAAAGATATTATTGGATAATTTAATTTTCATGAAATATCTTTGAGGTTTGAATTAGAGGACTGTCATAAAGTTTGTTAAATATTCATCAACTACCATCAACAACAATAATATCTAATGTTGTGTGTTTCCCTGTTGTCTATATCCTACCTTCTTCTCCGTGGATTGTCACCTTGTCATGATGGAGAAGCTTGTTTGTTCCTGAGATTCTGAGAGCGATGCCGTCTGGAGCTATGCTCCTGGTAGGGCCACCCATGGCGGTAAGGTCGAGGGGAGGTCCCTGACAAAGAGCAATCCAACCAAGACCTCAACGGTGGAACAGGCGGAGGATGATGGCTAACTTTAGTGGAGCGTCACAACGGCTGGGAAGGCGGAGAAAGGCTGCAGCAGAAAAGGGTCACTGGTCGTCTTGGACACCATGCCACTGGATCCTGACCCAGATCTGTCAAGAACCATGTGGTGGCTGTCTGTGCACCAGCCTCCCCACGTTAAACAAAGTCACGCAGAGGCATCCTCCCAAAAGAGGACAGTCATACTCGTTTTGAGTGACCGCCGATGATGATATTCTACCTTCCACCAATTCTGGTTCACTGCTGCCCTGAACTAATGTACATTGGATCATTATCTACCGATGCCTCATTTTAAAACAACTATCTTTACATCTGACTGTCCCTCAAGTATCTCCCTCTCCCTCTCCCCCCATCTCTCTTCCACCTTACCATTCATACAGTGTGGAAACAGGCCCTTCAGCCCAACTTGCTCATGCCCACCAACAATCTCTTCCAACTCTCCCAGGTGTGGGACTTCAACTTGTTTGACCCTTATCAGTCAGCCTACCCAGCATAGGCGGTGAGTGCAGTTGTTAGGCTGAATCCAATACAATCTGGCCCATCTTCTTTACAAGTTACAGACCATTGTATTTATTAATAATTAAGTGTTAAAAGTGAAAGCCTACACATTTTCAGGAGTTTAGTTTAGAGAAATAGCGTGGAAACAGGCCCTTCGGCCCACCGGGTCTGCGCCGACCAGCGATCCTCGCACATTAACACTATCCTACACACACTAGGGACAATTTTTACATTTACCAAGCCAATTAACCTACAAACCTGTACGTCTTTGGAGTGTGGGAGGAAACCAAAAATCTCGGAGAAAACCCCACGCAGGTCACGGAGAGAATGTACAAACTCCGTGCAGATAGCACCCGTGGTCGGGATCGAAGCCGGGTCTCCGGCGCTGCATTCGCTGTAAGGCAGCAACTCTACCGCTGCGCCACTCTGGCCGCCTGAGTTCTTGAGCATAATATATTTCTGAGGCTGCAGGAACTGGAACAACATGTTCAGATTTATACGTTACATTTCTTGAAACCAACAGTAGATGGCAGCAATTATTTTGCTTTTCAATTATTTCATTAGTTATTTCTGTTATTATTCAGTGGCTGTCATTTTCATGAGTTTGCACAACAAAATTGAAATATTACTATGGATTTACAGCGCTGTAACATGCTAAACTTTACAAGGGGGGGAGGGGGGGGGAGGGGGGGAGAGGGGAAGGGGGAAGGGGTTTGTAGGTTAGTTACTTAACTTAATTAAGGAGGAGGTGGTTTGGGTGGGAAGGGATGAGTGAACCAAGCAGTTGTGCAGGGAGTGTCTGCAGAAGGCCGAAAGGGGTGGGGATGGGAAGATGTGACTGATGGTAGGATCACGTTGAAGGTGGCGGAAATGATGGAGAACGATGTGTTGGATACGGAGGCTGGTGAGTAAAAGGTGATGACCAGGGTAACTTTAACTTTGTTCCCTCTGGAGGGAGAGGGATCAAAAGTAGAACTACGGGACACAGGGAGAGAGTGGTTAGGGATCCACCTATGACCGCAGGGGGGGGGGGGGGGGAACCACATTTACTAAAGAATGAGGACAACTTGCATCTTGGATCTTGCATCTTGGATGTCCCAGAATAGAAAGCCTCATCTTGGTAGCAGATGCAGCAGAGGTGGAAAAATTGAGAGTAGGGGATAGCGTCTTTGAAAGAGACAGTGTAGATCAGTCACTGTGTTCACAGTCTATGTTGAGTTATTGCAGACGTCGTACCTGGAGGTTTTCCTGCGCATGCGGGGGTTACTCAGCGAGGTTCGGGGGGTAACAGGGGTTTTGGTGACTGTGGACATATCTGTAACGTTGCATCCTCAATAGTCATTAAACCAGGTTTGAAACCAAATAACTGGACATTATTTATGAAACCACAAACATGGTTTTATTCCGGAACTTTCACGTACTGTGTTTTTTCGACCGAGATTTATTTTTTTCAGGCGAGGACAACCAACTAAGCCTGCTAGTTGGCGCAGCTAGCAGCTAAACAGTCAACATGGCGGATGGATTCCGGAGGCCGGACCCACTCGTCTTTGACGGTAACATCGGCGAAAACAGGCGGATTTTTGAACAAGAATATGACGTTTTCATTGTGGCGACACTCTCTGATAAGCCAGCTCGCACTCTAGCATACATTCTCCTCAATCTAGCGGGACCGGAGGCCATTGAATGTGAACGGTCTTTTGTGTACGCGGGGGAATTGGGGGAGCCCGGCGAGGGAGGAGACATCCTCGTTCCAGCAGAATCCAAAGAGGATCCTGAATGCCTCAAGAGGAAATTTCGGGAGATATGCAACCCTCAAACCAATGTTACTATGGAAAGACACAAGTTCAACACACTGAATCAAAAGGCTGGTGAGACAATTGATGCTACATCCTGCACCCATGCAGAACTCAATGACTTCACCCATTTCACCACTAACTTCCATCCGGCACTCAAATTCACCTGGACCATTTCCGACATCTCCCTACCGTTTCTTTGACCTCACTATCTCCATTGCAGGTAACAGACTACTGACCGACGTCTGCTACAAACCCACTGACTCCCGTGGCTATCTGACTACACTTCTTCCCACCCTGCTTCCTGTAAGGACTCTATCCCCTACTCCCAATTCCTCCGTCTGCGCCGCATCTGCACCCAGGTTGAGGTGTTCCAAACCAGGGCATCGGAGATGTCCTCATTCTTTAGGGAACGGGTGTTCCCCTCTTCGACTAAAGATGAGGCTATCACCAGGGTCTCCTCTATATCCCATAGCTCCGCTCTCACTCCCCATCCCCCCACTCGTATCAAGGACAGAGTCCCCCTTGTCCTCACCTTCCACCCTCCTAGCCCACATACATCAGTTAATCCTCCGACATTTTTGCCACCTCCAACGGGATCCCACCACTGGCCACATCTCCCCATCTCCTCCCCTTTCGGCTTTCTGCAGAGACCGCTCCCTCCATAACTCCCTGGTTAATTTGTCCCTTCCCACCCAAACCACCTCCTCCTCTGGTACTTCCCTTGCAACCGCAGGAAATGCTACACTTGTCACTTTACCTCCCCCCTTGACTCCATCCAAGGACCCAAGCAGTCTTTCCAGGTGAGGCAGAGGTTCACCTGCACCTCCTCCAACCTCATCTATTGCATCGCTGCTCTAGGTGTCAACTGCTCTACATCGGTGAGACCAAAGGCAGGCTTGGCGATCGCTTCGCCCAACATCTCCGCACAGTCCGCATTAACCAACCCGATCTCCCGATGGCTCAGCACTTCTACTCCCCCTCCCATTCTGTATCCGACCTTTCTGTCCTGGGCCTCCTCCATGGCCAAAGTGAGTCCCACCACAAATTGGAGGAGCAGCACCTCATATTTTGCTTGGGTAGTTTACACCCCAGGGGTATGAACATTGACTTCTCCAATTTCAGGCAGCCCTTACTTTCTCCCTCCTTCCCCTCCCCAGCCCTCCCACAGCCCATTGTCTTCGCCTCTTCCTTTCTTCTTCCCTACCCCCCCACCCCCACATCAGTCTGAAGAAGGGTCTCGACCCGAAACAACACCAATTCCTTCGCTCCATAGATGCTGCCTCACCCGCTGAATTTCTCCAGCATTTTTGTCTACCTTCAATTGAATCATATGTCAGTGATTTAAGGATTAAAGCAAAAAGCTGCAAATTTGGAGATCTCTATGAGGAGCTTATTAGAGACACTGTCAATAATGACAATTTGAGAAAGGTGCTACTGCGTGATAGTAATTTGACATTAGTTAAGGCTGTCTCCATCTGTCATATTCATGAGATGACTGAAGAGCACAGCAAAACGCTGGCTTCTCCACAGCATTCTGTCACAAATGTTGATGCAGTCCAGGCTAGGTTCATGAGAAAACAAAAGCCTGAGATAAAAATGAAAAACCAGTCAGAAAAAACTGGGACACAGTGTATAGCCAATTGCAACAACTATGGAGGTAGTCATGCAGCTAAAAGAGACAAATGCCCAGCTTTTGGTCAACAGTGCCATGCGTGTAAAAAATTGAATCATTATAAAAAGTGCTGCAAGTCCACACAACAAACCTAGGAGAACTGTTCACCAGCTAGATCCTGACCAAGACGACAGCAGTGCTGATAAAACATTCTATGTCGGTGGAATAACACTGCAAATGACTGTTGATTCAACTGATGCACAGATGGAAAAAAATGATGAAGCTTTGGTCACTGTGCAAGTTAATGGTATTCCAGTTGAAATGAAAGTAGACACAGGTGCCAAGTGTAATGTTTTGTCAAAAAATACATTTGAACAACTACAGGATGAAGAACAAATAAGAGCATACATTAAAGCCACAAACCTTGTTACATATGGGGGGAGTAAGATCAAAACTGTTGGAATGGTTAGGTTGCAGTGCCACCTAGGGGGACAGCCATAAACATTGCCATTTTACATTGTCCAAGAGGATGTTCTGCCACTGCTAGGGCTACGTGCATGCAGGCAAATGGGGCAGGTCTCATTCAGTAAAGATGTTCACCAGTTGAGCCCCACTGAAGATGATCTGTCACATCAAATTCAAACAGAATACAGCGATCTCTTCCCTGATGAGCTTGGAAAGCTGCTTGTAACCTATTCCATGACACTTGACCCGGATGTGAGACCCGTTGTTCGTCCTGCACATTGCATTCCTGTGACTATGAAGCACAGAGCCAAAGCTGAGCTAAACAGGATGCAGGAATTGGGTGTCATTACTCCTGTGTCTGAGCCAACTGATTGGGTGTCATCTGTGGTTGCCACCAACAAAAAAGGACAAACAGGAAATCAGAATATGCATTAATCCTAGAGACCTGAACACGGCTTAGAAAAAGCCACATCACCCTATGTGTACTGTGGAAGAATTTGGCTGCACACATGTCAAATGCAACTGTGTTTTCTGTCTTAGATGCTAAGAACTCCTTTTGGCGGATATCACTTGACCACACATCTTCAATGCTAACCACTTTTAGCACTTCTTTTGGCCGCTACAGGTTTTTAAGGATGCCATTTGGACTCACCTCTGCCAGTGAAGTGTTCCAGCACTCCATGGAACAGATTTGCGCTGGATATCCCTGTGCAATCATAGTCGACGACATAATCATTGGAGGTAAAAACGTGGAAGAACATGACGCCAACTTGAGAAAAGTGCTGAGCCGTGCCAGAGAGGTGAACTTGAGGCTCAATCCTCTCAAGTGCAGGTTCCGGCTGAACCAGGTCAGCTATGTTGGACACGAGTTCACGTGAAGGCCTCAAAGCCGACCCTTCCAAAACAAAAGCAATCAGTGAAATGCCAGTGACAGCAGATGTCCCAGCTCTGCAAAGATTTCTGGGGATGGTCAATTACCTTGGAAAATTCATTCCAAACTACAGTCAGCTGATGGCTCCACTGCATCAACTCACACACAAAGACACTGAATGGACTTGGCATGAACAGCAGCAAAATGCTTTTGAGGCACTAAAGCAGCACATGTCCTGCACACCTTTTCTGTCGTACTATGATGTCAGCAAGCTGGTAGCACTTACCTGTGATGCTTCACAGTATGGACTTGGTGCAGCATGTTTGCAGGAAGGAAAACCCGTAGCATATGCTTCACGGACACTAACCGACATATGTTCAAATTGAAGAGCTGTTGGTGGTGGTTTTAGCGTGTTCCAAATTCAATGATTACATCAATGGCAAGCCAGTGACCATAGAAACGGAGTAGCAGCCTCTGGTCACCATACTGAAAAGCCTATACATGCAGCACCAGCAAGACTTCAAAGGATGATGCTAAGACTTCAAAAGTACAGCATCACCCTCATCTACACAAGTGGAAAACAAATGCACCTGGCTGACACTCTCTGTCTCTCGAGCTCCCAGAGTTCCACAGTTCAGCATGCTGATGAGGAGGACAGCTTTGATGTCATGACAGTCAACTACATATCCTCGTCTCCTTTGAGGAGTTAAAGAGACACACAGCAGATGACATAACCCTGCAGATACTCAACACTATCATCAGACATGATTGGCTCAGCAAACAGCACAATCTTCCACGTGCTGTTCGCCCTTATTTTCCTTTTAGAGAAGAACTAACTACTGAAGACGGGGTCATCATGAAGGGTCACAAAGCAGCCATTCCTTTTTTCACTACAAAAGGAGTACATCAGCATCATGCACAGAGGGCATCCTGGTGCAGAAGGTACTAAACAGAGAGCAAGAGGCATAGTTTTCTGGCCTACAATGACAGACGACATCAACCAGGAGATACAGTCATACTCTGTGTGTAACAGCACAAAATCACACCAGCAGAAAGAATCAACCCCTGCTGCATCCAGTTCCAGACCTGCCTTGGTTGACTGTGGCAACAGACATCTTTGAATGGCACAGTCAGCAGTTCTTGGTGCTAGTGACCCTCATATTCAGGCTGGTATGTGATTGACCTGCTTTGTGACGCTATTTCCGCAACAGTCATCTCAAAACTTAAGAGACACTTTTCAGTTCATGGAGCACCACACATCCTCATACCAGACAATGGAAGACAGTTCACAAGCCAGTGCTTAAAGACTTTTGCTACACAGTGGGACTTCACTCATGTTACCAGCAGCCCAGAGTATCCCCAATCTAATGGGTTAGCTGAAAGAGCTGTCCGCAGCGCTAAACAACTCATGGAGTACTCTCACAGAGACGGAACTGATGTTTTTCCAAACCTCCTCAATCTCAGAAATGTGCCACGTGACACAAAGCTTGGATCTCCAGCACAAACACAGACTACTCTTCCAGTAGATGTAACTAGGAAAATGGACAAGGGAGAGCCAGTGGATGTGGCGTACCTGGACTTTCAGAAAGCATTTGATAAGGTCCCACATAGGAGATTAGTGGGCAAAATTGGGGCACATGGTATTGGGGGTAGAGTGCTGACATGGATAGAAAATTGGTTGGCAAACATGAAACAAAGAGTAGGGATTAACGGGTCCCTTTCAGAATGGCAGGCAGTGACTAGTGGGGTACCGCAAGGCTCAGTGCTGGGACCGCAGCTATTTACAATATACATTAGACACAAAGCTGGGTGGCAGTGTGAACTGTGAAGAGGATGCTATGAGGATGCAGGGTGACTTGGACAGGTTGGGTGAGTGGGCAGATGCATGGCAGATGCAGTTTAATGTGGATAAATGTGAGGTTATCCACTTTGGTGGCAAAAAAAGGAAGGTGGATTATTATCTAAATGGTGTCAAGTTGGAAAAAGGGGAAGTACAACGGGATCTAGAGGTCCTTGTTCAGTCACTGAAAGTAAGCATGCAGGTACAGCAGGCAGTGCAGAAAGCGAATGGCATGTTGGCCTTCATAACAAGAGGAGTTGAGTATAGGAGCAAAGAGGTCCTTCTGCAGTTGTACAGGGCCCTAGTGAGACCACACCTGGACTATTGTGTGCAGTTTTGGTCTCCAAATTTGAGGAAGGACATTCTTGCTATTGAGGGAATGCAGCGCAGGTTTACAAGGTTAATACCCTGGATGGCGGGACTGTCATATGTTGATAGAATGGAGCGGCTGGGCTTGTTTACTCTGGAATTTAGAAGGATAAGAGGGGATCTTATTGAAACATATAAGATTATTAAGGGTTCGGACACGCTAGAGGCAGGAAACATGTTCCCGATATTGGGGGAGTCCAGAACCAGGGGCCACAGTTTATGAATAAGGGGTAAGCCATTTAGAACGGAGATGAGGAAATTCTTTTTCACACAGAGAGTTGTGAGTCTGTGGAATTCTCTGCCTCAGAAAGCGGTGGAGGCCGGTTCTCTGGATGCTTTCAAGAGAGAGTTAGACAGAGCTCTTAAAGATATGGGGAGAAGGCAGGAACGGGGTACTGATTGTGGATGATCAGCCATGATCACATTGAATGGCAGTGCTGGCTCGAATGGCCTACTCCTGCACCTATTGTCTATTGTCTATTGAGCTGAACACTATCCTGTTTCTCAATCATGAAATTGCTGTAATAATGGGCATGAAAGCATGCGGACATTACAGTGGTTGGTAAAGAGAATACCAGCACTCGCATCGCTTAAGCATTCAGAATATCCTAAAATCGAAGACAAAATTCAAATTTGCTATAAATCACACTGTGGAAACAAGATACTTTGTAATTGCCGCGGAGTTTACTGATGTATTGCCATATGTGGTAGATTGACTTGATCGGTGTTGAGACAACAATGGAACAGCAATTGCCAGATGATATTTAATGACAGACATTATTGATGGGTTTGAAGTGCAGTTAAAGCTAATGTCAGACCTTGACTCATCTGTATTTTCATTGCCTATTTTTCTGGGATGTTTAATATTGCATGTTGATGAAAATCCCACGTGTAAAATCAAATTAAATTCACTTGCAAATTTACTTTTCAGACCATGAGTTTACTGGAAAGGCCAACATCTACTTATCAACCCTACTTTCCCTTGAACAGGCAGTGCTGAGTTACTTGCTTAAACCGGCAATCTTTTTGTTGAAGGCTAGTGTGTGGGGAGTTCCAGTGTTTTGACTGAGTAATGATGTAGACATGTTTATATACCATTCTAAGTTAGGATGATGTGGACCTGGAGGGGAACCTTCAGGTAATAGCGTCTGCTCCCCTTGGCTTCTTGGCGGTAGAGGCTGATGGTCTGGGAGATACCCAAGGCCATTTGTTAACCGCTGTCTCAGTTTTGGGGCAAATAGAGATGGGAAATAAACATTCCCATCTCGCTTTGAATGTGAAGCAGGGTCCTGAACAGAAACACCACCCATCCATGGTCTTCAGAGATGCTGTCTGATCCACTGTGTTATTCCAGCATTTTTGTGTTTTTGTTGTTAAATAACATTGGCATTCACAGCCATGTCCATGTCCTTTGAATGAATAAACATAACAATTTATCCCAAGCTGTAACAGACATGCATTTTGTACATGGTAGCACTGCAGCCACAGTACACCAGTTTAGTTTAGTTTAGTTTAGAGAGACAGTGTGGAAATAGGCCCTTCACACACGGGACAATTTTCACATTTACACCAAGCCAATTAACCTGCAAACCTATGCGTCTTTGGAGTGTGGGAGGAAACTGAAGATCTCAGAGAAAACTCACGCAGGTCATGGGGAGAACGTACAAACTCCGTACAGACAGAGCCCGTAGTCAGGATCGAACCCAGGTCTCTGGTGCTGTAAGGCAGTAGCTCTACCATATTGCCATCGTGCCACCAGTGTGGAGAGAATACGTAAAGGAAGCTAAAATATCCCAAAATAGCCTTTTAAAATTATTTTTATTTTAAAATCCATTGTATGTTGAAATATATATGTAAAGGAGTTACAATCTACACTTGGCTTTTTGCCCAGAAAGCTCATTAAGTAGTAATTATATATTAGCATGCCATTAAAAACACATTTCAGCTCCATGCAACAAAACATAACATTTCCAGGGTGTTTTATTCTGCAGTTGTACAGAGCCCTAGTGAGACCACACCTGGAGTATTGTGTGCAGTTTTGGTCCCCTAATTTGAGGAAGGACATTCTTGCTATTGAGTGAGTGCAGCGTAGGTTTGCAAGGTTAATTCCCGGGATGGTGGGACTGTGATATGCTGAGAGAATGGAGCGGCAGGGCTTGTACCCTCTGGAGATTAGAAGGATGTGAGGATATCTTATTGAAACATATAAGATTGTTAAGGGTTTGGACACGCTAGAGGCAGGAAACATGTTCCCAATGTTGGGGGAGTCCAGAACAAGGGGCCACAGTTTAAGAATAAGGGGCAAGCCATTTAGAACGGAGACGAGGAAACACTTTTTCTCACAGAGAGTTGTGAGTCTGTGGAATTCTCTGCCTCAGAGGGCGGTGGAGGCCGGTTCTCTAGATACTTTCAAGAGAGATCTAGATAGGGGTCTTAAAGATAGCAGAGTCAGGGGATATGGGGAGTAGTGCAGGAACGGGGTACTGATTGGGGATGATCAGCCATGATCACATTGAATGGCGGTGCTGGCTTGAAGGGCCGAATGGACTACTCCTGCACCTGTTGTTTATTGTCTATTGTCTAAAACTAGACTAAGTGGGACCCATTGGGTCCCATTCTCACACGGTAGGGCTGGTCCCCCAAAGCAGTATTCCACCTCTCCACCAATTCCAATATTGGTAGCTAGTGGGGGGGGGGGGGGTTCTGGAGTGCTAGCATGGGTGTTGTGGGCTGAAGGGACTGGTTTCCAGAGGGCTAGTATGGACATTGTGGGCCGAATGGATTCTTGGACTCACAGTTCAGTCACTCATGGCTGGTGGACTCACAGCTCACTCACTCACGGCTGGTGGACACAGCTCACTCACTCACGGCTGGTGGACTCACGGTTCAGCCACTCGGGTGGTGGACTCACAGTTCAGTCACTCACGGCTGGTGGACTCACAGTTCACTCACGGCTGGTGGACACAGTTCACTCACTCACGGCTGGTGGACTCACAGTTCACTCACTCACGGCTGGTGGACTCACAGTTCACTCACTCACGGCTGGTGGACTCACAGTTCAGTCACTCACGGCTGGTGGACTCACAGTTCAGTCACTCACGGCTGGTGAGCTCACAGTTCACTCACTCACGGCTGGTGGACTCACAGTTCAGTCACTCATGGCTGGTGGACTCACAGTTCATTCACTCACGGCAGGTGGACACAGTTCAGTCACTCACGGCTGGTGGACTCACAGTTCAGACACTCACGGCTGGTGAACTCACAGTTCACTCACGGCTGGTGAACTCAAAGTTCAGTCACTCACGGCTGGTGGACTCACGTTCTGTCACTCACGGCTGGTGGACTCACAGTTCACTCACTCACGGCTGGTGGACTTATTATAGTTCACTCACTCACGGCTGGTGGACTCACAGTTCACTCACTCACGGCTGGTGGACTCACTGTTCACTCACTCACTCACGGCTGGTGGACTCACTGTTCACTCACTCATGGCTGGTGGACTCACAGTTCACTCACTAACGGCGGGTGTACTCACAGTTCACTCGCGGCTGGTGGAACTCATCCATCACACACACACACACATCCTCCATCACACACACACACACACCCTCCATCACACACACATACACACACCCTCCATCACACACACACACACACACACACACACACCCGCCATCACACACACACCCTCCATCACACACACACCCTCCATCACACTCACACCCTCCATCACACACACACACCCTCCATCACACACACCCTCCATCACACACACACACACCCTCCATCACACACACACACCCTCCATCACACACACACACACACTCACACCCTCCATCTCACTCACACACACACACACACACACCATCTCTCACACACACACACCCTCCATCTCACACACAGACACACAGACACACACACACACACACACCCTCCATCACACACACACACACACACACCCTCCATCTCACTCACACACACTCTCTCCATTTCACACACACACACACACACACACCCTCCATCTCGCACACACACACACACACACACACTCCATCTCTCACACAGACACACACACTCCATCTCTCACACAATCACACACACACACACACACACTCCATCTCACACACACACACACACACACACACACACACACACACACACACACACACACACACACACACACACACACACACACACACACACACACACACACACACACACACACACACACACACACACACAAACACACACACACACACACACCCTCCATCTCACACACACCCTCCATCTCACACACACAGACACACACCCTCCATCTCTCACTCACACATACACGCACCCTCCATCACACACGCATATCTTGGACATACGACAGTAAAACTCTCTTGATTATACTCACGCCTGACTTCTGGACTGAGCGCGGCCTTGGACTCGGGTCCGACTTCTGAACTCAGGTCCGATTTATGGACTGAGCGCAACCTCTGGACTGAGCGCGACTTCCGGAATGAGCGCAACTTCCGGAATGAGCGCGACCACTGGACTGAGCGCGACCTCTGGACTGAGCACGACTTCCGGAATGAGCGTGACCTCCGGAATGAGCGCGACCTCTGGAATGAGCGCGACCTCCGGACTCAGCCAAGGCTTGTAGACTCACAGTACTGGACTCAACTCTCACTCATGGCTTCCGGGCTGACTGACTCATGTCCGGCCTCCGGGGCTTTATTCTCCTTGCCCCCAGAAGGGGCGCTACCTTCATGGTGACGGACAGGCAAGAAGACCAATCTGCTGATCTCACGATTTTTTAAACCTTCATAACTTTTCTATTATTTCACCGAACGGAACAAACCTTGGTGCGCTTGGAGCAGAGGAGAATGGCGAGTAAGGTGGCGAAAAACCCTAGCGATATATGGTAGCGTTTTTGTGCAAATTTAATTACAACGCAGACCGGAAGTGGTCAAGATGAGAGTTTTAGTAATAGTATAGATAGTTCTATAAAATCCTCAAGATATTTGGATAGATACATAGTTAGGAAAGGTTTAGTGGTAAATGGGTTGAACCTGGGAAGGTGGGACAAGCGTGGATGGGGCATCTTAGTCGTCATGGACAACTTGGGTGGAGGGGCCTGTTTCCATGCTGTATGACTCTACAGACCTTAAGGATCTTTTGACCCATGCTCTTAATCTGTGAATATAATTTTTTAAATAGATGTAGAATAGTAGGTGTGATTTATTCCTACTATCTATTTCTGCGAATATATTTTATTACAGAATTGTGATAGTATATTATCAGATGCATTCAATTTTTGCTATTTCCATTTCAATCGGTAGGTTTTGTACTTGTTAAAAGAATCGATATAATAAATGGATACCAAGTTTGAGCTGAACACGATGTGTAGGAAGGAACTGCACATGCTGGTTTAAACAGAAGGTAGACCCCAAAAGTTGGAGTAATTCAGCAGGTCAGACAGTACCTCTGGACAAAAGGAATAGGTGATGTTTCGGGTCAATACCCTTCTCCAATCTAAAGAAGGGTCTCGACCCGAAACGTCACCTATTCCTGATGGTATTGATTATTCACAATGTTCTGCTGGAGAAGTACACTTTCAAAACTTACATTCAGTTTTGGGGTAGGCTGGTGAGAGAGGTAGCTGTGTGCAAATGATGGAGTTAGGAATGTCTAATAATATTCATCCTATATTTAAGTATGCTTGCCTTCTCATCATCCCTGGAAAATATTTGTTGCCACTGTTCACAAAGAATGTTTTTCCCAAGCCTTTTGATCAAAGCAAAAATACAATGTTTAATCAGATGCTTCATGGGTTGAATTGTGCTCATAAGAATCCTCCCCCACAATAACACCTCACGACTAAGGTGGACTCTGGAGGCTACACAATGAATTTCCTGCAATAAGTCTGTTATTCACTGGAGGAAGAGAGTGGAAGATTGTTTAATCAGACTATTCACAGAGCCCTGAGAAAAGTCAATTTGTTCTGAATTCCTTTGGATGCCACTTATAGCCATTTTTCAAGAGCAGTTCACAGCTCATTTTATACAGTTAGTAGATGTCACACATATGGATATGTGTGCCGTTGCATGTTTCAGTATAACCAGGTTGCACATGCTTCTTAAATTGTGGAATGTATCCATGTTGTACTGAAAGGTTCAAGTGTAGCTGTATGTCCATTCCTAAATATGTATTTCATTTATGCTAAAAAGCCACAGCTTCATGTTTACGAACAGAACATTGCTGAGAGCTACAATGGTGCCCTGTAGTGTTTCAGCTCTGCTCAACAGAGGTAAGTGTTAAGGGCCTGTCCCACTTAGGAGACCTAAACAGCAACCTCTGGTGACCTTGCCCGCCACCCAAGGTTTCCATGAGGTCACAGGAGGTTTTGGTCACTCTCCCCAATGGTCAAAAGTGGTTTCTGCGTGGTCGAGGCTTCATCTAGGTTGCTGCTATTTTTTTCCATCATGATTAAAACCGGCCTCGACTAAAAATAGGTTGCCGTTTTAAAAATCGATAATTTTTTTGTCGCAGGTCTAGTCGAAGCCGGTTGCGACGCTAGTCGAAGGTAGTCAAAGGAGGTCGAAGGAGGTTTTCTTCATAGTCGAGGAAGGTTTTCAACATATGCGTTGGAGGTGGTAGGAAGTTGCAGGTCACCTCGACCTTGATTTTTTTTTGGGTGGCGTGCAAGGTCACCAAAGGTTGCTGTTTAGGTCTCCTAAGTGGGACAGGCACTTTAGGATGGCTACTGGGGTGAAAAGAATTTCCCTCCTCTTCCATTACTCATGATTTCTCTTTAGAGCACTACTGAAGTTGCAGACAAAAATATTTAACAATGCAAACACGATGATGCTGAAGATTTCAGCAAATGCGTCAATCAAATCTCTGTACTCACAGTCACCTGATTCTGCGGCTTGGCACGGACACTATAAAACATGGCACTGGCCACTTCAATAACTGGCACTGGCCACTCAAATCAGCCACCCCGGACATGTTTATGATTGGTCTTACTGTATTTTAACGTTGTTTTTATCTATTTTAACATTATACTGTTCCATCAGGGACTGGATTGTTTTCAGTGTTATTATGTGTGAAATGTTTTAAACTTCATGTGCGATGCTCCGGTAGTCCCTGGGAAACGTCTTTTCGTTTTGCACTGTACAACTGTTGCTTGCAAGATGACAATAAAGGAATTGAATTGGAATGATGTTCAACAATGTACATTGTTTCTGGAATTGTGGAAGCGTGTATTTTACAATGTTATAACTAGTTTTGGATTGAAGGTAGACTCACGTTTGTACACCATTTACTTTCCTGCCCTTTATACTTGTAGCTTCTCTCCCTCTTTCCCTTTCAATCTTTCTGCAATTACAATTTAAACACTCAACCAAATGCTTATTCTATACATTGAGCCCTCCCACTCTCTCACTATTAAGACATTGGGAACTTTAGTTTGTAGTTGAGGGACAAAAAGGAATTTCAGGTTGGGTGAGAAGGTGTGATGAAAGATGAACTAATTCTAAAACAATTTTTTTGTTTTATTATGGAAATTACCTGAAATTCGGCCTTCAATCTACCTGACTAACCTTGTAACATTGCCTGGGAAGGTTGATTCACAAACACCACTTTTCCAACTGCATCAAAGTTGTAAAAATATTCACTCGCTTTGGATAACAGCAGATTTCACATCAAGCTGTAATTGGAAAATAAACGTGTAGCTGAAGCCAACCAAACAATTGTTTTGACTTCTGAGTTAGCTGTTCAACCACTGAATAATGAAATCGTTTTTTCCAAACCATCAGCTGAGGTGGAGAACTAGATTAATCTTGTTTTGACATCCTGCTGTGATATCTACCAGCACAGTCAGTTGATATCTACTTGCTTCGCTATCAGTAGAAAAGGAGATTTTTTTTATTCTGGCCAAGTCAGAAATTCTGCATAGGTTTGGAGGACTCATGGTACGTAAGAAGAATATGTTTTGGTTATGTTTTAAAAGTGACATCTCGCTCACAACTGACCCACCTCTTATCAGGACTTTCTGTGAGTCACTCATTCAAAGATAAACTTCCACATATGATTGATTTAAAGCAATCTGTAAATTATGTTTTCAGAGGATTAAAACTATTCCTTCCCAGTGATTTAATTTACTGGATATGATTTAATCACATGCCATTTATAATTAGTCTACAATTTCCTATGGTTATGCATGCAATTGGTCCATTAGAGAGTCAGAGTGGACAGCTATCTGCAAAGCCAAAAGAGATGGGGGAGATATTGAACAATTTCTTTGGTATTTACGAAGGAGAAGGATATGGAATTATGTGAGGTAAGGGAAACAAGCAGAGTAGCAATGGAAACTGTGAGATTCAAAGAAGAGGAGGTGCGGACACTTTTGAAAAATATGAAAACGGATAAGTCTCCAGGTCCTGACAGGATATTCCCTAGGACATTGAGGGAAGTTAGTGTAGAAATAGCAGGGGCTATGACAGAAATATTTCAAATGTCATTAGAAACGGGAATAGTGCCGGAGGATTGGCGTACTGCGCATGTTGTTCCGTTGTTTAAAAAGGGTTCGAAGAGTAAACCTAGCAATTATAGACCTGTTAGTTTGACGTCAGTGGTGGGCAAATTAATGGAAAGGATACTTAAAGATAATATATATAAGCATCTGGATAAGCAGGGTCTGATTAGGAACAGTCAACATGGATTTGTGCCTGGAAGGTCATGCTTGACTAATCTTCTTGAATTTTTCGAAGAGGTTACTAGGGAAATTGATGAGGGTAAAGCAGTGGTTGTTGTCTATATGGACTTCAGTAAGGCCTTTGACAAGGTTCCTCATCGAAGGTTGGTTAAGAAGATTCAATTGTTGGGTATTAATGGTGGAGTAGCAAGATGGATTCAACAGTGGCTGAATGGGAGATGCCAGAGAGTAATGGTGGATAGCTGTTTGTCAGGTTGGAGGCCGGTGACTAGTGGGGTGCCTCAGGGGTCTGTGTCGGGCCCACTGTTGTTTGTCATGTACATCAATGATCTGGATGATGGTGTGGAAAATTGGATTAGTAAGTATGCAGATGATACTAAGATAGGTGGTGTTGTGGATAATGAAGTAGATTTTCAAAGTCTACAGAGAGATTTAGGCCATTTGGAAGAGTGGGCTGAAAGATGGCAGATGGAGTTTAATGCTGACAAATGTGAGGTGCTACATCTCGGCAGGACAAATCAAAATAGGACGTACACGGTAAATGGTAGCGAATTGAGGAATGCAGTTGAACAGAGGGATCTAGGAATAACTGTGCATAGTTCCCTGAAGGTGGAATCTCATGTAGATAGGGTGGTAAAGAAAGCTTTTGGTGTGCTGGCCTTTATAAATCAGAGCATTGAATATAGAAGTTGGGATGTAATGTTAAAATTGTACAAGGCATTGGTGAGGCCAATTCTGGAGTATGGAGTACAATTTTGGTCGCCTAATTATAGGAAGGATGTCAACAAAATAGAGAGAGTACAGAGGAGATTTACTAGAATGTTGCCTGGGTTTCAGCAACTAAGTTACAGAGAAAGGTTGAACAAGTTAGGTCTTTATTCTTTGGAGCGCAGAAGGTTAAGAGGGGACTTGATAGAGGTCTTTAAAATTATGAGCGGGTTAGACAGAGTGGACGTGGATAAGCTTTTCCCATTGAGAGTAGGGAAGGTTCAAACAAGGGGACATGACTTGAGAATTAAGGGACAGAAGTTTAGGGGGAACATTAGGGGGAACTTCTTTACTCAGAGAGTGGTAGCTGTGTGGAATGAGCTTCCAGTGGAAGTGGTGGAGGCAGGTTCGATGTTATCCTTTAAAAATAGATTGGATGGGTATATGGACGGGAAAGGAATGGAGGGTTATGGTCTGAGTGCAGGTAGATGGGACTAGGGGGAAGTATTTATTTTTAATTAAAAAATTTTTTTTTTTAATGTTCGGCACGGACTTGAAGGGCCGAGATGGCCTGTTTCCGTGCTGTTATGGTTATATGGTTATATGGTTATATGCTTACTTTATTAACTTTCAAGTTTCCATAACCTTTTTTATACATCAAGCCACTTGTCAATAACAAACACAAGGCTGAAAACACATGCATCATCCCTGCCCATGTCATTTCCCATGCAAAAGATGAAAAATAAAGATTATGTTTATAGATGGACAGACCAGTTAAAGAAACACATGTGAATTTTGATCAATTATTGAAGAAAATACACATATTCACACCCCATAACAGTTTATCGTACATTTAGGAGACTACATTTCGCTTTTGTTTTCATTTATTTCATCCCAGTACTGTTAATATGGTCTAATCATCTTGTATGAAACAACAAAGAAATAGAACTGCATCATTTAATTTGAGAGTGATACTGTCCTAGGGATAGTACTACCCTACTGTCCATAGTAGGCTTGGATTCTTCTTCTTGCGTTTGGCATGCACAGCCTAACAAAACACTACATCTATTTGTTTGTGCACGTCAGGTTGATTGCATTAGTCGAAACAGGGTGGACCACGTGAAGGTTGCAATCTCCCACCCCAGGCTTGGATTGATTACTGTGCATTTTACCAAAACTTGTCAATCAAAGCAAGATTCCCATGTTTGCTGGACTACTTGTGAAGTTCTTTATTATTTTGTTTTAAAATGTGGACCACTTAGAAAAGGTAGTATTACTTGCCTGTCTCTTATTGCCTAAGACTGTCATCACATGCTGTTTAGACTGTTAGGAGGTGGCAGGTCCATCCCACAAATAATGTTAGTTAACCAGGCAGATTTTGTTTTAAGTAACATTTTTCTGTTTTGTTAAAAGTTCAATTCCAGGTTATATTCTGCTTGCTGAAACTTGAATGCAGATCTTTGGAGTGCAAGTCCATTGTTGTAAACACTAGGTTGACTAGTTTATTCAAAGAATCAGATCTGAATTTAGATTACTGCAGTGCTTTCAGGAGCCAAGAGCAGAATTTGGGACATGACATGCAGCAAACTGTAGGTTTAGAAAATAGTTTATGGCACTGTTGAGGCACGAATAAAACAAATATTCTCACCCTATTAAACAAGAAAGACCCACTGAGATAGAAATAATGACAAACAGCCCACTGAAATGTTTTGTTAAAGGTAACATCCCTTTACAGGGGGCAGCAGAACTGTAGCAGTCTTTGTCATAATAGCCAAGCCAATCAGGAGAAATCAGTAAAAGGACCTATGAAGCTGGACAATACAGGTGGATATATCAAAGAAAGACAAGTAAGCTGCAGAATTAATGAAATTAACCTGTGCTGGAATGCAGAAAGTGATATTCAGCCTGTGAACACAAGGTCATCAGAGAAAATGTGATAGGTCTACTGAGTACAAATGACCTATGGTGAGGTGTAGCAATAATTTATTGACTGAATCAGAAGGGGATGTTTTGTTTTTAAATTAATAGATACTATTCAGGGACACGAGTCTCATCTTGGGTCCATCAGGAAATGGCATCTAAATTGTTATAGAGCTTTACAGCATGGAAACAAGCCCATTGGCCCAATTTGTCCATGCAGACCGAGATGGCATTTTGGGCTAGTCCCCTTTATCTGTATTTGGCCCATATCCCTATTAGCCTTCCTGCTTATAATAAAATGTAAATACTTTGAACAAGAGAAACCCACTCAAGGAGGTGGCTCTAGAAATCATGTACGTATTGGTGATCTTTTCCAATGTTCTATAGATTCTGGATCAGTTCTTGTGGATTGGAGGGTAGCTAATGTTATCCCACTTTTCAAGAAAGAAGGGAGAGAGAAAGCAGAGAATTATAGACCAGCTAGCTTGATATCGGTGGTGGAGAAGATGCTGGAGTCGATTATCAAAGATGTAATAGCGGCGCATTTGGATAGCAGTAACAGGATCGGTCCAAGTCAGCATGGATTTACGAAGGATTTACGAAATCATGCTTGACAAATCTTCTGGAATTTTTTGAGGATGTAACAAATAAAATGAACAAGGGTGAGCCAGTGGATGTAGTGTACCTACACTTTCAGAAAGCCTTTGATAAGGTCCCACAGGAGATTAATGGGCAAAATTAGAGCACGATATTAGGGGTAGGGTATTGACATGGATAGAAAATTGGTTTAGGGATTAACATGTCCCTTTCAGAATGGCAGGCAGTGACTAGTGGGGTGCCGCAAGGCTCTGTGCTGGGTCCGCAGCTATTTACAATATACATTAATAATTTAGATGAAGGAATTAAAAGTAACATTAGCAAATTTGCAGATGACACAAAGATGGGTGGCAGTGCGAACTGTGAAGAGGATGCAATGAGGAGGATGCAGGGTGAATTGGACAGGTTGGGTGAGTGGGCAGATGCAGTATAATGTGGATAAATGTGAGGTTATCCACTTTGGTGGCAAGTACGGGAAGGCAGATTATTATCTGAATGGCGTCAAGTTGGGAAAAGGGGAAGTACAACAAGACTTGGGTGTCCTAGTACATCAGTCACTGAAAGTAATCATGCAACTACAACAGGCAGAGAAGAAAGCTAATGGCATGCTGGCCTTTATAACGAGAGGAGTTGAGTATAGGAGCAAAGAGGTCCTTCTGCAGTTGTACAGGGTCCTGGTGAGACCACACCTGGAGTATTGTGTGCAGTTTTGATCTCCTAATTTGAGGAAGGACATTCTTGCTATTGAGGGAGTGCAGCGTAAGTTCACGAGGTTAATTCCCGGGATGGCGGGACTGTCATATGATGAAAGAATGGAGCAACTGGGCTTGTATTCACTGGAATTTAGAAGGATGAGAAGGGATCTTATAGAAACACATATAATTATTAAGGGATTGGACACGCTAGATGCAGGAAACATGTTCCCGATGTTGGGGGAGTCCAGAACCAGGAGCCACAGTTTAAGAATAAGGAGTACGCCATTTAGAACTGAGACGAGAAAAAACTTTTTCCACATAAAGTTGTGAATTTGTGGAATTCTCTGCCTCAGAAGGCAGTGGATGCCGATTCACTGGATGCATTCAAAAGAGAGTGATATAGAGCTCTTAGGGATAGCGGAATCAAGGGCTATGGGGAGAAGGCAGGAATGGGATACTGATTGCTGATGATCTTCCCTGCCACAGAGGGCAGTGGAGGCCAAATCACTGGATGGATTTAAGAGAGAGTTAGATAGAGCTCTAGGGGCTAGTGGATTCAAGGGATATGGGGAGAAGGCAGGCACGGGTTATTGATTTGGGACGATCAGCCATGATCACAATGAATGGCAGTGCTGGCTCGAAGGGCCGAATGGCCTCCTCCTGCACCTATTTTCTATCTATGATTTCATTGATTGGCAATGCTGGCTCGAAAGGCCAAATGGCCTACTCTTGCGCCAATTGTCTATGTATCTGTGTATCTATGATGTATAACATGTGATCTTAGATTTGATTGAAAACAGGTCACATGCAAACATGCTTCAGTCTGATGATCACTGTATGAGTTGGGATTTTAAGTCATTCCAAAACTCTGTATATGGCTGGCTACCTAGCAAATGCTCAAATGAGAAAAACACAGGAACTTAAATCTCCACTTATTAGATAGATAGATTAGATAGCCCTTTATTGTCATTCAGACCGAAGCCTGAACGAAATTGCAACAGTCATACATAAAACAACAATAAACACATATTAACATCCACCACAGTGAGTCCACCCAACATCTCCTCACTGTGATGGAGGCAAAAGTCTTAGGTCTGCAGTCTCTTCCCTCCTCTTCTCCCTCTGCGCTGAGGCGATACCCCCCGGGCGATGTTTCCCACGGCTCAAACACCGCGGCCCGGGGTGGTCGAAGCTGCCGCCCACCAGTCCTGCAGACGCAGCCGCTGGTCCGCGGCCGAACCCCGGACTCAGGCCACCACCGCCAGAACACCGTTCTAGCCACTCTCACGTGAGTACCGTGCCATCTTCAGCCTCGGGCTGGGCCGCTCCGACATGGGCGTCGCTTCTCCCCCGGGCCGGGCCGCCCCGACTTGGGCGTCGCTTCTTCCCCGGGCCGGGCTGCCCCGACTTGAGCGTCGCTTATGGCTGTAGGTAAGAGAGTCACTGAATTCCTTTTGATTACTGCAGATGTGGAGGGTGACTGTTAACTTCCACTGATTGCTGTGGGTGCAGCGAGTGACTTAACGCCCACTGATTACTGTGGGTGCAGAGAGTGACTGAACTCTGACTGATAACTGTGTGTGCAGCAAGTGATTGATGACTGTAAGTTTGAGAGTGACTGAAAACCCCTATAAGATAGTTTTGCGGACTGTTTGGAATGAGGTGTCTGAACACACCCCAGCATCCTCCCAAAAATAACATACATAATGCAGAAAGCATGTTCGTATTGAAAATGGAAACTGGCTACTTGGTTTGTTTCTCTACCACCTCAACTTTGACTTTTGTTGACTTCCATCTTCTTCATTAATTTATTACTTCCTCCTCATTCCTAGTATGATAGCTCTATTTACTGCTTAGACGTGGCCTTTGTGTGCTCTCATGCCATTTCTCATTCCCTGTACTATTGATGCTGCTCATTGAGGGTGGGATAGACCACTGAATGATGACAGTACTCAAGAGACTCCCATGCAAAAAGAGAAACCGTGAAGCATTAACTGGAGGAATCAGTAGAAAAATAAAGCAGGGGTGAGGCTTAAAAAAAGAATTAAGAACAGAAACAAAGAGGATATAGAAAGGCCATTGTTTTGTGTAGATGTTTAAACATTGGGTAGGTGCTGGAACTGGGTTCTTTAATCCTGCAGGATGAAGGGGCTATAGATTTTCTGATTGGTGGAGGTTGAGGGAGACGGCAGGAAACTGGTCGACACGAAATGCGTCATGACATTCCACCACAAAATAAAATAATTGTTGACCTGAAAATTGTAGTCCTGAATGGAATATTAATTGAAACAATGTTTGATCTACAAAATATCTTGGTTGTACGAGGGACTTCGGACTTTGTTTTGTTTTTTGCAAAATATTAGATTTTTTAAATATATAGTTATTTTTGATGTTCTTTATTATATTTTCTATTGAGTACATGTTTACAAACCTGTTGTGCTGCTGCAAGTAAGAATTACATTATTCCGTTTTTCTTACATATGACAATAAAACATTCTTGACTGTTGACTGATGACTCAGAGAATTGGACACTGACCCTGAGATAGTTTTTGCAGTTGTGTTGATGAAATTGTGGCTGTGGATCACTTTGTGTTTTAGTTGGGGCGTGTGCTGCAGGGAATGGAAACCTAGCTATCTGCCTAGATTAATGTTTGATGGAATATGATTATTGAAAAAAAAACTTTCAGAAAGTTAATTAAAAAAAACAAATGTGAATGCAGAAAAACACTGAAAATGATATTCAGAAGAGCAAAATATGACACAGACACAGTGCCATGTAGCTAATAAAATAATAATTGTTTTTTATAGTTAAGTAAAGAAAATTCATGAATCAAAAGTGCCATTTCAGATGGAAGGCTGATACAGAGAAAGTTCATGTGCACTTTTCTCAAATGTTGTGGTTCCCACCAAACGGCCGGATTTACGTGTAAGTTTCATAGGCTTAAGCTTAGGGCCTCGAGATCTAGGGGGGCCTCGGCAGGGCCGGATTTACCTATAGGCTTCATAGGCTGAAGCCTAGGGCCTCAAATCTAGGGGGCTTCCGGCCAAGGTGTTTTTTTCCCAGAGTAAAATAAAACCCAAGAAAAAAAAAATTGGAGCGCTATCAGTGTTTCCACTCTGATGGAAATTACCCGAAATTCTGGTTTCGGGTAATTTCTGGGGAAAAAATTGCAACCATCTGCGCCTGCGCAGTTGGGGGAAGCCGGTGACCCAGTAGCGACGCAACATGACGCTGTCTCTCCGCGCGTGCGCAGTGGGCCCGGGCGGGTTCAGATCTCCATTTGCACTCCACACAATCACCTCAATGCCTCATGTCTACTCCTGGTAAGTAGTGGAATATTGCGTTGTGGGAGTGCCCGTTTCTCCGGGATGGGGAGGGGAGGGGGCTGCGGTGTCTGTGGAGCGGAGGCGGAGCCTCACTGCATGGGAGGGAGAGAGAGGGGGAGGGAGGGAGAGAGAGGGGGGGTGTGAGAGGGGGAAAGGGGGGGTTGAGACAGAGGGGGAGAAAGAGGGAGGGGAGGGGGAGAGAGGGAGGGAGGGGAGGGGGAGAGAGAGAGAGGGGGAGGGGAGGGGGAGAGAGAGAGGGGAAGGGGAGGGGGGAGAGAGAGATGTGGAGGGAGAGAGGAGGGAGAGGGAGGGGGAAGGAGGAGGGGAGAGGGAAAGGGGGATTATCTTTAGTGAGATTGCAAAATTAGGGTAGGTTTTAGAGCAATTATATTTTTTCCTCCATATGAATAATATCAAACAATTGGAACTGCTTTCTTTTCCTTGATAACAATACTGAAAAATATGAATTCCATAGTTTGCGACTCATTTTGCATCATATTTTTAATGGGCACACACTAACGCAGTCGAACAGTAACAGGCAATCAAATCAACACACAAAACATTTTCTAAAAAAAGGTTTTATCTACTGCAAAAACTTACAGTATTTTATTTGCAGTGTTTGCATGCTCCTTTATTACATTTTACATAACATTTTACAGCACAACTTGATTATTTAAACAAGGACAGCTTCAATTCTTGATTTAAGAAAATGTATACAACAATGACCCCAATCATCCCATTCCAACCACTCATTACTCTTGACAACCAAAATTATTTCTGAAATATTGGTCATAAATTTGGTGCAAAAATGCTCCAAAATAAGGCTCAGAATGCACCAGAGAGCATCTAAAACCCTGGCCGCAAAGGTCTTTGAGCTTCGAGCTTGTGATATGCGCTGCGTGCACTTATTTCACATAATTATTTTGTAATCCTGCCATGCCACCCCCTTTTTGAAAAGCTTCGTACGGGCCTGATGTATAATATTTTTGACTGTCATAGGCCTTTCTTACATATGCTGTCACAACGCACTGTAGTCTCTAAACAACACTTCAGTAATTTTCCTAGCCCTCCATTTAAGAATAATATTGTTTTAAGCCGATAACTCGACACTAGCACTGGCAATAAATAAAAAGCGCAGCTTTCCAGCCCTTATCTCATTGGCCACGCTCGGCTGCACATCGGTGTCAATCTGGTGGACTCTTCCATCTTCCTCTAGTCATGGGGGTGGGGGATTGGGAGGGGCCTCACAAGTGGAATAGCCTAGGGCCTCTCTTCATCTAAATCCGGCCCTGCCAAACGGGTTGGTTTTGTTTAATTTTTTTTAGTCTGTTGGCTTGTAATGATAACAGCTGAATCGTCACTTTTTTTTGGTTGTTATCCTCCAAGTCATTGGTCTTAATTGAATGCATCACTGTTCGGAAACTGGATGGTGCAGTATGGTGGCATATTGCTTTTTTCGCCTAAGGGTTTGAATCCAGTCCAGACTGGGTTCCTTTTGTTTTACAGCTTGTCTTGCTTCATTTGACTTAGAGCATGCTTAACTAAAATATATGACTATGTCGCTACAATTTAAAAAATGATCCATAATTAAAGCCTATTCATTCAGATTATCTTCAACGATTGTATGGTATGAAAGTCATTGCATCTTTTGAAAATTATTTGTGTCCCATTATTTTCTGCAAAGGTTTTCAAATAAAAACTTGCATTTAATAAGCATTTTCATAACAAAATTACAGCCAAAAAATAGATATAAATTTTGTATTGCTGAAAAAGACAGAGGCAAATCTCACAAAACAAACTCCCATTATCAACAATTTGACCATAAAACATTCTGCTTTTTGAAGTTGGTTGCAGAATGACCAATCAGGCTAAACACTAGGGATAACAGCAGAGTTGTCTTTCACATCTGCCCAATAGAGAATAGAGCGTTCACGTCGCAGCCCTGTTTCCACCAATCTTTCCACCACCACGCACAAGAAGCACAAGAAGCGACAAGACAGACACCATTGTATGCAGATGCCGAGAAGTGTGTTCAGCTCTGGCTGAACAACCTCTAATCTTGTGTGTGGACTCGTTAAGAAGAATAGAGATTTTACTTTGGAGTCACGTGAGTGACTACGTGAAGAACCCCGCCAGTGCGCCTGCGCGTCATTACATCAGACGCCTTGACGCAAACGGACGTGAGGAGCACAGCTCCTCCAGTGGTTTGTAGTTTTTCAACTACAAGGTAAGTAGAAACTTTTTTCATGTTTTTCCAGGTCCGTTTACTGTGGGTCTATGGGGATTTTTTCCACAGACGCCATGGGAAAAAACGGACAGGGGGAAGAGGCGAGCGACACAGCCGACAGAAAGTCGGGAAAGTCGGGAGTCCGCGGTTAGAGACCAACCGCCTCTAAACCCCGGTACAGTCGCCAGCGGTGAGCATAGCGACTGTGGACCTGGGGCTGGTGAAAACACAGTCAGCGCCTGTCGGGCAAAAGACAAAGTTTAAATCCCAACGGCCCACGGAGGGAGTCCCAGGCAATGGAAGTACCTCCAGGGCTAGATACTGCTTTCGAGCGTATTGCCCAAATAGAAAGCCTTTTACATAGGCTGTTGGAGCAAAGTTCACTCAGGGAGGAGTGTACTGAAATCCAAGCTGCTGGAAGCAGCTCAACAGCTCCTGGTACAGGGCTAGATACTACTTTCGAGCGTATTGCCCAAATAGAAAGCCTTTTACAAAGGCTCTTGGAGCAAAGTTCACTCAGGAAGGAGTGTACTGAAATCCAAGCTGCTGGAAGCAGCTCAACAGCACCTGGCACAGGGCTGATGGAATGCACCCTCAGGGATGAGGAGCGTGCTACGAGTCATGAGATTTCAGACCCCGACTCTGACGGTGAGGCTGTACAAGACGATGAACGGCAGCTGCCAGATGTTCCACCCCTGGCAGTAGGATTCGCTGCCCGTCAGGGTCAGGAGAGCCATTAGGAGAAGAACTGGCCTCCTTAATAAATTACTTGGTTTACCATCAGCTGGAAAAGCAGGAGACGTATGAGACTGCAAGAAAGAAGGAGACTCCAAGTAACTGTGGGTTGCTGAAAGCAGCAGCAGTGAACCAAATTATCTGGAATCAGTTGCAGAGAATATTAAAGCTGCTGGGTTCTGGAATAACTGCTTTTACCAGAATAGCAGATAACAGCCAAGAGATGACGAAGTTGCATCAGGAAGCACTGGGGTTGCTATGCAGCACCCCCTTCGAGATCAATTATCTGAGGAAGGTGCTATACGGCCTACTATGAATCCGAAATTCGCAGCACTCTGCAAACCAAGTAATATACAATTACCCAACTTACTCTTTGGAGAGGATCTCGGGAGACGTATTAAAGAGTTGGAAGATGAAGCAAAAACAGGATTGATAAAAACATCAATGGTTGCAAAGTCTGTAAAGAGGAAGTATCCTTTCAGACGTCATACGGATCCTAGACCAGGACCAAGTCGCTCATCAACGCAGGGACGTAGCTGGCAGCCTGCAGCGGGAGTGGTGGTGCTGCCGGGAGAATCCAGGGATCTCAGAATACTCAAATGACTCAAGAGGTAGGTGGACCTGGTTCTCATGGGAACATACTAACTGGATTAAGTCCAAAAGTTGGAGGCAGATTACTTCTCTTCTATAAACATTGGAAGAAGATTACTTCAGATGTGGTAATTCTGAATAATATACAAGGATTTCAAATTGAATTCAATCCAAATTATGATTTGCCTATCCAGCATGTTCCTAGCAGAACTCTCCACTTTGCGAAGTAATGGAGGTTCAAGCTGCGCTTCAAAACCCTATATATAAAAGGTGTTATTGAAGAATCAGTATACCAAATTCACCAATTTGGGTCAAATATATTCCCTCGATCAAAAAAGGATGGAGGATGTAGGATTATTATAGACTTGACAAGTCTGAATCCTTTTGTTCAGTGTCTGTTCACTTGCAAGATATGAAGTATCTTAAATTTACATGGATGAACCAATTAGGGCAGTTCAAAGCTCTGCCTAATGGGTTAACGTTCGCTCCCAGAATATTCATAAAATTGTTAAAATCAATTCTGGGGTTGCTGAGAGCCAGGGGCATGTACTAATGGCATACCTGGATGATGTCCTGATTATAGGAAGGACAAAACAGTCAACAGAAGCATCGGTTGCAGTTATGAAATCAAACTTTTGAAAGTTTGGGGGTTTCTAAATTCATCCAAAGAAATCAAGGTTAAAAACATGTACCTCGATTGATTATTTGGGGTTCACAATTGATTCAGACCAAATGCAAATTACTTTGCCCAGTGAAAAAAGGGTGGAGTTGATTAAAGATTGCAGTAATCTGTTAAACGAGCAAAAACCTCTAATCAGACAGGTGGCTCGAGTACTGGGAAAATTAGTAGATTTCCAGCAGTCCAGTATGGACCATTACATTTTCAACAGCTGCAGAGAATCAAAGAACAGGCACTGAGAGTAAATGCTGGTCATTTTGATAGAACCATGCAAGTAACAACAAATGCTGTTTCTAATCTGCAGTGGTGGATTCTACATGTCTCGAGCAGTTCAGGCAAAGTGCTGATTGAACAACCTTCCATGATATTACAAACTGATGCCAGTGCACTAGGATGGGGTGCAACTGACTTAACATCTTGTTGCGGAGGCAGATGGAATCAGGAAGAGTTATTGTTACTGCAGACATGGGGAATTGCCTATTTGGAGCTTTCTATGGACTCCAAGCTTATGGTTCTAACACAACTAAAAGGAAGGTTCAAGTTCAAATTAATAAACACAACAGCAGTTGCCTATATTAATGATATGGGTGGAATTAAGTCGGTGACATGTGACAAAATGGTTAAATCAACTTTGGTCTTGGTGTATTGAAAAGAACATTTGGATTTCAGCTATCTATCTACTAGGTAGAATGAACACGATAGCAGACACCAGGTCACGAAAGTTCCATGATAATAAAGAATGGATGTTGAATCAAGAGATATTCAATGATATAGTAATCAGATTTGGAATGCCCGACATCGACTTGAATCATCAGCTATCGAGATATGTCTCATGGAAACCAGATCCAGGAGCAGTGGCGATTGATGCTTTCTCGCTACATTGGGGTGGTATGTTTTCATATATATTTCCACCTTTCTTCCTCATAAGCCAATGTTTGCTTAAAATCAGGCAAGATGCTGCTTCAAGGGTATTGGTAGTACCAGATTGGCCTACACAGCCATGGTATCCGTTGATATTAGAATTAACAACACAAATGTTGATGAAAGTCCCAAAAAGGAGTAATTTATTGCTGCACCCTGTAACAGGGTAACAACATCCATTATATGATCGTTTGGATTTGTTGATTTGCAGGTTTTAAGAATGCCTTTTCTGGGACGAGGACTGTCTGAGCGTACTGTGGACATGCTTACGGCAGCCTGGAGGAAGAGCACTCAAAAACAGTACCTGTTTTATATTAAGAAATGGGAAGAGTTCTGTGTACAAAAGAATGTGCAATAAAGTACTGCAGATATTTCAAATGTTTAGAATTTCTGCCAAAACTTTATGATGAAGGTCTGAGTTGTAGTGCAATTAATTCAGCCAGAAGTGCATTGTCCTCATATTTGGTTCTGGATTCAGAAAGAAACCCAATTGGGTCACACCCAATTGTTTCCAGACTAATGAAAGGAATCTTTAATTCCAAACCACCGAAACCTAGGTACATGACAATCTGGGATGTAAGTGTGGTACTGAAACTACTTCGTGAATGGTCATCAAGTGTGTCTTTACCTTTGGCCAAGCTCAGTATGAAAGTATTAATGTTTATGGCATGAGTGACAGCACAACGAGTGCAAACACTTGGAAAATTACAAATAGACAGTATGGAAGTAACTGAAGATAAGGTTACATTCTATATCTATGACCTACTAAAGCAAATTAGGCCAGGTGTGACAGGATTTAAAATTATACTAGCAGTATATCCAAATGATCCTTGTCTCTGTATTAAGACATATTTGTTACAATACATTGAGGTCACAAAGAAGTTGAGAAATACGGAAACTGGGTTGTTGATCACACACAAGAAACCACACAAGAGAGTTTCAATACAGACTATTTCCAGATGGATAAAAGAAGTCTTAACAGCTGTTGGTATTAACACTTATGTTTTTACGTCTCACTCGACTAGGGCAGCAGAAACGTCGGTGGCCAGGGCAAAAGACGTCCCCGTCGACCATATCCTCGCAGCCGCCGGGTGGTCCAATGAGTTGATGTTTCAACATTTTTACCATCGGCCTATTGTTAATGCGGGATTGTTTGCAGAAACTATTTAAAGTTCTGTGTAAATTCCTCTGGTTTAAAGGGGATCTGATTAATTTCATTATTGAAATGAATTACTGCATTTGTGGTACAAATGTTATTATGAATGCATGATTGATTATTTCTCGTTCCGAGTCAATCAATGCAGTGAGAAGCCGGGATTGATCCACGGCATGAAATCACAAAGCTTTAAAATCTTCACGTAGTCACTCACGTGACTCCGAAGTAAAATAGTAAGATTAAAATAGAACTTACCTAAGTTTGAAGTTTGATCTTTATTTTATGAGGAGTTACGTAGGTGATTACGTGCCCGCCACGACCCTACCCTCTATCATAAAGGTCAGATGGAAGTTCTTGTATTACTTGTTTTATTATGAGACTATATTACTTCGGTTGTTGTTTTTTGTGATTTCACACCGCTGAAGGTGGGGTTCTTCACGTAATCACCTACGTAACTCCTCATAAAATAAAGATCAAACTTCAAACTTAGGTAAGTTCTTGTTTAATCTTACTAATAAAAGGTACACAAAGTGTTGAAGTACCTCATCATGTCAGGCAGCATCTCTGAAGAACATGGATAGGTGGCATAGAAAATAGGTGCAGGAGTAGGCCATTTGGCCCTTCAAGCCTGCACCACCATTCAATATGATCATGGCTGATCATCCAAAATCAGGGTCCCGCTCCGGCCTTTTCCCCATATCCCTTGATATCCTTAGCCCTAAGAGTTAAATCTGAAGAAAGGTCTCGACCTGAAACGTCACCCATCCCTTCTCTCCAGAGATGCTGCCTGACCCGCTAAGTTACTCCAGCATTTTGTGTCTACCTTCGATTTAAACCAGCATTTGCAGTTCTTTCCTACAGCTAAATCTAACTCGGGTCAAGATAATTTTTGTGTCTGAAGAAGGGTCTTGACCCAAAACGTTACCTATCCATGTTCTCCTGAGATGCTGCTTGACCAGCTGAATTACTCCAGCACTTTGTGTCCCTTGAAGTATTAACCAGCATCTGCAGTTCTTTGTTTCTACATAGAGAATAAAAGGGAATGTTTTGGATACTAGTTTGGAAGAGAGCACTCTTGACAATACAATATTCCTTTAGTGCTACTGCCTCACAACTCCAGGGACTCTGGTTTGATCCTGACCTTGGGTGCTTTGTGAGGAGTTTTGCATGTTTTCTTGATGACCACATGGTGCTTTGGTTTCCTCTAATGTCCCAAAGACCTGCTGATTGGTATTAATTGGCTACTGTAAAAAACATGCATATTAAGGTGTGAAATGAATCAAACAGAAAGTAATGGGCTATGTGTGCGAGAGAGCAAATTAATTCAGTACAAGGAAAGTAAGGAGAGGAAGGTTTGGACTAATACAATACTTGCCTGAGAGTAGAAATGGGCCTTTTGAGCTGAATGGCTTACTTCTCTATCAATACAAGTATAAGCTGTGACTTGAATATGGAATCCTCTGCCTCAGAAATGAAATCCAACTGATGGTGTCAAAACTGGCATTGACAATGATGCCTATAAACAAACAAATCTCCAGCACTGGCAGAAAAAAAACTGAGAGCTGGTAAATCAGCATTCTTGAAGGCAAAAGGTATAAATTGACTTTTTGATTTGAGACCCTGCATCGGGACAGAGAAAAAAGAGGAAAGATTGCCATTTGATGACAGTACCGGGAGGTGAGGGATGGGATAGAGGCTGGTCGTTGATAAGTCAAATCAGATGGGGAAGGGATAATGGGCAGATGGAACCGGGTGCGGACAGGAGGCTGTGATCGAATGGAGAAGAAAACTAGGGGGAAAGGTGAGAGTGTGTGAGAGGGGAGCACTGGGGTGTGGGTTATCTGAAATCAGAAAATTCAGTGTTCATAGCATTGGATCAAAAGCGACCGAAGTTAAATATATATTCTTCCAATTTGCATTTGGTCTCTCTGTAGCAATGGAGAAGACTGAGGACAGGCAAGTCAGGATGGGAATGGAAAGGAGAGTTAAAATGACATGCAGCTAGAAGCTTGGGTTCGACATAACAGAGAGCATGCAGGTGCTCTTCGAAACGGTCACCGTGCTTAGTTTCACCAATGTAGAGGAGGCCACATCATGAGCACCGAATATAGAAGACAAGGTTGGAAGAGATGCAAATGAACTACTGCCTCACTTGGAAGGACTGTTTAGTAACATTAGCAAATTTGCAGATGTCACCAAAGCTAGGTGGCAGTGCGAACTGTGAGGAGGATGCTATGAGGATGCAGGGTGACTTAGACAGGTTGGGTGAATGGGCAGATGCATGGCAGATGCAGCTTAATGTGGATAAATGTGAGGTATCCATTTTGGCGGCAAAAACAGGAAAGCAGATTATTACCTAAATGGTGTCAAGTTGGGAAAAGGGGAAGTACAACGGGATCTGGGGGTCCTTGTTCATCAGTCAATGAAAGTAAGCATGCAGGACAGCAGGCAGTGAAGAAAGCGAATGACATGTTGGCCTTCATAACAAGAGGAGTTGAGTATAGGAGCAAAGAGGTCCTTCTGCAGTTGTATAGGGCCCTAGTGAGACCACACTTGGAGTATTGTGTGCAATTTCGGTCTCCAAATTTGAGGAAGGACAATCTTGCTAATGAGGGAGTGCAGCTTAAGTTCACAAGATTAATTCACGGGATGGCGGGACTGTCATATGTTGATAGAATGGAGCGGCTGGGCTTGTATACTCTGGAATTTAGAAGGATGAGAGGGGATCTTATTGAAACATATAAGATTATTAAAGGTTTGGACACGCTAGAGGCAGGAAACATGTTCCCGATGTTGACGGAGTCCAGAACCAGGGATATGGGGAGAAGGCAGGAACGGGGTACTGATTGTGGATGATCAGCCATGATCACATTGACTGGTGGTGCTGGCTCGAAGGGCTGAATGGCCTACTCCTGCACCTATTACCTATTGTCTATTGTCCCCGGATAGTGATGAGAAGGTCAGGTGAAGGGTCAGGTGTCCTCTATGATTTCATGGGATAATTCAATGGAACAGAGAGGGTGAATACGAAGGAAAGAGAAGGCCAGGGAGTTATGAAGAGAATGGTCTCTACTCATACAAAGAGAGCACAGCATTGGAAGAACTGATGTGTGGGGGATTCAGACCATTTGAATATCCAACAATTATTTATTGGTTACTAATATATATTTCTGCAATCAAGGTTTCAACTAAAGAAGTAACACCATCAGATACATTTGTTAAACTAACTAATTTTCCCATAAATTCTCAACTATCATACAAACAAAAAAAGTCAGTTTGGTTTATGGCAGTTTCTAGCATTATGTTATATGCTTTGGGAGGACCAATATTTAATACCAACAAACCTTTGGTTCCCTTGCTTATTTTCTTTATCCTTTTCTTGCTTATTAACATCCATCAAAACATCTGTGGTGAACTTTGGTGCAGTAATTATTCTACATAGTTTAATTGTTACTGATTATTAATATACTAATTCTGCAGTAATATAACCTAGTAATCTTACAAGACATCATGTCATTAATTAAATTATAGAAATGTAACACCATGGATATGCGTTATTATCTTTTACTTATTTTTTATATGGGTAGGTATTTCTTAGCTCAACAAGAGAAACTATGCTAGTATACAGAGAATATTTTATACTTAATCTATGTCTTGCACCCAGACCTCCCGTGATCAGGCATCATGATTTTAACCGAGGCCCTATATTTGCTCAAAAGCGTATGACATCCTTACCTCAGATGTCCTAGCTCTTGTATTGGAAGAAGGGTTCTGACCTGAAATGTTGACTATCTATGTTCTCCAGAGATGCTCCATGACTCGCTGAGTTACTACAGCCCTTTGTTTTATTTTTGTCCTAGCTCTTCATCCAAATAATTTGAATTGTTCTATTAAGGAACAATATTTGTTTCACAATAAAACATTAAGAAAATCTCTGGTGCAGACAGATGGAAACCTGTAAGGTCCTGAAACTGGGCCAAACTAAAAATGGAGCCAACTAGAGCCGATGGGCCTGTTTCCTCGCTCTTTGACTATGACTTTATTTTTTAATCATTGCACCCTGTTGTAGAAATAGAACAAAAAGTTTAAACTAAATTGAAGAGGAATTCTAGTGAGGGGACTTTTAGAAAGTTAAGTAGGGAGTTAAATCAATAGTTCAAGGTAATAAAATGGATAATAATATCCAGAAATTGTAAGAAACATATACTGTAAACATATGAATATAACTCCAATTAGAGATAGCAATAGAAAAAGAAGCAAGGAATCCCTTGCTATGGTATTAAAGGAAAGGATAAAAGCAGTAGATAAGGATAAAAGCATCTTGGCTCAGAAAATCAAGAAGAATATTTAATTTGTGAATAGTTAAGATAGAGCATGGAGTAGAAAGTATTATTGGGAGTCCTCCAAAGGACCCTAAACAATAGTGTTGATTTAGGATACAGTATAAATAAGAAAAATAGAGGCACATGCAATTCAACATTCAGGGGTGGTGACTCTAATTTACCAACAGGCTGGACAAATCAAATTAGTCGTAATAGCGTGGAAGACAACTTCTTGTATTGTATATAAAATTGATTTTCCAATGAGGGAACAAACTATTTAGATCTAAATTTGTGCAATGAAGAAGGGTGATGATCTGGTAGTTAAAGGGCTTTTAGGGATCAGTGATCATATGTTAGAACTTTAGTTTAGTTTAATTTAATTCAGAGATACTGTGCGGAATCAGGCTCTTCGGATCACCGAAACTACACTGACCAACAATCCCCACACATTAATACTACCCAATACACACAAGGGACAGTTTACATTTATATCATGCCAATTAACCTACAAACCTGCACGTCTTTGGAGTGTGGGACCGGCATGAGTCCTAATATTTAAATAACTGGCATGCAGTTTACAGGTATCATATGTTCATTAAAGGCAAAGAAATTGATAGGAAACAGGAAAGTGGAATACAAGAGTAGACTGACAACAAATATAAAAATAGTTTATGAGCTTCTGTAGACATATAAAATGGATAGGATTAGCTAAAGTTAATATAGATCTTACAAGACAGCAGAAATTATATGTCAGAATGAGGAAGCAGAGACAGAGAGTCTTGAGGAAGTCATGGAGAACTGCAAGTCTAGAGCGAGGAGCTCAAAGAAATCAGCATTAATAAAATTCAAGTACTGAAGAAATTAATGGTACTGAAAGGCAATAAATCCCCACAACTTCATGTCCAGCCTCTGAGGGGATTGAAGGAGGTGGCTCTGAAAATGGTTCCAGAATTCCAGAATTTCTAGAACAGATCCTTTTGATTGGAAGATAACAATTGTAACACCAGTATTTAAGAAGGGAGAGAGAAAAAGAGGGAACCACTGACCGGTTATTCTGATGTCAGTAATATGGAAAATGTTGGTGATTAAGAGAGTGGTAATGGGACACCTAGAAAACACTAGTCATAGCCAGTCAACATAAACTTATGAAAAGGAAATCACGTCCGACAAATTGTGTCCGTGATTGAAGTTGTAGCTACCTGAATTGAATGAGGGGTAACAAGGATATATTGGACAATTAATGTTAACTCATATTGTCCTTTACATATGCAATGAGTTGGGCACAGTTTCACAATCAGTGAGACAGCTTTGTGATGTATACTGTTAATGGCAGCAGTAATTGCTGGATGTGTGTTTTGTCATGAGTGGTGGCTTTCACAGTTCAGCCAAATTATTGCATCCAAAAGATGGCTGATTCTTCTGACAATTTGCAAAATGCTGAACTTACAATCACCCACCCTTGGACCATGTTGTCACTTCCAGTGTGGTATTGGGCTCAGTCTTCCAATAGGAGACTAGTTTCTAGTGGATTGGCAATATCAGGCAAAGTGCAGGGTGTTTCTGCCCTTGAATAGCCTTGGCAAACAAAGAGGGCCGACCCATAGGCTCACCATCTGTTAGCTATCAAATGGTGAGCAGCATTTGTCAGAGTGAGATCAGGCAACGGAACTGCTGGAAATAAATTTGAGTATATTTAAGCCAAGTAAAAAGTTCAAGGTTAAAAATAAACATAAAATACCAGAAAATTGTATGAAATTATAACTCTTTATGCACAATAAATCACCACTTCATAACATATTCTGGTCCACTTTCATCCAAGGAGTAAATTTCTGACTTTTGATTCAGGTGCAATGTCTCATTAACTCCACTTCTCCACATCAAATGACCTGCTGAGTAGTAAAGCATTACAGATATTAACCTTTGTGATTATTTCATCTGGTAACTTAGCAAGTTCTTCAGTTTCCATCACTGTACCTGATCTCAGCACATATGCATGCACACGCACACTACAATTGTCAGCCATTCTGATTTGTAGCCGTGGTGTACGGGCCTCGACCCAAAAGGTCTCCTATCCATGTTCTTCAGAGATGCTCCCTGACCTCCTGAGTTATTCCAGCACTTTGTGCCCTTTTCTGATTTAAAGCCTCCTGGATCTGGTGGACATGACAGTAGTTCAATACAACAAAGGAAACGTTTCCCATCTTGCCTCCTGCGAGTACTAGAATAATCCGTGTGCGGACGTGGCACCGACGGACGAGAAGCCGAAGCAAAGAAATCGAAGCCAAAGAACCGAATGGAAACGTGGCCGAAACGCCAATAAACCGAAAGATTACGAAGACAAAATGCCAACTAACCAAAAGGATGGGACGCCTAAATGCAAACTAACCGAAAGGGCGGGACGTCTAAAAGCCAACGAACCTGCGTCGCCTAAAAGCAAACTTACCGAATGGCCACTCTGTCAAAACGCCACCTACCCAAAAGGCGGCGTCGCCTACACGCCAACGAGCCGACTGCCGCTCAACAGAAAAGTCCAATAACGGACATGACGTTGCCAGGGGGGCGGGACTTGTCAGCGATTGGTCCAGACCCCCGCGTCCATCACATCACTGTGAAGGGATGAACATTGTCCCAAACCTCCGCTCCACCCGACCAGCAGCCCGTGGAGGGTGGCCGTGGGAGAGTGGGGGCTGTCCCGAGGAATGCACACCTTCAGCCGCTTTCAACTTGGTGCTTGGGTTCAGATTGCCCAGTCACCTATGGCAATCTGACGTTTCGTGCCGAGACCATTCTTCAGAGTGCATCTGAAAGGTCTCGACCCGAAACGCCACCCATTCCTTCTCTCCAGAGATGCTGCCTGTTTTGTGTGTGGGAGCTTGTGTGCGTTCCGCAAGCACCGAGATGGTAATAAATATAATGTCTGTACCCGTGGTGGTGGTGAATCACGTCAGTGACTGTGGGACGCTCCCGCGGGTGGTGACGGAGGAGAGAGAGAAGGGGGAGAGAAGGGGAGAGAGAGAAGGGAGAGAGGGGGGGGGAGAGAGAAGGGGGAGAGAGAGAAGGGGAGAGAGAGAATGGAGGGAGAGAGAAGGGAGAGAGGAGGAGAGAGAGAAGAGGGGAGAGAGAAGGGGGAGACGGGAGCATGGGGTTCATTTTCCCACACATGCCATAGGTGACTGGGCAATCTGAACCCAAGCACCAAGTTGAAAGCGGCCGAAGGTGTGCATCCCTCGGTACAGCCCCCACTCTCCCACGGCCACCCTCCGCGGGCTGCGGGTCGGGTGGAGCGGATGTTTGGGTCAATGTTCATGCCTTCACAGTGATGTGATGGACGCGCGGGTCTGGACCAATCGCTGACAAGACCCGCCCCCCGGCAACGTCATGTCCGTTATTGGACTTTTCTGTTAAGCGGCAGTCGGTTCGTTGGCCTGTAGGCGATGCCGCCTTTCGGATAGGTGGCGTCTCGACAGAGCGGCCATTCGCTAAGTTTGCTTTTAGGCGACGCAGCTTTTCGGTTCGTTGGCTTTTAGGCGTCCCGCCCTTTCGGTTAGTTTGGATTTAGGCATCCGTCCTTTCGGTTAGTAGGCGTTTCGTCTTCAGACTCTTTCAGTTTATTGGCGTTTCGGCCTTGTTTCCATTCGGTTCTTTGGCTTCGACTTCTTTGCTTCGGCTTCTTGTCTGTCGGCGCCACGTCCGGGTACCGGAATAATCATCATACCTATTTACTGAGGCTGTGCTGCAATGAACTACATTGCGTGGACTGCACGTAATTTCATTCCCATTGTTCCAGCTGGCAGTTGAATACCAAGGGCAATGAATGACAGCTATCAAGCCACAGCTGCACCTCAGGACTGGGCACTCTATTTTTCACCATGTACTTTATGGAGCTCATTTCAAGAAAAGGAGTCCTCTGTCTGCCTCCAGCATAGAGTCTCATATATCTTGCAAAGTTCTCGCTATCCAGGTGTTCTAACTCAGCTTGATGGGAGAAAGAGGCTGGATTGACATGAAACAGGCAAGTCAGTTCTTGAACACTATATATAGTAAAATATAATTTATTGTAGAATATTACAATATAGGCTAGAAATAAGGCAACTCCAGTATTAACTTCCATGTTAATAAAATTTGTTATAGAAATATTAACCTTCATCATACAAATGTTGAAAGCAAATGCATTGTGCTTATGTGAAATATAATTTAGCAAAATCAATTATTTCTGAATTACTTTTATTGCCTTAACTCACAGGAGTATCAGCAAGTAATAAATAATTGGTACAGTTAATTAATTCTTAAGTTCATTAGCGACACTGGACAGGGAACTGTTTTGTCATTGTGTCTTTATCAGCGTGATATAATCCTTCACATATTTACTTCCTGCTGTTTACCTGACATAGTTTCAATTGCTCACATTCTTAGCACCATGTGAGGAAGAGGAAGTTTTGATATCATGCTGATATAAGTGACGTTGCAGTAGCAATTATTGGTATAGGTACCTTGCACATACTGAGCCACACAAACAAAATTGCTGCAGCTCGCAGGGGAATGACACATTCAATAGCAATCTCAGAAAATCATTTAATGAATAAAAACATAGGAAATAAAGCATATTTTTCTAAAAAAAATACACAAAGTTATATCTGCTCTTTATAATCTGCAATTTTTCTTAGCATAGGGCAGGAGAATTGGGGTAAAAGGACATAAATTGCATCATCTGACCTGCTCCTCCCTAGGACTTCCTGGGGCAGCTCAACAGAATGCAAGTGGATTTGCATCTGTGATAGGCTATTGTCCAATTATATTTTGAAATATGTTGTTAGGAGGCATTTCTCATCTTCCACATCTACACAGGGGAATATAGATCAGCTACAGAAATGGGCGGAGAAATGCCAGATGGAGTTTAATTTGAATGGCAGATGGAGTTTAATTTGAGCAAGTGTGAGGTGTTTGGGAGGTCGAATATAAGGGGAAATTATACAATTAATGGCAAGACCCTTAACAGCATTGATGTATGTCTGAATCTTGGGGTCTAAGTTCATAACTCATTGAAAGTGGCAACACAAGTAGATAGAGTGGTAAAGAAGGCATATTGTATGCTTCCCTTCATTGGTCGGGGCATTGAGTATAAGAGACGGTGGGGTCACTGCGGTGGGGGCAGCTGCGAGCCGGCAGCCCTGCCAGCAGCGTGTTCGTTTTTTCTACTTTTTTTGTTTTTTTAATGTGTCTCAATGTGTGTTTTTAATGTTTCTCTGTGTGTCCTGTATGGGGGGTGGTGTGGGGGGTTAAGGGGGAAAGCGCTTCGGTCACCTCCTCCACGCAAGGCGACTTTTTCCATGTCGCCTCCCCCATGGCCTAACATCGAGGATCGGTGCTGCCTTTCCCGGAGAAGTGCCCGGGGCTTCAGCAGCGGGCGCAGCGCGGATTCTCATCGCGGAGCGGGTGAGCCCTCACCGGGGGTTGCCGGAGGGAAGCGCTCCGTTCGCTGGCCCACGGCAGCCTGAAGCGGAGCTCCAGCTGGCGTGGCATCCGGAGCCTGGGATCCCTCGTTGGGGACCCCAGAGGAGAAGAGCTCCGACTGCCGGCCTGCGGCCTACTCAAACCGCGGGCGCGGCGGGGCCTTACCATCCGGAGCAGGGTCCCTCGCCGGGGATCCCTGGAGAGGAGCTCCGACCGCCGGCCCTGCGGTCTGCAGTGCTTCTGGCTGAGGCGCGGCGGGGACTTTAGATCTTCAACCGCCGGCCTGCGGCTTACACCATCTTGAAGCCGCGGTCTCTGGTGGGGAAGCACCGATTCAGGACTTACCTGGACTTACCTTGTCTGCACATCTGGACGCCCGCCGCGGCAACTGCGGAGGGTTGTGGTCCCGACCACGGGGGAAAATGGAGGAGGAATTTTGTGCCTTCCACCACAGTGATGAATGCTGTGGTGGATGTTTGTGTTAAATTTTTATTGTGTATTGTGTGTTCTCTTTTTATTGTACCGCTGCTGGCAAATTCATTTCACTGCACTTTATGTGCAAGTGATGAATAAAACTTGACTTGACTTGAGTCAGGAACTCATGATGCAGCTTTACGGGACTTTGGTTAGGCCACATTTGGAGTATTGCATGCAGTTCTGGTTTCCTCATTGTGGGAAGTATGTGGAGTCTTTGGAGAAAGTGCAGAGGTTTACATGAATGATGCCTGGATTATGAGATATTAGTTATAGGTGGAGGTTGGACAGACTTGGTTTTTTCCCAGAATAAGCTGGAGGTTACGGGGAGACCTGATAAAATAATATAACATTTTGAGAGGCATTGATAAGGTAGACAATCAGAATCTTTTTCCCACAATGGCACTATCAAATACTAGAGGTCCTAGCTTTAAGGTGAAAGGGGAAAAGCTTGAAGGAGATGTGCAGGGCAATTTTATTACACAGTGGGATGGATTATGTGCAGGCAGATAAGAGTTGGTCTTGGCACAGACATTGTGGGCCAGAGAGTCTATTCCAATGCTATATTGTTGTATGTTCCATGTGCTCTTGCAAATAACATTGACAGCAAAGGGACTGATGTTAAAGAATGCAAAATGGTCAGTCACCTGTTCTTTGCCTATTGGAGGCTTATCATCACTCCTCAGTTGTCATACACTGTAGAATCCAAAGATTGATCATTATATCCAGGTCACTACTTTAATCAAGCAGGAGAAATATCAAGATGTGAACATTTTTGTTCCCATTTTCTTCGCAGATTTTCTACGTTACATTCATTTGAGATGGTTGAAACTAAGACTGATTTACTAATATTCAGATGAATTTTAACAAGGGAAATAAAGAACATTTATTCTCCAAATTGCATAAGCTGAATATTTGACCACATCTACATTCCATCGTCAGGACCACTCTACCAACAGAACACCAGTTTTCTCTGGCTTGCCTCAACACTTCTGCTGCGAAAATCATCATCCATGCTTTTTAATATTGATGGTCAAAAGTAATCCAGTTCTCTCCTGCACAGTTTTTCTTCCACAAAAAATGAATTTGAGCTTAACCAAAACATTGCTTCTGATCCCAGATCACAGAGACCTGTTCACTCATCCCACAATCCTTGATTGCGTATGTTTGCTGCTGATCTGACTACACTTTGATTTAGTTCCCTCCATGTCTTTACTGATCCCTATCTCAATAATTTCCTCTAAACACCTCTCCTCCATTCTGGGCCTGTTGCTATTGCTTTTGCCTCCAGTAGTCCAGGCTGTAAACTATAGAATCCCTTTCCAGAAATAAAAAGGGGACGCACGTTAGCGCAGTAATGAAGTTGCTGCTTCACAGATTCAGCAATCTGGGTTCAATCCTGACCTTTGGTGCTGTCTGTGTGGACTTAGCATGTTGTCTCTGAGCCTGCATGGGTATTCCCTGGATGTTTTATTGAATAATAGTCAACACAACAAACGGGCCCTTTGGCCCATTTTCTCCATTCTATTTGCCTGCATTAGATCTGCATCGCTTTTCTCCTATGTCTTTTAAATATTATAATTATATTTGCCTCTACCACCTCCTCTAACAGCTCTTTCCATAAAACCACCACCTGTGTGAAAACATGCCCTCAGATCTCCTTTAAGTTAGACTTTCATAAACCTGGAAAAAAGACCATCTTCCCTATCTATGCCCCTCATAACCTCTATGAGATTACCTCTCAGCCTCTTGCACTGCATTGAGATCAAACTCAGCCTATCCAATCTCCCCTGTAACCAAAGCCCTTCATCCCAGGCAACATCATGGTGAAAAGGATACAAAGAGCTGGAGTGACTCAGCGGGTCAGGCAGCATCTCTGGAGAACATTTGAAGAAAGGTGCAGACCAGAAACTTCACTTATCCATGTTCTCCAGAGATGTTGCCTGACCCAATCAGTTACTCCAGCACTCTGTGTCCTTTTGTGTAAACCAGCATGTGCAGTTCTATATTTCAACATCCCGGTGAATCTCTCATGCACAGTTTCTAATGCTACCACGTCCTTCCTGTAGTTAGCCACCAAGACTGTGCACAATATTCCAAGTGTGGTCTGACAAATGTTTTACATAGTTGCAACATGCATCTCAAGTCTAATACTCAAAGCCTCAGCTAAAGAAGGCAAGCTTTATCACCCTATCTATCTCTGTTAGGTGAACAACAAACTTTCACCCCACGGTCTGTCAGTACATCAATACTCCCGAGGTCCATGCCATTTACTGTTTAAGGCTTGCCAGCATTTGATGTCCCAAAATGATGTTCCATCTGCCAAAGCTCCACCCAACTTTCCAGCTGATCTATGCATCCGCAGACAGCTATTTCAGTCTGCCAATTTGTATGTCATCAGCAAATGTACTAATCAGCTCACCTACATTCTTTTCCAAGTCATTTATAGATATGACAAAACAACAAAGGTTCTAGCACCAATCCCTGTGGTATACCCTTCGTTATAAACTTCTAATCAGAAAAACAAATTTCCACCATTACCCTCTACCTCCTATTACCTAGCTAATTTTAGGTTCCAATTTGCCAACAACCTTCGGGTACCATGTGATTTAACTTTCTCGGTCAGTTTACTGTGTGCAACTCTGTCAAAAGCCTGACTGAACTCCATACATTCAATTTCTACTGTCCTGCCTTCATCAATTTCCTTAGTCAACTCCTCAGAAAGCTATTTGAGGAGTTCCTCAATCCTCAGATAGGATTTCCTCCCACATCCTGAAGATGGTTGGGCTGGTAAGTTAATTAGCCAGTGTAAATTGTCCTAATATAGGTGAGTGGTAGAATTGATGGGAATATTGGACAATAGGTGTCAGGAAAATTTAGTGGGGAATGGGATTGCTCTGTGAACTGGCATAGACACATGGTGTGAATGACATCTTATGTTGTATGGAAACATGAACATTTCTACCTTTCTACCTCTACATTTGTGATTGCTGCTAATATCTTTGTATTTTGTCTCAGTGCTAATTTTTGTTTCTTCACGTGCCTTATTATAAGTGCTTTTAGGGCATTTTACCACATTAAAGGGGCTATATAGATGTACATTTTTGTGACTACAAGATCAAGTGATGGGACATTCGACAATATAAGTTAACAAACAGTTAAATTAAACATTTCCTAAATCCTCTTCATTTTGCTGTCTTTAGCAAGCCCTCCTAAAATCTGAAGAACATGAATCCATCCAACAAAGTAGATACAGATAAAAAAACATTTTACCTGATTCATCCGTTGTATTAGCAAACTCACTCAGCCAGATGTGATGCAGCTGGTATTTATTTGTAATGGGAAAAATGTAATATCAGCCGAAAGAGGTTTTCTTTTTCTGAGAAGGGACTAAAGTACTCAGGAGGATTATTTCCTCTGTGCATTGTCTACTGCTGAATTGTAATACATTCTTCATAAATGTGCTTATAATTTGCTGTGTAGGAAGGAACTGCGGATGCTGGTTTACACCGAAAGTAGACACAAAATGCTGGAGTAACTCAGCGGCAAATGCAGCATCTCTGGATAGAAGGAATGGGTGATGTTTTGGGTCGAGACCCTTCTTCAGACTGTCTGAAGAAGGGGCTCGACCCGAAACGTCACCCATTCCATCTATCTAGGGATGCTGCCTGTCCCGCTGAGTTACTCCAGCATTTTCTCTATCTTCTTATAATCTTGCTGTTTTTGTGCAACGGAGGAATTTTCCACTTTGTCGGAGTAAAATATCTTACAGTGCAACTGGTTGTGTTCTGACTGATCTATCTGTGCAGGATGGTGAAATTCTGTCTTTCATTTCACTTGCTCACTGTAATAAGCATAGAAAAGTAAATCACCATGAAATGTAATTAAAAAAAAGAATTGCCCTCCAGAAAAGAGAGAACAGAAATCCGAAGGCAGCGGATACCATCCTGTCAGAGTGTTGGCTGTGAAATGCAATTTGTGAAGCAAATCGTTTTGGATTTTTTCCAAACCTCCTGGTAATTGTTAACAAATGGTTCATAAGGAGACCCAATTTGTTACCGTTTTGACATTTTCCATCAGTTTTCCCTCGTAATGTGTTTTGTAAAACATTCTTAAAGGATTTTCTTTTCTTTTTTCGAATTGACTTTTAGAATAAAGAATACATCCATCTAAAATTAGTTTTATCATTGGATAAAATTAATTGATTTGCAAATATGATCTTCCATCCTGTGGTGAAACAATATTCTTTCATTTTAACCAGTTCTTGTTACTGTTACTTGTGTCTTTATTAGTAAATTTAGTTACAGTAATGCTACAATTATGACAAAGGTCTCGACTTAAAAAAAACGAGCATATTAATTTTGTTTACATGATTTGATGGCGGAAAGCTATAAATTTAATTAGCTTTCACTTGTGACAATGTAATTGCTAAAAATAGTTTTTTTGAGTACAATGCTTACTGTGAAGCAAAAAAAACACAAACATTCCAATGGACCCAGCAATATACAACTAATTCACGATGTGCATCGGTGGTGCAGAGCGCCAGAGACCCGGGTTTGATCCTGACCTCGGGTGCTATCTGTGTGGAGTTTGCACATTTGTAGTGTGGGGTTCGCACTTTTCTCCCACATTCCAAATACGTGCAAGTCTGTAGGTTATTTGGCATCTGTAAACTGCCCTTAGTGTGTAGGATGCAAAAGTGAGATAACATAGTGTATAAATGATCGATAGTCAGCGTGGAGTCGGTGGGCTGTTTCCACACTGTATCTCTAAACTAATCTTGTAGAGGTTGCAGATTTGCTCAATGCTGTTAACATGGGATGAATAACCAGAGCTCATTTGCTGTTCGTATGCACTGCAGTCACTATGCACCAGTAATGGAGGGAATTAATGTTTAGGGCGGTGAATGGACTGCCAATTAAATGGACTACTTTGTCCTGGATGGCTGTTTTGTGTATTTTCGGTGTCCATTATACCTTTGAAAACAATTGAAGCAATTAAATTGTCACAAGTGAAATCAAATTAAAGTTTCAGCTTTGCTGCACCAAATTCCGTGAACCAAAATGAATATGGTTGCTTTTTAAAAGTCAAGGTCTTAGTCATAATTGTAGCATTACTGTAACTAGATTTAGCCAGCTTAGATGGGGCATCTTGTTCGGCATGGACGAGTTGGGCAGAAGGGCCTGTGTCCATGCTGAATGACTCTATGACCTTGAGGTTGAATGGAATCCAAATTTATGAATGTATTGACATGGCTTCAAGAGAAACAAGAGTATTTAATTGTCATGTGTACCAGCAATGAAACAATGAAATAACTGCTTGCTGTAGCTTAACCGGCCATTTACTCAATAATGTACAGATAAACATACAATAATCAACAATGTTATAAATTAATCATCAGTAATACGAAGTAACCAGACCGTAATAGTGCAAAATCAAAGTCCGTAGTACAAATTCCATAATAGATTATAGTTGCAGAGGTAGTGGTTAGTGTTGTGCAATGTTCAAGAGCCTGATGATTGCTAGGAAGAAGTTGTTCTTGAACTTGGAGGTCACAGTCTACATGCTCCTGTAGCTTCTTCCCAATGGTAGTAGTGAGATGAGAACATGGCCAGGGTGGTGTGGGTCTTTGATAATATTAGCTGCCTCTTTGAGGCAGTGCCTCCTGTAGATCCATTCAGTGGTGGGGAGGTCAGTACCCTTGATGGGCATGGCAATGTCTACTGCTCTACACACCCTTGTTTGTTCTTGGGCGTTCAAGTTACCAAACTAGGTCATGATACAACCAATCAATATACATTCTTCTGTGTGTATGCAGAGGTTCAACAGAGCATTTGGCGACATCTTGAAACTCCAAAATCTTCCAAGTAAGTAGAGGTATTGATAACCTCTCTTTATGATTGTGCTGGTCCCAGGACAATGGATCCTGGTTCTCCCTTTGAGAAGTCAACAATCAACTCTTTGGTCTTGCTAATGCTGAGAGCTAGATTGTTGTTCTGGCACCATTTAACCAGATTATCAATCTCCCTGTTGTACTCTGATTAATTACCTGTTATTCGTCCACAGTGGTGGTATCATTGGAGAATTTAAAGTTGGAATTGGTGCTATGTCTGGCTACGCAGTCAAGGGTATATAGAAAGTAGACCAGGGCACTGAGAAGCAATATTAAGTAATTTCTCTAAGTAATTAAGTAATGCTCTGTTGGCATCTGGTAATTGACAACAGGTCCAAAGCCACAGCGTGGTCAATTATACAGCAAGTAGCTGGTAATCCCACCCAGAGTTTTAACATTTGATCAATTTCATGCTAATTTATGCTGCCAATCTGAAAAAAAAGTTAACAAATTCCAATGCATATTCAACATTGCTAAATGTTTTCTTCTGATAGATTAAAAATACTAATCATGTTGAAACAAAATGACAGGTATGGAAATTGTTCTGGTGTCCACCAGATTAGTTCCAAAAGCTCAGGTCCCTCAATTACCTTTCCTCCAATACCTTTCTCTCCGATATCTTTTCTGCTCTATGGTCACTGCCTCAGCCAAACTGTTTTACATCATGCTATCCCAATTTGTGCAGGAGATTAATTTAAACTGACTATACACCTTCCTTTTTCCAAGCTTTCATCCTCACTAGGCTCCTTTCCACAAAACTCACATTGAATTTATCCAATCTCACATCGCTGGGTCATGGATTGATAGGAAATTAGTTAATAGCTTCAAGGCATATGCTAAGATAAGTTAAACTTGCATTTTATTTTATTATGTAGACAGATAAACTAATCAGATCAATAATTATCTCTATTTCTGCTTCACCCAAATTAAGTCTCCATGCCAATCCATCAGAAAGCAACAATCTTTCAGCCTTTCAACATGGGACCACAATTCACTCTTCTACAGCGGAAATCTAATGATGACAATTGTGTGGATGTCAGATTCAAGAAAGACTTGCTTTGCAGAGATTCTTTTCATGAACTGGGGATTTTCAGTCCTTGTGTTTATTCATGGCTAAGAGTGGAAGATTTTTTGAAATCCAGTGGAATGGAGGACAATGGAAATCAGGCAGCAAAAGAAGTAGAAAATCAGCCAAATCTTGTCACAAAACTGTAGAATATGGCTATCCGGCATCCTCCTGCTCCTTTTCCATATGTCCTTGTGTTTCCTTGTGTTTTATTTTGTTTGGTGTCAAGAATATCATGAATCACTAAGAGACAAAGGGAGCTGCGAAAACATGTGCATCTTGTTTTAGTCAATTATCTTTAACTACACATTGTAGATGTATATACTTCAGGCCCGAAAGAAGCTTTTCAAAAAGGGGGGTGGCATGACAGGATTTGCACTGTTTGTGGAACCAGGGTTGGTATATAGGGTAAGGCCAACGAATGCCCTTGCATTAGTAGAAGTAGTGGTAAATGGCAATATACATTCAGGAGCACCTGTTCTGTTGTTTTGCACAATCCGCAGGCATTGCCACTTTCATTTTACTGCACATCTTGTATGTGTATGTGACAAATAAACTTGACTTACCTTGACTTGACGACTTGACTTGACGACATGACTTGACGACTTGACATGACGACTTGACATGACGACTTGACATGACGACTTGACTTGACGACTTGACTTGACGACTTGACTTGACGACTTGACATGACGACTTGACTTGACTACTTGACTTGACGACTTGACTTGACGACTTGACTTGACGACTTGACATGACGACTTGACATGACTACTTGACTTGACGACATGACTTGACGACTTGACATGACGACTTGACATGACGACTTGACTTGACGACTTGACATGACGACTTGACTTGACGACTTGACATGACGACTTGACTTGACGACTTGACATGACGACTTGACTTGACGACTTGACATGACGACTTGACTTGACGACTTGACATGACGACTTGACTTGACGACTTGACATGACGACTTGACTTGACGACTTGACTTGACGACATGACTTGACGACTTGACATGACGACTTGACTTGACGACTTGACATGACGACTTGACATGACGACTTGACATGACTACTTGACTTGACGACTTGACATGACGACATGACTTGACTACTTGACATGACGACTTGACATGACGACTTGACTTGACGACTTGACTTGACGACTTGACATGACGACTTGACTTGACGACTTGACTTGACGACTTGACATGACGACTTGACATGACGACTTGACATGACGACTTGACTTGACGACTTGACGACTTGACTTGACGACTTGACATGACGACTTGACTTGACGACTTGACATGACGACATGACTTGACGACTTGACATGACGACTTGACATGACTACTTGACATGACGACATGACTTGACTACTTGACATGACGACTTGACATGACGACTTGACATGACGACTTGACATGACGACATGACTTGACGACTTGACATGACGACTTGACATGACTACTTGACTTGACGACTTGACATGACGACTTGACTTGACGACTTGACATGACGACTTGACTTGACTACTTGACTTGACGACTTGACTTGACTACTTGACTTGACGACTTGACTTGACGACTTGACTTGATTTGGCAGCATCATGCCAATCACATTTTGCAGTTGTATTTTGCTGTCATTGCTCATGGAAGTCCTGGTGTAGTGATGCAGGCGACGACACTCGTGGCAGGCCAGCATATATTGCCATTTAGCCATAAATCATGTTTTTCCATTTCCATTTTGCAAGAATGTAACTGCGCAAGCCTAGTCACCACTTTGTCCAAGTTATGGGCAAAGTGATAGTGGCTTCTTCATTGGTTGTGGTAGAATTAAGGAGAGTACTAATGTCACTAATGCTGTTGAACAGAGGTGCAGGAGGTGCTGGCTGGGTACATGTCGATCCAGGCACAGGAGATGCTGGCTAGCTATCTGTTAATCCAGGCATAGGTAGTAATGGCTGGCTATCTGTTGATCCAGGCGTAGGTAGTAATGGCTGGCTATCTGTTGATCCAGGCGTAGGTAGTAATGGCTGGCTACCTGTTGATACGGGCACAGATGGTACTGGCTGTCTACCTGTTGATCCAGGCGCAGGAGATGTAGATATGGATCCGGATGGCATATTGGCTGATGAGGGAGGCATGGCACTTGAAGTGGCTGGAGATGGCAGACAAGTTGGAGAGGATGAAGGAGTCTGCTTTAGAATTTCTTCATCACAGTCAACCTTTTGCAATGGTACCTCCTTTGGTCCTGAAATAAAATAAAAAAACAATTATAAGCATAAACTCTATAACCATACACATGACTCTTCATAAGTAAGTCAGAGGTCATGGTCTTTCCTCTCAGGTCATATCTAGAGTGAGAGAGTACTCTACACAAACTCCATCAGATTGCAAGTCACATATAATGTAATTATGAACCTACAGCTTACCCCTTAGTCTAGTTCAGTAAAACACCGAGTCCAGCACTGGATCAACTAAAGGGCCTGTCCCACTGCGGGGACATAATTTGCGAATTTAGAAGAGTTTGCACTCGACTCAAACTCGCAGCATGGCCGACACATGGTCCTAGGAGGTCTATGTAACTCTCCTTCATGCTCGAGAGAAGTTCCCGCATACTTGAGGCCTCAGTTTGGTCGAGGAGTATTTTTTAGCATGCTGAAAATTGTCCGCGAGTAAAAATTGGTCGTCATGGGGAAAAAAAAAAAAATCGATATTTTTTAAACTCGTAGGTTTAGTCGAAGTAGATCGTAGTAGGTCAGCATGTTATTCGTAGGTAATCGATGGCAGTCGAAGGCAGTGTTAGTATAATCGAAGGTGGTCGTTTTCACTCTCCACTATTCAGTGTCCAATTTTCCCCTAAGCTATTTGAAGCTAGTCTTCAACATAGTCGAAGGAGGTCAAAGGAGGTCTTCTACATAGTCGAAGGAGGTCTTCTACATATTCGTAGGAGGTTCTCTACATAGTCGAAGGAGGTCGTAGGAGGTGTTCTACTTCGGCAATGCAACAAGACCATGACACTTTTTTTTAACTCTCCTAAACTCTTCTAAACTCACAAATTATGTCTCTGCAGTGGGACAGGCCCTTAATTCTTCATTCTTCCCAAACACAAACAAACTTCCTATATGATACCTAATGGGGGTGTCCCACTGCGGCGACCTAATTCGCGAGTTTAGAAGAGTTTAGGCGAGTTTGAAAAACAAGTCATGTTGAAGACCTCCTTCGACTATGTAGATGACCTCCTTCGACTATGTTAAAGACTATCTACGACTACCTTCGACTACCCTCGATTACCTACGAATAACATGCGCGAAGCTAGAGGTGGGGGGGGGGGGCAGCCCCTACAAGCCAATCACAAATATCGATTGTGGACTTTGGAAGGGGTAGGATTGGGACCCACAGTCCCGTTTATATCAATGGGTCGCTGGTGGAAGGGGTCAAGAGCTTCAAATTCCTGGGCGTGCATATTTCTGAAGATCTCTCCTGGTCCGAGAACACGGATGCAATTATCAAGAAAGCACATCAGCGCCTCTACTTCCTGAGAAGATTACAGAGTGGTATGTCGAGGAGGACTCTCTCGAACTTCTACAGGTGCACAGTAGAGAGCATGCTGACTGGTTACATCGTGGCTTGGTTCGGCAACTTGTGCGCCCAGGAGCAGAAAAGACTGGAAAAAGTTGTAAACACTGTCCAGTCCATCATTGGCTCTGACCTCCCTACCATCGAGGGGATCTACCACAGTCGCTGCCTCAAAAAGGCTGGCAGCATCATCAAGGACCCACACCATCCTGGCCACACTCATCTCCCCGCTGCCTTCAGGTAGAAGGTACAGGAACCTGAAATCTGCAACATCCAGGTTCAGGAACAACTCTTCCCCTCAGCCATCAGACTATTAAACTCAACTCAAACAAAAATCGGAACTTTAATAGCCTATTGCACTTTATATGCTTATTTATGTGTGTATATATATATTCAATGGTATATGGACACACTGATCTGTTCTGTATTTATTTATGCCTACAATATTCTATTGTGCTGAAGCAAAACAAGAATGTCATTGTCCTATCTGGGACACATGACAATAAACTCTCTTGAATCTTGATTATATTACAGTTATTGACAGTTCCCTAACCCAATCACAAAATACACCATTACATTGTTTATACAGAAAGTTCTAGCAGGAAGACAGTTTACAAAAGAATAGAAACATTTCTCCAGGTAGTATAAACAATTTGAACACTTCACAAGATAACAGCACAAATACTCTGCAACATAATTAACAGTACTTTACAACACCCCCTATCTGACCAATCCTAATCATGCATATGCAACACCTTTTAGCTCTTCTGCAAAACCCTCATACATATAAACAAAAGGAAAGACATCTGGACCTCGCCTTATCCTCAATTTCCATCTAGGGTCCAGACTCCTTGGAGCGTGACTCACAGCTTGCAACCTTTCACAGAAAGTGGACAAGCAGGCTTTGCAAATACAGAGATTCTCCATTTTGTGACATATTTTATTTGGCCAATATTATCATTAACAGGACTTAAGACATTACATGTATTCAAAAAATATTTTACTGATAGGCTACTTCTTTAACCCATTGACACAAAAATCTGCATATATGTGGAGTTTTCACAATTCTTGTAAGAACTCATGATGTAGAATCATAAAACGTTTAGAAGATTAACAGAGACAAAATTCTTCACAAATTGAGCCCACATTTGTCAAAGTTCAATATAAAATATGCTCACAGGATCTTGTTTAATGCAAAATGATCAGTAATTTATAAAATTGGCAACAATTTTGATAATTGGTCATTGATAATTGAAAATTGGCCATGTTCTATAGAGAATTTAAATGGAAATGCTTGTATTTTCATTTGTAATACTTTGTAATGTATCAATATAAGGAAAAAAGAAAAATATGCTGCCAATGTGAATGATGAAAGAAGGACTTTTTGGCTCCTCAAAAAAAATGTTTATGGCATCAACGGGTTAAAACAAATACAAATGTGATGTAATTTACCTTTTGAGAAATACGAAGTAATTCGTTTGGGGATCACTGCGGCCCTTGTGTGTGAAGTTTTCTTTCTTTTGGATCTTCCATTGCAGGATGCCGCTGTATGCTTCAGACTATCTGCTGTATTGAAATAATACAGGATAATGCTATGGATTTATTTCATGTTATGATTAACATGTATTATGCAATACAGTGTCCATTAATCCTTTAACGATTAGGCTATTGGCTTCGAAATGACCTCGAAATGGAAATGTTACATCTGTATATAATAATCCCATTAAAATATATATTTTATAAATTTCCAAATATTTTATACTAAACTTATTAAAATTGGTTAAGTACTTTTGTTATAAGATGGAAGGAGTAGAATCACAATTAGCTCTGAATAAAATTGGTGATAATATTTTCCATCTCCTAACCTTTGTTTTTTACTGCACCAAGGAGATCTTCATCTTCTGCCTAGCTTCTTCAGCAGCAACATCATCAACGAACTGCTGCATTACTGCGGACAGATCCATGATGACCCTGAAAACATGCAGATTTTTGTAATATACAAATTATATTAAAAATATGATGCAAAAAGAGTCACAAACTATGGAATTCATATTTGTCAGTATTGTTATCAAGGAAAAGAAAGCAGTTCCAATTGTTTGATATTATTTGATATTATTCATGAGGAGAAAATATAATAGCTCTAAAACCTACCTTAATTTTGCAATCTCATTAAAGATTATCCCCCTTTCCCTCTACTCTCCACCTCTCTCCCTTCCCATCTCTCTCTCCTCTCTTACCCTCTCTCTCTCCCCCTCCACCTCTCACATACCCCCCTCTTTGTCCCTCCCAAGCAGTGTTGGAGGGCCCGCGGCGGGGGGGGTGTGAAGGTGGCGTGGGCCCAGTGGTGGGGGGGGAACAGAGAGGCAAGGACCCATGGCGGGGGGGAGGCGAGATGGAGATGCTGGACCGGGCGGGCAGATACCGCACCCCCCCCCCAGGGCCCGGAGAAATGGGCACTCCCTTTTGTTTCTAAATCATCCCGCGGGCCGGATTAGTTTGCCACCGAGGATAAAAAACAGACTCCCCCTTCTGCAACGCAATATTCCACTATTTACCTGGAGCAGACACGAGGCATCGAGGTGAATGTGTGGAGTGCAAATGGTCTTCTGATCCCGCCTGGGCCCACTGCGCACGCACGGAGAGACGGCAACATTTTGCGTCGCTATGCATCACCGGCTTTCCCCAACTGCGCATTTTTTTCTCCCAAATCATCCAGCGGGCCGGAACCAGAATTTCGTGCGATTTCCGTCAAAGTGGAAACGCTGATTGCGCTACAATTCTTTTTTCTTTTTTTCTCTGGATTTTTTCTTACTCTGTGGAAAAAAAGGGGGGTGCGAGCGCACCTAACGCACCCCCCCTTCGGACGGCCATGCACTTCACAAAGACAGAAAAGCTGGTCCTTCCCAACAAGAAACGAGCATATAGGTGCAAAGCCTGGTTTTGAAATCGACAGTTCTGCACGGAAACTCTGCACTGTAACCAGATTGTGAGAATATGATTAGCAAAAATCATGTTACAGTTGTATAGGACGTTGGTGAGGCCGCCTATAAAGTATTGTGTTCAGTTCTGGGCACCATGTTATAGGAAAGATATCAAGCTGGAAAGGGTACAGAGAAGATTTACAAGGATGTTGCCAGGACTATAGGGTCTGAGCTATAGCAATAGGTGGAGTTGTCTGGGACTATTCCTTGGAGCGCAGGAGGATATGGGGTGATCTTATTGATATGTATAAAATTATGAGAGGAATAGATCAGGTAGATGCACAGAGTCACTTGTTCAGAGTAGGTGAATCGAGGACCAGAGGACATAGGTTTAAGGCGAAGGGGAAAAGATTTAATAGTAATCTGAGGGGTAACCTTTTCACACAAAGGGTGGTGGGTGTATGGTACAAGCTACCAGAGGAGGTGGTTGAAGCAGGGACTATCCCAACATTTAAGAAACAGTTAGACAGGTACATGGATAGGACAGGTTTGGAGGGATATGGACCAAAGGTGGGACTCGTGTAGCTGGGACATGTTGGCTGGTGTGGGCAAGTCGGGCCGAAGGGCCTGTTTCCACACTGTAACACTCTATGACTCTAATATACTGTACTTGGGAGAGCATGGCTGAAAGGCTAGGTGTACAACGGTAATGGAAGAGAACAGAGCAAGGAAAGGCTGAAGACCTAAAAATAGACCAAAGCTATTTCCGAACATTACCAGCTTCTGGTCGATCATTTATTGAGCTTTCTATGCATGTAAAAGTTGTGGGAAATCAGACTACATAAATTTGTGCTTACTTATTAAGCATCAAGTTCCATTATAAAACTACTTCAAAGATGTTAAGGGGAAATAATGCAACAAAGCAAAACATCTATAAAACACCTGCTGTGTAATACCACCCTCCAACAATGAATATGATTGCTAAGACCCTAGAAAACATGCACTATTTCATATTCTTCAGGGACACCTGAGGTGAAGGCAAACATCAAAGATGAAATTAACCATGCCTACCAGGCAGTAGTGAACCCTGACCTTATATTCATCAGATACAGGGACAACCTGCAGCAAGTTTCTAAAAGCACCACAGGTGTGCCAACAACACTGTCCTTGCAAAATCCTCCAGATCCATTGGCAAGTTGAACAAACCAATCTCAGTATACTCTCCTGGTATCCACATCCCAGCAATGAGCTCAGTTACCCTCTTCCCCCTCCATTGAGGAGTCCACTTAATTTGCAAACCTGACATAAAAATCCAGAAATAGACCATCTGTCATGTATATAAATTGCCAGGCAGACAAAGGAAAAGATTCAACAAAGTTCTCAAAGACCTTTTCCCCCATTATTCCACAGGAATTCCTGGCTCATGAGCACTCAAAATGGAAAAGGAGCCTTTGGGCTGAGTCTCCAGTCCAAGTATCAGGAGCACACAGAGGGACAGTGGAAACAACGAAAGGAATGTACCACCTCACCACCTGCACACTCCAGCTGTGACTGAGTCTTTGGGTCCCGCATAGATCTCATCATCCAGCCCAGAACCCACAGCACTAAAGTGGGAGTCACCCTCAACCCCAAGGAACTGTCTAAGAAGAAGAAGGTGCATGGATCAATCTTGATTTCCCCAACCCAGCATTCCATGAATATGATACCCAATGATCCCTGCACAATACTCAGCAAGCTGGAGATCCAGCACTGGTCATCACAATCCTAGCTGGAGCCCTGGGATGGGCAGTTAAGGGCCTGTCCCACTTTCACGACTTAATTCAAAACCTCTGCCGAGTTTAAAGGACCTAAAAAAAAATCAAGATCTTGGTAATCTTCGAACTCCTACGACCTTCCACGACTATGTTCACGAACTCTTACGAACTCCTACGAGTATGTCTACGAATTCCCACGACTATTTTGATGCCCTCCTTACGAGTAAAAAGTTGCAATTTCTTTCATCCCGACCATTTTTTTACTCGTGGACATTTTTTATTGGCTGGAAAAACCGTCCCGACTTACCTGATACCACGAGTACCTACGGCTAGCATAACGAGCCGCTACGATATATCTACGAACTCCTACGACCTCCTACGGATTCGTTACGAACATTCTGCGAGTTTGAATCAAGGGGAAAACTCGGGAGAATTCGTGAATAACTCGTGAAAGTGGGACAGGCCCTTAACTCTGTTTTCAAGAGCCCCAGGTTGTCCGGTACTCTGATGAAAAATTGAAATATTGATTCTCTTACTCTCTTCACAAATGCTTCCAGTCCTGCTGGGTATCTCTGGCATATTCTGTCGGTGTAATACAGATTCCCACTGCCTCCTGGTGTTGACTTTGAATTAAGCTGCTTTTGTGTCCTGCTCCGGGGAACTTGAAGTCAGGCATTGTTTGCTGAAACCAGTCTAGTGGGCAACACTTTATTAACACATTGTGTGACATTAAAATTTATGATACCCGGTATGGTATTGGTATAGTATTATCAAATTTCTTTGGTCATTCATTTATAGTTCACAAAATTTTGAGCTTAAAAACAAATGGATGCTCTCTCTCTTTCTTTCTATTTTTCTTTCTTTTTCTCTCCTATGCATTATTTTTCATGAATATTTTCTTTTGTGTCATTACATATGAAAATATCTTCAAAAAATCAAAACAGGCTAATTAAGCCACAGGTGTTCATTTGTATGCAATTGCCTTTGTAAACCTAATTAATTCAATATTATTATTAAATATTTTATTACAATATTGTTAATTTTATAATAAACTATGTTTGAATTTGAAAATAAACTTCAGACCAGAAACTAGATTGGCAGCATTAGAATATTAATGTGGATTGCCTGATGGCTCAGAATAACCCCAGATAGGTTGGCACCCGGAATAGGTCCTCAATGCTCCCAACCCAAGCCTCCCATTATTTGATGCCAATCCTTCATTTGTCATCAGCAGAATACTCATCCCTGCTTTACTTGAACTCTCCTCATCAGCTGAACGCTCCTCAGTGTACACATACTACAGTGTGATGGATCACCATTCTAGTGCCGCTGTAGTTTGGAACTGTTCTTCCTCCGCTTGCAAAAACAAAATCACATAACCAAGATCATCCTAGCCTCCAATCCAACCCACCAACATCTCTTGACTGCTAGAAATGCTGGAAATACTCAGTATTGTGGAGAGAGGTGACATTTCAGAATTTGTCAATGAAAGTAAGCATGCAGGTACAGCAGGCAGTGAAGAAAGCGAATGGCATGTTGGCCTTTATAACAAATGGAGTTGAGTATAGGAGCAAAGAGGTCCTTCTGCAGTTGTATATGGCCCTAGTGAGACCACACCTGGAGTATTGTGTGCAGTTTTGGTCCCCTAATTTGAGGAAGGACATTCTTGCTATTGAGGGAGTGCAGCGTAGGTTTACAAGGTTAATTCCCGGGATGGCGGGACTGTCATATGCTGAGAGAATGGAGCGGCTGGGCTTGTATACTCTGGAGTTTAGAAGGATGAGAGGTGATCTTATTGAAACATATATGATTATTAAGGGTTTAGGCACGATAGAGGCATGAAACATGTTCCCGATGTTGGGGGAGTCCAGAACCAGGGGCCACAGTTTAAGAATAAGGGGTAAGCCATTTAGAACGGAGACGAGAAAACACTTTTTCTCACAGAGAGTTGTGAGTCTGTGGAATTCTCTGCCTCAGGGGGCGGTGGAGGCCGGTTCTCTGGATATTTTCAAGAGAGAGCTAGATAGGGCTCTTAAGGATAGCAGAGTCAGGGGATATGGGGAGAAGGAAGGAACGGGGTACTAATTGGGGATGATCAGCCATGATCACATTGAATGGTGGTGCTGGCTCGAAGGGCCGAATGGCCTACTCCTGCACTTATTGTCTAATATTTATTGTCTATTATCTATTATCAGACCCGGAACTCGATCCACAATGATACAGGATTTCAAAGCCAGAAACCTGCAGAACTAACGTCCTCTGGACTTAGACATAATCAATTATCAAGATCACCAGTGCTGCCTGACCCCAGAACCTCTGGATCATCCTAAAATCTGCTGTCAGTCCTCCACATGAAGGCACCCTCTACAGCCCTGCCCCCCTCCATCTCTGCCAGATTGCTAGAGTTCTAACAGAAAGCTTTGTATCTTTTCTGATTACAGGCAAAATGTCATGGTTGGAGGACAGCGATTACAGAACTAGGGTCAAAAAAGGCAGCAGGGTTAATCCAGGAAATTGTAGGCAGGAGAGTCTAACATCAGTGGGAAAAATATGAACAAATAATTCAAAAGGATTATTTTGCACCTGATGGAGAGGGATTATTTAAGATCAGCCCTGTTTAACTAATTTTATTTTTTGAGGCAGGTGACTAAGTCCATTGATGAGGATAATGTGGTTGATGTGGTCTATATGGACTTTGTTAAGGCCTTTGAAAGGAAAAAGAAAGAGGTTGTGAATGGGGAAGGATCGCAAAGGAAAGCAAAGGGAGGACACTGAGTGAGGTGGTTAGTGCAAGGGACCAGGAGGAAGAAACCGAGGGAAAGAGGTCCATAGAATGGAGGGTAAAAGGAGCATTGTTGGGGAGGAGCACTGAAGAAAAGGTGAAGACACGTTCATGTGCCATTATTCTTATGAATGTGGTTAGAATATGTTTGTGTGTACTTAAGGTGTGTCTTTACTATGAATACGTGTTCATTGTGTGCATTTTGAATAGTTGAGAGTAAAAACATTAAAGACAATGAGAGATCTGATTCTCAATAACAGCAAAGGGGAGCTTTTTGCTAATAATGAATTACACACATATTTGGGAGATTTATTTTCTAACAAAGCATTTTAATGAATTCCTTGTATTATCAGTAAATGCAAATCAACAATTTCCTCAGGACTTGTTATGAATACAAGTCTAGCAGTGGACACTCAGCCATCAAGCATCCATGGTTGCATGAATGTGCCAGCTTTATGAAAATTGATCAATAAACATTACTGTACATCACACTATTATTCTGCGTATCACATTCAAATGAATTGCCAAACTATATTTTATCGCTCTCTTAGTTCAAGAAATATTTAAGCTTTTCACTTTGTGATTTAATGAAGAACTAATGTTGATTTCTTACATCAGACATTATGATTTTCATCTTAGTCTAGGTTTTTACATATTTCCATTTCTCTTTTAATATTGGAAAAACATATTTGCACATTGTATCATTGCAGAAACTATTCTTAGCTGACACAGTAGATAATTGGGATAAACACAGTGCAGTTTATGAAACACAATTGGAAGCACCTAGGGTATAAAATCATGAGGAGAATAGATAGGGTGAATGCACAAGAGTCTTTTACCCAGAGTAGGGGAATCAAGATCTAGAGGACATAGGTTTAAGGTCAGAGAGGAAAGATAGGAACCTGAGGGGCAACTTTTCCACACAGAGGTTGGTGGGTATATGGAACGAGCTGCCAGAGGTGGTAGTTGGGACAGATACTAGAACAACATTTTAAAGACATTTGGACAGGCACAAGGATAGAAAAGGTTTAGAGGGATATGGACCAAATGTGGACAGGTGGGGTTTGTGTAGATGTGACCTTGGTCGGTATGGGCAAGTTGGGCCGAAGGGCCTGTTTCCGTGCTATATGACTATGACACCTGCCACACAACTGGAACCATCCACAGCGGTCTTCCTACAGCCTTCCACACACATGAGTGACTAAAGGGAGGCTGCTGTGCTTCAGAGTGATGTGAGACAGCATTGGAACCCAGCACGCCAAATTCAACTTAACATTTTTTTTTAATTGTCAAATTTCTTAGAAATATCCAGTGGGAATATGGTGGACAGACTGTCTCCCTAATAGTTTGACTTTTTAACCAGTCCACACAAAAGTGCTGCAACAGGGAAGGAATTTTCACTTATAATTACACTGAAAGAAGCATGGCCTGGCTAGATACAAGGGTCTAGTCAAATATTTTTAACTTAAAAGCAGGCACAAGATTTGGTGGTTCCAATCGGGTTTCATAAACTGTACTGCATTTATCCCAATTATTCTCTATGTCAGATCAGAATAGTCCCCGTAAAAGTACAATGTGGAAATATGTTGTTCTAACAGTGAAAGAGAAAATGGAAACATGTAAAAACCTGGACAAAGGTAGATGCTGGTTTCCAGAAAAAGAGACACAAAGTTTTGGAGTAACTCAGCGAGTCAGGCAGCATCTCTGGTGAACATGGATACATGACATTTCAAGTCGAGACCCTTCTTCGGACCTAACTAGTCTGACAGTTGAACCATACCACCACCCCAACGGTACAGGCACCAATCCATCTGATGCCAAGAATTATATGTGGTATATTTAAATAACATTGTAGCAAATTCTGCAATTTGGCAAAATTAACAATCCCATAGAGATGTTGGAACAATATTAAACAATCTTCCCCATTACACATATGGAAATGACACGCATTTAATAAAAGCATTTTTTGTGAAAATATCAGGCTGCTGTTTAATGGAAGCATTATTCTTTTCAAAATCAATTGTCATAAAGCAACTTTAATTCTGCACAGAGACTTAAACAAATATGTCAATACCAGACATGACACTATTTCCACACACGCTTGATTCTCTTATGCATTTTTCTTTTGTTTTATTTTTTTATTTTTTATATTTTATTTTATTAGAAGTGAGTACATTCATATGGCACCAAAGTGCCTAATATATATTTGCATAATACATTTTATGTACATCTTCTTATTTTTTTAAAGTTATAATAAAGAAAAATAAGAAAAAGAAATTAGATAATAAAGAATAGAAAAACGTGAGATATATAGTGTGTGAAAAAGAAAAAAAGAGAATGAAAGAAGAAAGTTGAAGAAAAGAAAGTAGGAAAAAGAGAATAAAAAATACAAATAAAAAGAAATAAGATCATTATTTATAATCTTGACCATCCCCCACCCAGTCCTGAAACAGTTAGTTTCTACAATTATGTTGCACCATATGATTCCAAAAAGACGACAAATGGAGACCAACTCGTTAAGAATTGGTCTGATTTTTCTATTAGGAGGAATCGCATTTCTTTTGTTTTCTTATGTTGACATTTGAGCAAAATACTCTTAAGCTACTGGCAGGCAAATGCCTGTCCCTACTCTGCATGCTCCTGTGAGCCGAAGGAAAAGTAGAAGAAGTCTCCTGTCCTTCAGCCTGAGTTTTAGTAGCCAACTGTATTAAATAGAAATCTGTAAATTATGACAGATCAGCAGCAGCAGCATGCAACAACTCTGAGTCTAGCTGGGGTGATTGTGCATAGCCTCTATGGACAAAGCAGTCCAGGGCATCTTGAAGGTCATATTTGATGTTAGAGGAAGTCACTGTAATGAGAAACAATACAGTTTGAAAGTTGGTCTTTGAAAAGCATGGTTTCAGGGTAGAAAGATTAAAGAACCTGGTTGTTCATTGAGTAAATGAGAGTTGTACATTTTTGTCCAATATGATTGAAAATCACTACAGATAAATTCTGTCCATTTCATTATCATTGACTGGGGAAGTTTTAATGCTGCAAAAAAAAATAATCCTGTCAAATTGCAAGGTGACGTATTTCCTAATGGGCACTTCCGCTGCTGGGAATGTGTGTAGAATTGCTTTTGTCCAAGTTAAGCTTATTTTTAACAGCATAGGGGTGTTTATTCAGTTTTGTGAACAAATTTCTAGTTGCCAGCATGATAAATCACCTAAATATGTGGATAGAGATGAATAAAACATGGAAAAGCCCCCTTTACCCCACCAATGAGCAGGAAGCACTTCCTGTCCTTCTTCTGTAAACTGAAAAAGGTGGCTGGAAACTCAATCTAATATTATTATTGAAAAGAAAATGGAAGCAATCAATACTTAATCACGTTGTTTATCTGCGACATATTAATCACTGCCCATTGCACTTCACTTTCAGATGGCAGTAGAAGAGATCAAAACACAGCTTCTATTGAATGAGGATTTAATGCATGTAATGGGACACATGATACATCAGAGCATGAAGTTGGAGCTTTGAATCCATGACTTCTTGAATGAGAAATAAGTGCACTCGCCACATAAACATTGGCCATTTTAACTCTCAGACCTGACTGTGTGCATCAGTATTTAACCTGAACTGCAGTAAGGTGTGTTAATCTGCTCTGCTGATCGAGTGGTTAGGATACCCACCCAAAGTTGACAAGGTCCTGGTTTAATTAGGGAAGAGATTTTAGTTTTCCTCCAAATACAGAATATTATGTGACATCTGGGAGGAAAAGAAGGTTGAAAATGATAATATTTTTCTATTTATGCCACAAGGAAATGGGAGTTGACGATCAGGATTTAACTTGGAACTGGAATTAAAGTAACAGTTGGTGCAGCGGATAAGTTACTGGAGAAGTAGCCAGAGTTCAAGACCAATGATCCAGAGATATGTTTGCATCCTTCCATGGCAGCTCAGTCGTTTAAATAAATGAAATAAAAATTGATTTTCTTTTAAATGTTAATTAATGGCAAATTCACAATAATTTAAAACCTCTTTGGTTCACTGAGATCCTTGGAAAATAAATTTGTCTTCCTTATCTGGTCTGGCCAATGTATAACCAAAGGTAGATACAAAATGCTGGAGAAACTCAGCGGGTGAGGCAGCATCTGTGGAGAGAAGGAATTGGCGACGTTTCGGGTCGAGACCCTTCTTCAGATTCTTTTTCGGGTCTGGGTTAAGACGTGGTCGTAGAGTCGGAGGCAAGGAGGAATCACAGAGGGGGAGCAATGAGAGAGGATGTTGCTAAACTCTCTGCGGAGAGAGGAGGAGAACTTCTTCAAAGTAGACATACCTTGAGGAGATTTCGCAGTGGAGTGGATGAAATGTTTAAGAAAGAACTGCAGATGCTGGTAAAATCGAAGGTAGACACAAAGTGCTGGAGAAACTCAGCGGGTGAGGCAGCATCTATGGAGAGAAGGAATTGGCGACGTTTCGGGTCAAGACCCTTCTTCAGTGTAACCAATGTGGTTGACTTAAATGCTTTCTTACAAGACCTGCAATTAGCGATGGACAATAAATGCAGGTGTTACTATGGCAGCCACATCGCTTGAATGAATATAAAATAGCTGTTTTTTTTCCAAAGCTATTTTTCGCCCTTCCTGGAGTTTAAAGTGGTGACTGTAAAGGATACGGCAAAGTTCAAATAATGATCTCTGCTTATGATTAATTGATCTAAATTGGGATGGTGCCTTATGTGGTTTCCTGGGTTTATTCATAAATGGAGATAGAAACTAGGGCTGCCAACTTTTGGAAAATACTAAAGGTTGCAAAGGAATAGATTAACAATTTTGCCAATGATAGATTACTATCACAAAATTTAGACTACATTGAATTAAGAAACCCTTGAATGAACTTATGGAAAAATAATAAAACACCCTGCACTTCTAAAGCATGACATTTGGTTACTTTGAGCAAGTGAAACGTCGAGAATTGAAAAATAAAACTTTCTCCTGACGGGAATCTAAGAAAAAAGTTAAATTTGACCTGGTACAAAATATCACAAAAATATCAATTTTAAATTGATCGATCTGACTTCTACTGACAAAATATACCACTTTATTCATCAAACAGTCAATAGCTTGAAATAAATGTATTTTTTCTTAACAAAGTATTGGCCCAAACCTTGCGGATAGCAGCCTGCAATAATCATTTGCTGCTTCTAATACCTACACATTGCCAATGATACAGTGGTTATTACAAATCGATTTCCATATGAACAACATATTGGCATGTTGCCTTCCCCTGAACATTATTTCTGGTTAACAGAGGTCTGAATCATTAGCTTCCAAAAACAAGGCTGCTGAGGGTTGAAACTAAATTCAAAATATCTGAAAAGCTAGCAATGTTACAAAATTTTGAGATTTTAAAAATAAAGTCTGTAATTTATCCCATCAGATAAAGCATAAAAAGAAGTTTAATTTGACACCTAATTCACTTTCATATCTTCAGTATTAAAAAGGTTATGGCCATTTTCATACTCGGAAATTAGCATCTTGTTCCATATTGCTTTTCCATTGACTTAACACAAAAGCTGTGATCGAGGACAGTCAAAAGCCCATAACTTTCTTAAAAATGAAGAGAACTGAAATAAATTTTCAGTTATTATAGATTGAAGCATTCTGAAACAAATATGAAACAATCTTACTTAGATGACATGAAATTAAAGCATATAATTAGTTAGTTACCTAATTATAGCTAATTACAAAATTCAATTACTAGATCTAAACATCTATCAATTTCTTAAGAATAGATTAACATTTTTAATAGCCTATGTGTCCAAATAACATTCACACAAGAATTCACAATATAACATAATTTTTAAATCTCATTATCATGGATTTACAGCCCAAATGGAAGGAATTTAATGTTTAATACCTGTAAATTAATGGGCATTTAAATCATCTTGCGAGTGGGGTTTTCTGGAACGCGATCATTTGGAACGTTGATTTGCGGTGAATTTAACCCCGTATCGGCATGAAAAATTCTGCTGTTAGTTCGGGGAAAAGAATCACCGTTTCGCATTTAAAAATGTGAATTAAAGGCCTCTTAAGAAGCACTTTTATAGAAAAAAATAAACTGCTTTCATTTACCTGTCCCGTGCGTGAAATCCGTCCCCGTTGTCGGCGTTGATGGCTTTCGAAGCTGATTTTAAAATAACTCCAGCGCTGACATTGTCGATCGAATAAAAATAAAAAATACACAAAACGCCCGTCGGAACGATTTTTCAGCAAACGCTGGCACTCCAACGAAATATAATACAGAACAAGGTAGGAGAAACCCGCGTTTTAACCCCGCCCCCCCCTCAAAGGCGCCAAAATCGCGCACATGGCCAGTGGCAGAATTGTAGCGCCGCTGAAGGTAAGTATTGTATCATACCTAGAAAAGCCACAACCCAGTCATCTCAAGCCTATTCATTTATATTTTTAACTTCGCAGAAGAGGGGTTGGTGAAAAACCTCCATGCTGGGTGTGGGTTTGTCATTTAAATATTGTAATTAAGTTGTTCGTCTTTATTTTAGACATTTTAATTCATATCAGTATGTTTTGGTTTTCCCAAGAATGGATATAAATATCCATGCCTTGGGGAAGCCAAAAGGCGAAAGATGGAGAGAATGGCATGATCCATGAGCGAAGAGCACTACTTGCTCACACTTAGCACATTCCCCAAAACTCAAACAGAAAATGCCATTCCTACTATTGTTCTGATGCTCCTATCCCATCATCAGACCCTCAATGACCTCCATCAATGGCCGGTAATGTTTTATGTGTTCCTGTGATTCCATGACCACAGTGGCCACTATGGTCAGAACTCTACAAATAACATCACACTCATGATCAGGATAATATTCCTTCCCCCCCAACGAATCCCCATTTGATCATGACCTTTCCCAGGATAATCTCTACCAACCCCTAACTGACTTGATCTTATGATCTTATCTTCACCTGATGGGCCTTGGGTAGCATTCAACTTGTAAGGTATTTGTCAATTTGATTAAGTTCAGAACTTAGATCTAGTGAGGATTTGTTGAAAAGCAAGAATGGGGCAGAGTGTGCAGATGGGTGAAAATGGAAAAGTGACTTGGAATGTTTGGGGATCAATGTATTCATTATGAGGCTCAGGGGATACTTGGTTGGGTCATAGGCCCAAATGATTCAGGAGGGTGGAGGGGAAAGTTGTGAAGGGACAAAGATGAATAGGTTGGGAAGATCAGGTCATAGATTTTTCAGTGCAATGTGTGTAGAAGAGGCAAGGGGAGGGCCAAAAGGATAGAAGGTAAATATGGGGCTTTGCTGGGAGTGGTCAACAATGCTCTCCCTCATGGCAGTTTAGTATAATTTTTCATCCATGGTCCACTATTATTGTTCAACTGAAATATCAAAAATGTGATGCACATCTGATATTGGGAAGTTCTTGTTCAGATTGGTGGTATAAACCGAAATGGCTCAGAAACTGTGATTTTCGTACTTAGAAGGATCTACTGGCTCTGGAGAGGGTCCAGAGGAGTTTTACAGGAATGATCCCAGGAATGAGTGGGTTAACATATGATGAGCGTTTGACAGCACTGAGCCTGTACTCGCTGGAGTTTAGAAGGATGAGTGGGAACCTCATTGAAATGTACAGAACAGTGAAAGCCTTGTATAGGGTGGATGTGGAGAGGATATTTCCACTAGTGGGAGAGTCTAGGACTGAGGTCATAGCCACAGAATTAAGGGTCGTTCTTTTAGGAAGGAGATGAGAAGGAATTTCTTTAGTCCGAGGGCGATGAAGTTGTGGAATTCTTTGCCACAGAAGGCTGTGGAGGCCAAGTCAGTGGATATATTTAAGGCAGAGATAGATTCTTGATTAGTATGGGTGTCAGAGGTTATGGGAAGAAGGCAGAAGAATGGGGTTCGGGGGAGAGAAAGATCAGCCATGATTGAATGGCAGAGTAGACTTGATGGGTCGATCGGCCTAATTCTGCTCCTATTATGACCTTATAATTCTGGACCGAGCACATTTTCAATCATGTGGCACTGAAATAAATATCATTATGAAATGTACTTTCAAGGCAAAATATTACGTCCATATTGTTCCATGTGTTGTCATCTACCAGAGATATTAACTCTGTTTTTCTTTTCACACTTGCTGCCTGACCTGTTGAGGGTTTCCAGCATTTTTCTGTTTTTATTTCAGATTTCCAACAGTTTTATAATTTGTTCACCATTTAAATTTCTCCATTCAAGCCTTAAACTTATGCCCTCTAGCTTCAGACTTCTCTACCTTGGAAAAGGGACTTTGACTATCTCTCCTAAGTATGCCCCTCATAATCTTATAAATTATAATGTCACCCTTCTGCCTCCTGTGTTCCTTTGGGAACAAACCAACAATATCCAATTTCTCCCTGCAATTAAAGCTTTCAATTCCAGGCAACGTACTAGTGAATCTCTTTTGCACAAATTTAACTGGCCATATTCAGATAGTAACTGATTTATCTTTGACATACCAGGAGCAATTTTCAGTGGTCAATTAACCTACTAAACAGCACATCAGTGGAACCAGGGAGGAAACTGAACTCAGAGAGAACATACAATCTCCAAACTGGCAGCACCTAAGATTAGGATGGAACCTGGATTGCTGATGCTACAGCATGAGACAGCAGGTCTATTAATTGTACCACTGATCTGCTCCTGGTCCTTCTTTAACAATGATGAGTGTTTTTAGTCTCACTGATTATTCTTAGACATCATCTTATTTCCACTTTCTTGCTAAGCATTTTATTGTGCAGTAATAGCAGCCGTGAGCCAGTATACACTCCTGGAGTATTGTGCAGATCTTCAGATATTTCTCAGTTGTCATGGTAATGCAATTCACCAAGTACAATTGACCATCACCGGGAAACCTCAATGCTCAATGTTGAATATAAATGACGGAGAACCTGAATTTTTTATCATGTTGCTGTCTGCAAGAAAAGGTCACGATACCAATCAAAATCATGAAAATAAAGGACAACAGTTCAAAAAGAACGGAGATTTACAGCTGAAGTAGTAACCGTCTCAACAGCGACGAATCAGCCACGAAATTAAATGCAACCAAGAACATCTGTTCAGAAGGGATCTACATACTTCAAAAAAATTCATTGTTTTAAATAAAAACAGAAAATGCTGAAAACACTTAGTAAGTAGGTCAGATAGCATCTGTGTAAGGGGAAAAAAACAAAGTAAATGATTCAGATTGTTTATTAGAATTATTCTTCTCAGAATTCTGAGGAAGGATGTGCTGGCTCTGGAGAGGGTCCAGAGGAGGTTTACAAGAATGATCCCAGGAATGAGTAGGTTAACATATGATGAGGGTTTGGCGGCACTGGGCCAGTACTCGCTGGACTTTAGAAGAATGAGGGGGACCTCATTGAAATGTACAGAATAGTGAAAGCCTTGGATAGAGTGGATGTGGAGAGGATGTTTCCGCTAGTGCGAAAGTCTAGGACTAGAGGTCATAGCCTCAGAATTAAAGGATGTTCTTTCAGGAAGGAGATGAGGAGGCATTTCTTTAGTTAGAGGGTGATGAATCAGTGGAATTCTCTGCCACAGAAGGCTGTGGAAGCCAAGACAGTGGATATATTAAAGGCAGAGATAGATAGATTCTTGATTAGTACAGGTCTCAGAGGTTATGGGAAGAAGACAGGAAAATGGGGTTAAGAGGGAGAGAAAGATCAGCCATGATTGAATTGCGGTGTAGACTTGATGGGCCGGATGGCCTAATTCTGCTCATATCGCATGATATGATCTTCTTAGATTATTTTGACTTTTCATTTAACAAGGGTAGCCAGCTTCATGATGTAAACCATTAATCACTTTTCTTTTTATTAATCTGCTAATTAATATTGCTGCTATGTCAATGTAAAAGAAGTACTTGCATTTATGTAGCACTTCATGATCCCTGGATATACCTTATGAGCAATGAGGTGTTATAAAGAACAGTCACAGAAGCTTGGTAGGCAATTTGTGCAATGCAAGTTCCCACAATCAATGATATTGATATTAACCATATTCTTTAATGATGATTATTGAGAAGTAAACATAAGCGAGAACACCAGGAATTACATCCTATGTGTTTGATGTCAGTCATCTTAACATCTGCAACGATTGCTCTCCAACAGTGCACCACTCCTTCAGTATTGCATGAGACAGTTTCCACCCATAATTTTGCACTCTAGTCTCTGGTGCAAGCCTAAAGATGACACCGTGACACTGAACACCTGCCCTAAAAAAAATACAAACATAATGTGGCAGTCAGTGATATTAGACTCATATCTGTGGGGCCCATCAGAGAATAGCCTTCTCTGATAAAACATGAGGAATGGGATGTTAGTATGCCATGTGGTTTATTGAACATGCTCTTTCATACAACACCATATGTTTTGTACCGTAGCCATATCTTTGGGAGCAACAGCACCTCATTTACTGCAAAACATTCAAAGGTTGGGCAGCTGTAAGATAAGTGCAACATTACCTACTGGCTAACTCCAATCCTATTAAAATTCTCCTCTTAGTTTTCAGGATGCCTTGCCTAAGGTAATTACTGTCTTTGCTGTCTTTTTGGTGCATTTCCATCTCCCTTCCAGATTTTTCATTCTTTGGTCATGTATCATGCACTGTATTTGTTCCTACATTTGTTTGGAGTTTAAAGATAATTTAGATCTTCAGTTAAAAACCTTAACCTAGTATTATTTTGAACCAGTATCTGTCAGATAAACCCATTTCTACCCAAAGATGATCTGTTTTCACACCTTACACTTCCTTGTCTATACACTTCCTTATATATGTACCTCCCTCTCTCCTGACATCAGCCTGAAGAAGGGTCTCGACCAGAAACGTCACCCATTCCTTCTCTCCAGAGATGCTGCCTGTCCCGCTGAGTTACTCCAACATTTTGTGTCTTTCTTCAGAGATGATGCCTGAACTGCCGAGTTACTCCAGCACTTTGTGTCCTTTAGGGTTTTTTTACTCATTCATTGTTCTGCCCTATTGCTGTCTCTCTTCATTCACTCAATACCCCAAATTTTACTTTGGAGTCACGTGAGTGACTACGTGAAGAAGACCCGTCAGGGCGCCTGCGCATCATTACGTCAGACGCATTGGCACGAACGGACGTGAGGAGCAGCGCTCCTCTAGTGGAAATGTAGTTTTGAACTACAAGGTAAGAAAAAAAAATTCAGAAGTTTCCGGGTCCGTTTGCTGTGGGTCTGTGGGGATTTTTTCCACAGGCACCATGGAAAAAACGGGCAAGGGGAAGAGGCGAGTGGCAAAGCCGGTAGAAAGTCGCAAGATTGCGGTCGGCGAACAGCTGCCTCAGACCCCTGTACAGTCGCCGGCTGGGAGCGTAGCGACTGTGAACTTGGGTCTTAAAAGAATACAGTCAGCGCCAGTGGGGCGCAAGGCTAAGTTCAAGTCCGTCAGGCCCACGGAAGAGGAGTTCGATCAGGAGGATTCGACTCCAGGGCTGTTGAGCGGATTTTTCAAATGGAGAGCCTGTTACACAGGTTACTCAAGCAAAGCACACTCAGGGAAGAGTGTAGCTAAAGCCATGCTCCAGAAGCCAGGTCAGCAGCACCTAGCAAAGGGCTGTTTGAGAGCACCCTCATTGATGAGGCGCGTGCACAGGGTCAGCAGAGTTTTCCGATACAAGCGAAGACGGCAGCTGCCAGATGTTCTATTTTCTGGCAGTACGATTCGCTGCTCTGTGAGAGTTCTGACCCTGAATCTGACGGTGAGGCCGATACAAGCGAAGTTGGCAGCTGCCAGATGTTCTACTCCTGGCAGTACGATTCGCTGCCCCGTCAGAGTCAGGAGAGCCACTGGGAGAGGAAGTGGCCTCTACGATCAACTATTGTGTCTTCCATCAGCTCCAGTAGCTTACGATGGATGAAAATGCCAAAAAAGCACGAGACCTCAAGGAACTGCGTATTGCTGAAAGTACTAGCAGTGAACCAAGATATAAGGGGTCAGATGGGCGAGGGCAAGTCAGCCTAAGAAAAGTAAACTGCAGAGAATATTGAAGCTGCTGGGTTGAGGAACAACTGCATTTTTGCAAGAACAATGGATGGAGGCCAGGCATGGAGATGCATCAAGTGGCACTAGGGTTGCTATGTAGCGCCCACTTCGAGATGAATTGTTTCAGGAAGTATGCCATTCGGCCCACCATCAACCCCAAGTTGCAGCAACTCTGTAAAGCCCAGCAATGTGCAGTCATTCAACTTACTCTTCAGAGAAAAAACCTCACGAAACGTGGGAAAGAGTTGGATGATGAGGCAAAAACAGCAAGGTTGATCAAAACATCAATGGTCGGCAAGTGTGTGAAGAAGAGGTATCCTTTCAGACATCATACAAAATCCTGGGCCTACACCAGGAACAAGTCGACCATTGAAGCAGGGGCGCAGTTGGCGTCCTGCAGCGGGAACACGAAAAAGCGTGGGTTTTTTCCTGCCAGGAGCCAGGGACCACAGGTCACTCAGATGACAAAGGAGGTAGGTGGACCTGGTTCTCATGGGAACATATTAATGCAAAAACAGCCAAATATTGGAAGCAAATTACTTCAGATTTATTATTCTGAGTATTATTCAAAGGTTTCGAATTGAATCGATCCAAATAGTGATTTGCCATCCAGCATGTTCCTAGCAGAACACTCCAATTTCACAAAAAGAAGTGATGGAGGTTCAAGCTGAATTTGAAAACTTGTCTATAAACAAGTAATTGAAAGGTTGGTTTATCAAAACCACCAAATTGTGTTTAAATTTTCTCAACCTTAAAAGGTGAGGAGTATTTTAGATCTGACAAGTCTTTAAAATTTTGTGAAGTATAGACACTTCAAAATGGAGACTTTGAGACTGCCAAACAACTTATTTCAAAATATGTTATATGGTACCTATAGACCTGAAAGATGTATATTACTTAGTGTCTGTTCATTTGTAAGATAAAAATATTTGAAATTTATCTGAATAAACAATTATGGCAATTCAAAGTTCTGTCTAATGGGTTAACTTCAGTTCCTAGAATTTCACTAAATTGGTAAAACCAATTTTTGGGGCTAATTAGAGTCTAAGGACAGATGTTGATGGCTTAGCTGGATTAGTGAGTTATCTCTCTCAATTGTTCAATCCACTTTTGAAAGTTTTGCGTTTAATTCATCCAGAGAAATCAAGGTTAACGCCACTTACAACAATTGATTATTTTAATTTCACAATTGATTCAATTGACATGGTAGTAATTTTACCCAGGGTAAAGGGTAGAGCTGATTGATGGTTGCATTAAGCAAAAAGCAACAATCTTAAATTAAGACAGGTGGCCAGCTTGCTAGGAAAATTAGTGTTATTTCCAGCAATACAATATGGGCCATTGTACTACCAGCAGCTACAGAAGGCAATAAGAAAAGGCACTGGGATGCATGGCGGCCATTTTTTGATAGGCCATGCAGTTAAACAACAAATGCTGCTTCTGATTTGCAGTGGTGGATTTAACATGTCTCCAGTAGTTTGATCAAGATACTGATTGAACAGCCTTCAATGGTCTTACAGACTGATGTCAGTGCACTAGGATTGGTGCCACTGAAATGGTATCCATCTGTGGACAGATGGAATATGGAAGAGGCATTATTTTTTTGCAGACATGGAGAATCAACATTTTACAGCTGTTGGAAAGCTTATGAACTTCAAGCTTGTTGTTAATACAACTAATCTGCATGTTCAGCTTCAAATTAACAATACTAAAGCAATGGCATGTATTAATCGTATGGGTGGAATTAAGTCGGTGTCATGTGACAAATTGGCTAATCAAATCTGGACTTGGTGTGTTGACAAATATTTGGTTTCAGCTATTTATCTACCAGGTAAATTCAATATAGTAGCAGACACCAGGTTACGGGAATTTCCATGATAACAAAGAATGGATGTTGAATCTTAAGATTTTAATGATATAGTAGTCAGATTTGGGAAGCCAGATACGACTTGTTTTCCATCCAGACTCAATCACCAGTTACAGAGATATGTGTTATGGGAACTACATCGGGAGACAGTAGCGATTGATGCTTTCTCGCTACATTAGGGTGGTATGTTTTTATATGCATTTTCCATCATTCTGTCTCATAAACCGGTGTCTGCTTAAAATGAAGCAGGATGCTGCCTCTGGGGTACTGGTGGTACCGGACTGGTCTACGCAGCCATGGTTCCCTTCGATATTGGAATTAATGACACAGTTTCTGATAAAGGTTCCCAAAAGAAGGAATTTACTGGTGTATCTGATAATTGGAGAGTAACATCCGTTATATGCCTGTATGGATCTGTTAATTTGCAGGTTTTAAAAAGAGGATTGTCTGGGCATACTGTGGACATGATTACAGCAGTATGGCGGAAGAGCACTCAAAAGCAGTACATTTGCGAATCTGAGGTTGTGACTCTATAAATGCTGCTTTCCCATTATGTAAAGAATGGGAAAAAATGTCTGTGTACAAAAGAATATTGAATGTTGTACGGCACATGTCTCAAATATCTTAGGTTTTCTCAACACTATTATGAGGGGTTGAGTTATAGTGCGATTTATTCAGCCAGAAGTACATTGTCCTCGTTTTTTATTGATGGGGTCGGAAAGACATCCTGTTGAGTCTCGTTCTTTCGTTTCCAGATTAATGAAAGGAATTTTAATTCCAGACCTTCTAAAGCTAGGTATGGCAATCTGGAATATAGAGTGGTTTTAAGCTACTTCATCAATGGACTCTTGGTACGATTCTGATTTTGGCCAAATTCAGCATGATGGTAGTCATGCTTATGGCATTTGTAACAAACACAGAGAGTGCAGACATTACAAAAGTTACAGATACACAGGATGGAAGTACCTCAGGATAATGTTATGTTTTACATTTATGACCTACTCAAATGAAGTAGGGTCAGGTGTGACAGGATTCAAGAGTGTATATTAGCATATTCCATGGATCCATGTCTATGTGTTAAGACATATTTGTTGCAATACATTGAGGCTAAAAAAGGTCTTATGAAATATGAAAACAAAATTGTTTATCATTCACGAAAAACCATACAAGATGGTGTCAGTTCAGACTATTTAAAGATGGTTAAAACAAGTCTTGGTTGCTGCAGGTGTTAACAGTGATGTTTTTACATTCCATTCGATTTAGCAGTAACATCGGCGGCCAGGGCGAAAGACGTCCCGTCGATCATATTCTCGCAGCCGCCGGGTGATCTAATAAGTTGGTGTTTCAACACTTTTACCATCAGCCTATTGCCAATACGGGGCTGTTTGCAGATACTATATTAAGTTCTGCTTAAATTCCCCTGGGTTGAAGGGGATACTGTTAATTCTATTATTCAAATAAATGAATTACTGCATTTGTCATGCAAATGTCATTATTAATGCATTATTGATTATTTCTCGTTCCGAGTCAATCAATGCAGTGAGAAGCCGGGATTTGTATCTGCGGCATGAAATCACAAAGCTTTAAAATCTTCACGTAGTCACTCATGTGACTCCGAAGTAAAATAGTAAGATTAAATGAGAACTTATCAGTTTGAAGTTTGATCTTTATTTTAAGAGGAGTTACGTTGGTGATTACGTGCCCACCACGCCCAACACTCTTTCATAAAGGTCAGATGGCAGTTCTAAATTTACTCATTTTTACTATGTTACTATATTACTTCGTTCTTGTTATTTGTGATTTCACACCGCTGCTTTGAAGATTGACGCGCAGGCGCCCTGACAGGTCTTCTTCACGTAATCACCAACGTAACTCCTCATAAAATAAAGATCAAACTTCAAACTGGTAAGTTCTCGTTTAATCTTACTATTCAATTGATCTCATACTTGAATAAAATCACCGTCCAAGTACCCAAATACTCTAAGATAAATAATTCAAAAGCTTTGTTTGTCTCATCAGTTCGAAATTTCTCTTCATGGACCTGAGTACCAGCTCCTCATGCTGAGACCATGACTACTTGTTCTGGACTCTCTTGACTGGGAAATCAACATGTAACCTGCAAAGGGGAGCCCTCTAAAATATTATACCTTTCATAGAGCACCCCTCTTCCAAATGTCAGAAAGTCCAGGTCTATCCTAGCCAAACTTCCCTCTATAGGACAATAGCCTCTTTCCTTGCAACCATCTGAATAATATTTGTCATTATTATTGGTGGTGATCTCTCAACTCCAGGGATCTATGCCCCAGATTTATTTTTGGATCATGAGGTGATTCACTTGAACCATAAATCTGACATTTTCTATGTGGACAGCTACCTGGTTGCAGGGGGCACTTTACCTTTCCTACCTTCTCATCCTCTTTTCATTTCAAGCATATAACATTTCCCTTCAAAGTGGGCCACTGCCTGAATGATGTGGTGCCAATGAGGCGTTCTCCCTCTAACTTGTGATTTCTGCACTTGTTTTCTTGAGATACACTTTTATCATGTTCTTTCATTTGACACCACATGATCTCTGACCACGAGTGAGCTCGGAATAGAGGACATTTTGGGTAAATTCAGGCACCACAACTTATTTTGTCACTTGGTCTCTCTTGATCCTGAATCTTGGACGAATTACAGATGGTGATGAGTCAGAGAATAGAAGTGAGATCGACCGATTGACCAAATTGTGCCAGCACAACAACCTGGCTCTCAATATCAGTAAAATCAGTGAATTGATTGTGGACTTTGGAAGAGGAAGGATGAGGACTCACAATCCTGTTTATAGCAACGGGATGGTGGAGAGAGTAAAAAACTTCAAATTCTTGGGCGTGCATATTTCCGAAGAACTTTTCTGGACCCAGCACACTGATGCAATTATAAATAAAGCACATCAACGCCTCTACTTCCTGAGAAGATTTCAGAGATTCGGTATGTCAAAGAGGATTCTCGAACTTCTACAGGTGTACAGTAGAGAGCATATTGACTGGTTGCAACATGGCCTGGTTCGGCAACTTGAACATTCAGGAGCGGAAAAGACTGCAAAAAGTGGTGAACACTGCCCAGTCGATCACCGGCTCTGACCTCCCCACCATCGAACGGATTTAAAGGCAGGCAGCATCATCAGATACCCACACCATCCTGGCCACACACTCATTCCACCCCTGCCATCGGGAAGAAAGTGCAGGAGCTTGAATACTGTAACGTCCAGGTTCAGGAACAGCTTCTTCCCTACAGCCATCAGGCTATTAAACACTGCAACCTCAAATAAACTCTGAACTACAATAGACTATTATTATTATTATTATTATTATTGCACTAATATAGTTTTTTGTAGTATGTGTATCTATCTATCTATCTATCTATCTATCTATCTATCTATCTATCTATCTATCTATCTATCTATCTATCTATCTATCTATCTATCTATCTATCTATCTCTAAAACTCTCATGTTGTTTGTTTGGATGTCTATCCGTGAGTGAGTGAGATCCTGAAATTATGCCAAAATGGTACACAATAGCGCTACAATTTTTGCACCACCTTACTCACGATTGTCCTGTGGTGTGTTTTCAACAAGTTTTGTTCAGATTGGTGTTATATTTTACAAGTTATTACATTTTTAAATTTACAAAATCCAGTTTGAGAAAGAATGACTTGAACACTGGCAGTTACAGCTATGATGTCACAATGGGATCTCATTTGCAACAGTGTTGCAATCACAGAACACCGAGTCCTGGCAGAGGGAGGCTGAACAGGAGGGGGAGGGAGTGCTGGGGGAGGCAGGGGAAGTGGAATTGGATTAAAGTTTAAAAAGAGGGAGGATGAAGAGGTGGGGGAGGGAGTGCTGTGGAATCAGGGGAAATGAGCCACCCCTGCACAGTTGGGGGCTATGAGTGAGTGGTAGAATATAGCGTTGGGGGAATAGGTTGTATTGGGGGAACGGGTGAGTGATGGAATATTGCGTTGGTGGATCGGGTTGCGTTGGGGGACCAGACCCCCTGTGTGACAGGGATTGATGTTATATTTTACAAGTTATCACATTTTTAACTTTACAAACCCCACTTTGAGAAAGATTTCTTCCAATCTGCACTGGCAATGAGGGAGGATGAATAAGGGGAAATAATAAGATTAAACGAGAACTTACCTAAGTTTGAAGTTTGATCTTTATTTTATGAGGAGTTACATAGGTGGTTACGTGAAGAATCCCGCCAGTGCACCTGCGCGTCAACCTTCAAAGCAGCGGTGTGAAATCACAAAAAACAACAACCGAAGTAATATAGTCTCATAATAAAACGAGTAATACAAGAACTTCCATCTGAACTTTATGATAGAGGGTAGGGTCGTGGTGGGCACGTAATCACCTACGTAACTCCTCATAAAATAAAGATCAAACTTCAAACTTAGGTAAGTTCTCGTTTAATCTTACTATTTTACTTCGGAGTCACGTGAGTGACTACGTGAAGATTTTAAAGCTTTGTGATTTCATGCCGTGGATCAATCCCGGCTTCTCACTGCATTGATTGACTCGGAGCGAGAATAATCAATCATGCATTCATAATAACATTTGTACCACAAATGCAGTAATTCATTTCAATAATGAAATGAATCAGATTCCCTTTAAACCAGAGGAATTTACACAGAACTTAAAATAGTTTCTGCAAACAACCCCGCATTAACAATAGGCCGATGGTAAAAATGTTGAAACATCAACTCATTGGACCACCCGGCGGCTGCGAGGATATGGTCGACGGGGACGTCTTTTGCCCTGGCCGCCGACGTTTCTGCTGCCCTAGGCGAGTGAGACGTAAAAACATAAGTGTTAATACCAGCAGCTGTTAAGACTTCTTTTATCCATCTGGAAATAGTCTGTATTGAAACTCTCTTGTGTGGTTTCTTGTGTGTGATCAACAACCCAGTTTCCGTATTCTCAAATTCTTTGTGACCTCAATGTATTGTAATAAATATGTCTTAATACAGAGACATGGATCATTTGGATATGCTGCTAGCATAATTTTAAATCCTGTCACACCTGGCCTAATTTACTTTAGTAGGTCATAGATATAGAATGTAACCTTGTCTTCAGTTACTTCCATACTGTCTATTTGTAATTTTCCAAGTGTTTGCACTCGTTGTGCTGTCACTCATGCCATAAGCATGAATACTTTCATACTGAGCTTGACCAAAGGTAAAGACACACTTGATGACCATTCACGAAGTAGTTTCAGTACCACATTTACATCCCAGATTGTCACGTACCTAGGTTTCGGTGGTTTGGAATTAAAGATTCCTTTCATTAGTCTGGAAACAATAGGGTGTGACCCAATTGGGTTTCTTTCTGAATCCAGAACCAAATATGAGGACAATGCACTTCTGGCTGAATTAATTGCACTACAACTCAGACCTTCATCATAATAAAGTTTTGACAGAAATTCTAAACATTTGAAATATCTGCAGTACTTTATTGCACATTCTTTTGTACACAGAACTCTTCCCATTTCTTAATATAAGAAAGGTACTGTTTTTGAGTGCTCTTCCTCCAGGCTGCCGTAAGCATGTCCACAGTATGCTCAGACAGTCCTCGTCCCAGAAAAGGCATTCTTAAAACCTGCAAATCAACAAATCCAAACGATCATATAATGGATGTTGTTCCCCTGTACAGGGTGCAGCAATAAATTACTCTTTTTTGGGACTTTCATCAACATTTGTGTTGTTAATTCTAATATCAACGGATACCATGGCTGTGTAGGCCAATCTGGTACTACCAATACCCTTGAAGTAGCATCTTGCCTGATTTTAAGCAAACATTGCCTTATGAGGCAGAAAGGTGGAAATATATATGAAAACATACCACCCCAATGTAGGGAGAAAGCATCTATCGCCACTGCTCCTGGATCTGGTTTCCATGAGACATATCTCGATAGCTGATGATTCAAGTCGATGTCGGTCATTCCAAATCTGATTACTATATCATTGAATACCTCTTGATTCAACATCCATTCTTTATTATCATGGAACTTTCGTGACCTGGTGTCTGCTATCATGTTCATTCTACCTGGTAGATAGATAGCTGAAATCCAAATGTTCTTTTCAATACACCAAGACCAAAGTTGATTTAACCATTTTGTCACATGACACCGACTTAATTCCACCCATATCATTAATATAGGCAACTACTGTTGTGTTTATTAATTTGAACTTGAACCTTCCTTTTAGTTGTGTTAGAACCATAAGCTTGGAGTCCATAGAAACCTCCTAAAAGCTCCAAATAGGTAATTCCCCATGTCTGCAGTAACACTAACTTTTCCTGATTCCATCTGCCTCCGCAGCTCGATGTTAAGTCAGTTGCACCCCATCCTAGTGCACTGGCATCAGTTTGTAATATCATGGAAGGTTGTTCAATCAGCACTTTGCCTGAACTGCTTGAGACATGTAGAATCCACCACTGCTGATTAGAAACAGCATCTGTTGTTACTTGCATGGTTCTATCAAAATGACCAGCATTTACTCTCAGTGCCTGTTCTTTGATTCTCTGCAGCTGTTGATAATGTAATGGTCCATACTGGACTGCTGGGAATCTACTAATTTTCCCAGTACTCGAGCCACCTGTCTGATTAGAGGTTTTTGCTCGTTTAACAGATTACTGCAATCTTTAATCAACTCCACCCTTTTTTCACTGGGCAAAGTAATTTGCATTTGGGCTAAATCAATTGTGAACCCCAAATAATCAATCGAGGTACATGTTTTTAACCTTGATTTCTTTGGATGAATTTAGAAACCCCCAAACTTTCAAAAGTTTGATTTTATAACTGCAACCAATGCTTCTGTTGACAGTTTTGTCCTTCCTATAATCAGGACATCATCCAGGTATGCCAATAGTACATGCCCCTGGCTCTCAGCAACCCCAGAATTGATTTAAACAATTTCATGAATATTCTGAGAGGGAACGTTAACCCCTTAGGCAGAGCTTTGAACTGCCCTAATTGGTTCATCCATGTAAATTTAAGATACTTCATATCTTGCAAGTGAACAGACACTGAACAAAAGGATTCAGACTTGTCAAGTCTATAATAATCCAACATCCTCCATCCTTTTTTGATCGAGGGAATATATTTGACCCAAATTGGTGAATTTGGTAGACTGATTATTCAATAACACCTTTTATATATAGGGTTTTGAAGCGCAACTTGAACCTCCATTACTTCGCAAAGTGGAGAGTTCTGCTAGGAACATGCTGGACAGGCAAATCATAATTTGGATTGAATTCAATTCGAAATCCTTGTATATTATTCAGAATTACCACATCTGAAGTAATCTTCTTCCAATGTTTATAGAAGAGACGTAATCTGCCTCCAACTTTTGGACTTAATCCAGTTAGTATGTTCCCCTGAGAACCAGGTCCATCTACCTCTTGAGTCATTTGAGTATTCTGAGATCCCTGGATTCTCCCGGAAGCACCACCACTGGTCCTTACTCCCGCTGCAGGCCGCCAGCTACGTCCCTGCATTGATGAGCGACTTGGTCCTGGTCTAGGATCCGTATGACGTCTGAAAGGATACTTCCTCTTTACAGACTTTGCAACCATTGATGTTTTTATCAATCCTGTTTTCGCTTCATCTTCCAACTCTTTAATACGTCTCCCGAGATCCTCTCCAAAGAGTAAGTTGGGTAATTGTATATTACTTGGTTTGCAGAGTGCTGCGAATTTCGGATTCATAGTAGGCCGTATAGCACTTTCCTCAGATAATTGATCTCGAAGTGGGTGCTGCATAGCAACCCCAGTGCTTCCTGATGCAACTTCGTCATCTCTTGGCTGTTACGTGCTATTCTGGTAAAAGCAGTTATTCCAGAACCCAGCAGCTTTAATATTCTCTGCAACTGATTCCAGATAATTTGGTTCACTGCTGCTGCTTTCACCAACCCACAGTTACTTGGGGTCTCCTGCTTTCTTGCAGTCTCATACATCTCCTGCTGTTCCAGCTGATGGTAAACAAAGTAATTTATTAAGGAGGCCAGTTCTTCTCCTAATGGCTCTCCTGACCCTGACGGGCAGCGATCCTACTGCCAGGGGTGGAACATATGGCAGCTACCGTTCATCGCCTTGTACAGCCTCACCGTCAGAGACGGGGTCTGAAATCTCATGACCCGTAGCACACTCCTCATCCCTGAGGGTGCATTCCATCAGCCCTGAGCCAGGTGCTGTTAAGCTGCTTCCTGCAGCTTGGATTACAGTACACTCCTTCCTGAGTGAACTTTGCTCCAACAGCTATGGAAAAGGCTTTCTATTTGGGCAATACGCTCGAAAGCAGTATCTAGCCCTGTACCAGGAGCTGTTTGAGCTGCTTCCAGCAGCTTGGCTTTCAGTACACTCCTCCCTGAGTGAACTTTGCTCCAACAGCCTATGTAAAAGGCTTTCTATTTGGGCAATACGCTCGAAAGCAGTATCTAGCCCTGGAGCTACTTCCATTGCCTGGGACTCCCTCCGTGGGCCGTTGGGATTTAAACTTTGTCTTTTGCCCGACAGGCGCTGACTGTGTTTTCACCAGCCCCAGGTCCACAGTCGCTATGCTCACCACTGGCGACTGTACCGGGGTTTAGAGGCGGTTGGTCTCTAACCGCAGACTCCCGACTTTCCCGACTTCTGTCGGCTGTGTCGCTCGCCTCTTCCCCCTGCCCGTTTTTCCATGGCGTCTGTGGAAAAAATCCCCATAGACCACAGTAAACGGACCTGGAAAACATGAAAAAAGTTTCTACTTATGTTGTAGTTGAAAAACTACAAACCTCTGGAGGAGCTCTGCTCCTCACGTCCGTTTGCGTCAAGGCGTCTGACGTAAATGACGCGCAGGCGCACTGGCGGGGTTCTTCACGTAGTCACTCACGCGACTCCGAAGTAAAATGAGCCAGCATGCACAGTTGGGGGCTATGGCTGAGTGGTGGAATATTGCGTTCGGGATACGGGTTGCATTGGGGAATGAGTGAGTGGTGGAATATTGCGTTGGGGAAACGGGTTTGAGTTGGGGGACCAGGCCTCCCATGTGCCAGGGACCCAACGGGTA
>CM075978.1:19756307-19906433 GCA_038087875.1 Malacoraja senta | reverse complement strand
AAAAGACTTGCAGCTGTAATTGCAGCGAAAGGTGGTTCTACAAAGTATTGACTCGGGGGGCCTGAATACTTTTGCACGTGACACTTTTCAGTTTTTTATTTGTTAAAAAATTTGAAAACCATGTATCATTTTCCTTCCACTTCACAATTATGCACCACTTTGTGTTGGTCTATCACATACAATCCCAATAAAATACATTTACGTTTGTGGTTGTAACGTGACAAAATGTGGAAAAGTTCAAGGGGTATGAAAACTTTTGTAAGCCACTGTATCTGAAGAAGGGTCTCGACCCGAAACGTTACCCATTCCTTCTCTCCAGAGATGCTACCTGCCCCGCTGAGTTACTCCAGCATTTTGTGTCTACCTTCGATTTAAACCAGCATCTGCAGTTCTTTCCTACACATCGATATATATACCCTGTATATATATATATATATATATGTATATATATATATAGAGAGAGAGAGACAGAGAGAGACAGAGAGAGAGACAGAGAGACAGAGAGACAGAGAGACAGAGAGACAGAGAGACAGAGAGACAGAGAGAGAGAGAGAGAGAGAGAGAGAGAGAGAGAGAGAGAGAGAGGGGGAGAGAGAGGGGGAGAGAGAGGGGGAGAGAGAGGGAGAGGGAGAGGGAGAGGGAGAGGGAGAGGGAGAGGGAGAGGGGGAGAGAGAGAGGGAGAGAGAGGGAGAGAGAGAGAGGGAGAGGGTGAGAGAGAGAGAGAGAGAGAGAGGGAGAGGGAGAGGAGAGGGAGAGGGAGAGGGAGAGGGAGAGGGAGAGGGAGAGGGAGAGGGAGAGGGAGAGGGAGAGGGAGAGGGAGAGGGAGAGGGAGAGGGAGAGAGAGAGAGAGAGAGAGAGAGAGAGAGAGAGAGAGAGAGAGAGAGAGAGAGAGAGAGAGAGAGAGAGAGAGAGAGAGAGATAGATAGATAGATAGATAGATAGAGATGTGTGTGTACTTTATAATCATAATATTTCTATTTAATGCCAAATTTCTTGTATTAATATATATCACATTAAGATAGTTCCTTGGCCACGACAATCCACAAGGGTCAAAATTAATGCATTAATTCAGTTGGTGATGGAAAAAAATTAAATTAGATTTCAAATAACTAGCATCGGTATGTGAATGTCATGTAAATTAGTTGTTTGCTGAGGTGTTATACGATCGTGTCATCCAAATGATTTGTGTTCATGAATGGGTTATTACATCTGCTAATAACCCGACGATTATGATATATGCCTCCTACTATGATGCAAGAAAATGCAAAAATATAGGAGAATAAGAATTATATCCTTCATGGTTTCTTGCACATCTTAATTCTATGACACTTCATTGGTGACTCTTTCTGGTTCCCTTTCCTGCTTATGATTTAGATTCTTCCTACCTTCACTCTCCTAACTCATTTAATATTATGAGTATTTTTATGTTATGATGCATTAAACTTCTTTGTTTTAAAATGAACATTCCCAGTTTTTCTTTTTGCAGTATGTCACCGGCATTAATCTAATAAATCTCCATTGCACCTTTTCCAAGATTCGAAAGGTGATGACCATATTCCAGCTGTGATATTACCACTTTATAAAAATTACTGCAATCTCTTTGATTTTGTAATTCTTACCCAAATCCACAAAGTCATTAATTCTATTATCTTTGATTGTTTAAAATCTCGTCCAAGTGATGATGGTCTACAAATCCACACCCACAATACCCAACTGATATCCATCTCGATTCAATTGAATGTAATTTTCTAAGCAAGATCAGCCATCTTCTGCAGCCTGAACTCTAGCCATGCATCCATATCAGGACTTCTCAGTGCTGAACAATGCAATTACTCCCAAAACTAGAAGAATTTACCTGCTCCCTGAAATAGAATCAGATATAGCAGGCATACAAATTTACTCACATTGCAGACCTTCCGAAATTTTCATATAACCACTCTTTTTGTTGCCTCAGTGACTGCATTGCCAAGCTCTTCCTCAATCAATATGAAGCAGTTTGCTGCTTCGGCACCTTAATGAATCGCCCTGACCTGTCGCTGCAATCTAACATTGCCATGGTATTTTCTGGGTTCTCGTTTTCCAAATGGATAGGAGCAATGCATTAAAATGTTCTCTCATTGCAAATTCAGAGACACAGTGAATACAACACAGGAAGAGATCATTCTGCCCATTGAATCCTGGCTAGTTCTATGCATGAGTATTCCAGACATTTCCACTCTTCTACTCTTTCTCATTGTGACAATTCTTGAACAAATGTGTTTGGTCATTCTAAGACCCTGCTTACAAGCATTTGATGTTTATTACAATTCTCCACATAGTCCTCTGGCTCCTTAATTTTGTGCCATCTGCAGATTTGGAAATTGTGGTCTAATCACCCAAGTCCAAATCATTAACGTATATTAAGAAAAAACATTCATCCCAGTACTATAATTAAGGACCTCCACTTGTCAACAATGTGAAAATGACATTCCTGTTGCTAACAGCTCTCCCATGATGCTGTCTGTGAGGGAACCAGGCCCAGCGAGAAATGTGTAGATAACGATGTTCTCATGGTATTAAGCCACTTGTTCTTGATGCAGAAGATGTGCAGTTGATACTGTCACAATACCTTGAGAAGTAGCGGCAAAGCATTTCAGAGGGTGTACCCAAGGAATGAATGTTTGTTGTGATGGATGGGATACCAAACAATCTGGTTGCTTTGCTTTGTGGCAGCCTCGCCTGCAGCTGTTCGTCCTTCACCCTTTTTTTATTTTTAGTTTGTCAAAAAGTTTTGTTTTGGAGACCTTTTAGTCTTTTTTTGTGGGGGAGGGGGCAAAACCGTTTTTTCCAGTCCCTACCTGGGTCGAGGATGCGTCTTTCCTCCTAGTCGCATCTTCGCCCCCTCCACGCGGCCTACCACCTGGATTGGCGCGGCCTTTCCTGTCGGAGACCGGCCAGAGGTTGGAGCTGCAGCTTCAGCGGCGGCGCAGCACTGAGGTACCATAGCAGAGTGGGCGATGCCTTACCCGGGTCGCCGTGTTGGAGCTCCGGAGTGCTGAGACAGCCGACTTCAACATCATAGAGCTGTGGTCTGTGGAGCTTCCAGCAGCGGCGGCGCTGACTTTATCATTGCGGAGCCTGGGATCTTTCCCCAAGGTCGCCAGTGTTGGAGCTCCGCCCAGCGCGGCCTGTGGACTTCGGGAGCCGCGGTCTCCAGGAGGAAGCGGCCGTTTTGGAACTCCAAGCCACTGAGAGCATTCTTCCGACGCCGGAGTTCCATCATCCAGGCGAGAGGGCCTGAAACATCAGGCTGCCGTAGCGGCAACTGCAGAGACCTCAAATAGGCCCCGACCACGGGTGAACATAGAGGAAGTGGACTGAACTTTGCTGTCTTCCATCACAATGGGAAACGTTGATCCCGCTGTGGGGGGATGTTTTTTATATTTAATGTAAAATTCCATAGTTATGTTTATTTTATTGTGTGCTGCAATGGCAACTCATATTTCACTGCACCAATTGGTGTATGTGACAATAAATGTCCTTTGTCCTTTGTCCTTTGTCCTTTTGGATAGTGTCAACATCCTGTCAGTTTATTTAATGATCAGAAACTGCCTATTGTTGGGAAGTTACTGGCCACTAACCAGTCTACAGCTGAATGTTTTCTATGTCTAACATGCTTGCAGGCATGGATTGCTTCATTTACGGAGGAGTTGGAATTGGAATTTACGAAAGTGCAATCTTCAGTGAACAACTCTTCTTGTATCTTATGATGGAATGTCATTGAAGAAGTCGATGAAATGATTAGGCACAGGACACTGCTCTGAAAAATGGTCTGCAATCATTGTTGAGGTTGTTACCGAGCTGGGTAGATCTCTGGACTGGCTAAAACAGAGGTCTCCAAACTATGGCCCACGGGCCACATCCGGCCCACCACGAGATTTTATCCGGCCCGCAGCAAGCTCTTAACATGTTCCGTGTGGCAGGCTATTTAGCGGGTTCTGTGGTAGCGTGAGAACTTACATGTCAGTTTGCCGTAGGCTATCAAGTTGAGGGTTTGTGTGCAGTTGCTGACAGGTTAGAGATTAGAGATTAGAGATTAGAGATTCCTTTATTTGTCATTCAGACCTTTCGGTCTGAACGAAATTTCGTTGCCTGCAGTCATACATATAATAATAAATGACAAAACACACAATAAACACAAATTAACATCCACCACAGTGAGTTCACCAGGCACCTCCTCACTGTGATGGAGGCAAAAGTCTTAAAGTCTCTGTCTCTTCCCGCTTTGTTCTCCCTCTGCGCTGAGGCGATCCAGGCTTCTGATGCTGTGACCCCGCCGAGCGACGGTAAGCCAGTCCCGCGGCCGAATCCGTGCTCCGCGACGGGCCGGCTCAAACTCCGCGGCCCGGGGTGGTCGAAGCTGCCGAAGCTGCCGCCCTCCAGTCCAGCGGACGCAGCTGTAGTTGCGGGAGCCCCAGAAAAACAGGTCACCAACCTGTGACCTGCGCGCTCCCGACGATGTCGTCCACTGGGCCCGCGGCCGAGCCTCCGGATTCAGGTCGCCACCAGTGTCCTCGGTCGCCACCGCCGGTTACCGCCGATGGCCCTGGGGAAACAGTGAAGATCGGCGACAGTGGCCCCAGTGAGTGAGTGGGTGAGTGGGTGGGTGTGTGAGTGGGTGAGAGTGTGTGTGTGTGTGTGTGAGTGTGTGACTTTGTGTGTGGGAGTGTGTTAGTGGGTGTGTGTGTGTGTGGGTGTGTGTATGGGGGTGAGTGTATGGGTGGGTGTGTGGGTGGGTGAGTGTGTGTGGGTGTGTGAGTGTGTGTGGGTGTGTGTGTGTGGGTGTCTGTGTGTGGGTGTGTGAGTGTGTGTGTGTCTGTGTGTGAGTGTGTGTGAGTAAGTGTGTGTGTGTGAGTGTGAGTGTGTGTGAGTGATTGTGTACGGCCCGCAAAAATGTGCCAAATATATAATGTGGCCCTCATGCTGAAAAGTGTGGAGGCCCCTGAGCTAGAGGTTACCACTAAATAATGAGAGGGGGAGAAGTCAGCTTCCATCAAATATGATGCAATATGAGAGACCGTATCAGATCCAGGTGGTCTATCAACACACATAGCACCGACCTGTACACGCCACTCAATCTGACCCATCTGATATTTCCCCCCACAAGCAGCTTCTCCACACCAAGCCAGGGGGCAATTCATTGCTGGGAGCTCCAGTGGAGGGTAGGAGTTTGTGCCAGACTCTCAGCACAGCAGAGTGTAGCAGTGTGGAGGGCAGGGGTTCAACAAAGAGCAGCCTGAGTGGAGGTTGTTTAGAATTTAGACTTAAGACTTTAGAGATACAGATTGGAAGCAGGCCCTTCGGCCCATCACCCACGGCGATCAGCATTCACCCCATACACTAACAGTATACTACACCCTAGACCGTTTTTTTCCCAAATCCAATTAACCTACAAACCTGTAGGTCTTTGGAGTGTGGGAGGAAACCAGAGCACCCAGAAAAACCCCAGGGAGAACGTACAAACTCCATACAGACAGCATCCGTAGTCAGGATCATACCTGGGTCTCTCGCGCTGTAAGGCAGCAGCTCTACCGCTGTGCACAAGACAGCTTCTTTAAGCACAAGACAGTAAATATAATCTGTAAGTGTTCAGATTGGAGCACCAAGAGTGTCCGAATGAATTAATCCTGTGCGGGGAAAGCTCTAAATGAGGTACCATGGTATGGGAGTTTTATATCTTCTGATCATTTATGTTTATAAAGATATTGCCATCATAGCATGTACACAAGAGAATGCAGCAGTTAGGCAGATAACCTATTAATTGAGCTGAAGGAATTTGATTCAGTTTGGATTTTGCATTTTATGAAACATCATTTTACTGGTTGTCATATTTTATCTCTGTGCAAATGTTCTGTTAATAAAATGCAAATAAAACTAAATTTGCTCTGCAATTCCTGTCTTTCCCCGACTGTTAATAAACTGTCACTGGAATGATAATGTTCCTTTTGCTATTGTATTCTTTCCCCATTATCTATGTAATTTTAATTGCTCTTGTATTGCAGATGCATTAATCATCTCTAAATTTGAATATCCCATTGTGCTATTTGCTTTCACAAATTGAATTATCTATGGAGTCAAACCATGGTGTCCTGTTTCTGAATGTTATTTTGTGCTAAGTCCTATAAGATAAAATACTGTATTGTGGGGTTGAGCCTAGGTAAAAGTAAAACCTTTGGAGACGGACATTCTTGCATCTTCCAGTGATACCAATTAAATCAAAGAATTAAAATGTAAATATAAACATAATTTGTGTCAAAAGTATTTCCCATATTTTTTTAAGTAAAACAACTGCCTTGTATATTGCTACTTGCCTATTCATTGCAATTGCTGAGCTGTTTGATTAATTAGATCACAATGTGTCCGTTTATGAGTTTAAATGTTCAATTCAATCAATTGTTTACAGACTATAACTCATGCGGAACACTAAATTGTAAAGGGTATATAATTATGTGGCAACAAAAAATATCTGCCAGTTTCATTCTGGGAAGCTCGTTGTCTGAGCATGGGTTTAAATCTCTGCTTCCAACGTTTAACATATGTTAGCAAGAGTGATATTTCTTCACAGAAATGTTTGCCATCCAAATACTCCACCAAAAATGATCAGAGCAAATTCTTTCTCTGCAGTTGCCGAATCATGATCTAGTTATTGTTAGCCTCTTTTTATATGCAAATTATATTGCCAGACTGCTTTGGGCTGGGCCCACTAAACTATTAGAGATATATATCTGATTTGAATGTTTTATCAACCCAAGTCCACATTTGGCCCAAATGTGCTACGAAACAAGCAGCGCTTCGTTTGACAACCAAGCAACCTCCTGATGGTTTAGTTTTTTTGTAGTTTAGTTTAGTTTATTGTCACGTGTACTGAGGTACAGTAAAAAGCTTTTTTGTTGCGTGCTATCCAGTCAGCGGAAAGACTATATATGATTACAATCAAGCCGTCCACAGTGTACAGATAAAGGATAAAGGGAATAATGTTTATTGCAAAGGATAACGGGAATACTGTTAAGTCTGATGAAAGTTAATCCGAGGGTCTCCAATGAGGTCGATGTAACTCAGGACCGCTCTCTAGTTGATAATAGGATGGTTCAGTTGGATCTGGGATAACTGCTGGGGGGAGGAACCTATCATTGATTGCCTACTCAAGTCAAATTCAATTTATTGTCATTATGCATAAATACAGCGATGTCCACTTATTTTAACACATACAGTACATTTATAAGTTCTCGTAGTTTGAGATTGCCCTGAGTTTCCAGATGCCTCAGCTCAGGGAATCTCTATGTATCTACCTTGCCAGGCTCCAGAAGAAATGTGGTTTTTTATGTGTTAATTATTTTAAACTACAAAGAATAAAGGCCTAGCCAAATCGATCTCTCTCATAGGATAAGCCTGCCATCTTAAGAATGAGTCTAGCAAATCTATGCTATACTCGTTTTAAAACAAGTATATTCTATTTTTAATCTTGCAGCAATAAAGACCAATCATATGGTTGCCATTTGACCTGCCTACTGAATCTATATGTTAGCTCTCAGTACAAGGATACACTCTGAACATCAACATTTTGCAATCATTCACCATTTAAACCCATACTAAGTATTTCTGTTTCTAAATGTGATAAAGACCAAATAACCAGTTTCTGTAATATTATTTGAGAGATACATTTAATCTGGGACACTGTTAATACTTCCTGTGCTCTTCTTCAAACCAATGCCATGGATAACTATGTATCCACATGAGAGAGTAGGCAGGGCTCCACCAATACCATGCAGAAATATCCATTTATACTTCTGCATTCAAGTCCCAGGATTGGAACTTGAACCCAGGGTATCAGAGTGGACAGATGCAACTTATTTCTGATCTGCTCCGTGACATTCAGTTAATGATCTAGATATGGGGTTCCCAACCTTTTTCGTCTCGTTTACCCCTGGCAACTTTAATAGCACATATCAATGTTACCTTAATTATTTATGAACAACTAATTATGAACAGATACCAGAACCAACCACAGTCAATGAGAAAAAATATGTACAAATCCAGAATCAACAAATTCACCCCCTGGGTAGGCAAAATGTACCCCCCGAGGGTAAATTTACCCCAGGTTGGGAACCCTTGATGTAGATGCTGTGTGGAAGTGGTGAATGGGGGGGGGGGGCATGAATAATTGCTTGGGATGTGTTGAAAATTGGAGTCCTGTAAATGTTCCGCCCACGTTGATGCACATCTCCACCAATGGTTCTCCACCAATGATTCACAGTGATACTGAGACCCAGGGGAATTTTCTCAGAAAAATGAATTTATAACTAATAATTTAAAATAACATGGCAAAAACTAAAATTTCATTCCCTGATTTCAAAAGAATGTTACTATAATTTGTTTTTTTTAATGGGTAAGTTGGTTCCCCAAATATGTAACAATGAGTTATTGCAATTCTAGTAATTGTTGCCTTGAGACATGTGGAATGTAAAGAATTGGCTTGAGTTTTGCACTCATGAAGAAGAAAATGGGTTTCAATAGTATCATTATTTTTTATGTGACTTTATATAACACAGGGCTTGTAAAAGATTGCCACTGTTCGCTAATCTGACACAAATAAACATTTTCACAGGAGAAATGGAGTTTAAATATTTTAATGGATTGTACAATTCAAATTAAGGCATGTTGTATCTATTTGTAAGATTACCATTGATAGAAGAGCATTCTGGTGCATAAACTGCTCGTTATTCATTATGGCTATTTCTATGTCTAAAATGACAAATTTCAGCAAAAATATTCAATGATGCATCAATTAGGAATGAATTATTACATAATTTGTTTGATTTTATGTAATGATTGTAGCCATTAAAGATGAATCTGGAAGTTTAAAATGTCTACAATAAATATGTGCATTTAGTTAATGTATGTGAATGATATTTGAGTGTGGTCAGATATAGCTAACACCAGTACTATGTAAACCCAAGCAAAAGTTAATGCCACTCTTGAATCCCATTTTGAAATCAATATTTTGATAACAAAGATTCCAACTGTACTTTTAGATATGATAATTTTTTATTTTTTTTCTATTTAATGTTCTATTTAAGCTCAAAAGGATTGAAAATAATGCTGTCTGGTTTGGAAGGCTTCAATTATTAGGGGAGATTTATAGGCTGGGTTTGTTTTCACTGGAACTAAGGAATAAGACCCTTCTAAAGGGTCTCAACCCAAAATGTCACCTATGCTTTTTCTCCAGAAATGCAGCCTGACCTGCTGAGCTACTCCAGCTTTTTGTTTCTATCTTTGGTGTAAACCAGAATCAGCAGTTCCTTCCTGCTTAAACTTTCTTTTGTTGCTTGACCAGGAAAAGCTCTATTATTTGTTGATTAAGAAATGGCACATGGCAGATATAACAGTCCAATAATTGAAGGAAAACAATCCCTGTTTACAAAAAAATATCCAACCAATTGTTGTGTAGAAGACCTGTCCTATGAGTTGCCAGTTGTCACATGGTCTGAATGATTTGCACCACCCTGCTATTAGCCTTATTAACCTCAGCTTCCAATGAAAATGAAGAGGTTGCTGGATGTATGCCAGAAATGTACATGACTCTTGCTGCAGGAATTTAAAGCTGCAATTTCAATGTTCGCACTCCATTAACCAGGTAATTTATCATCCTGACATGAAATGCAAATTCGGGGACCCAGAAGGGGAACAAAGACATGTTGGTTTATAGGTTAATTGGCCTCTTAAAATGCACCGAGTGTGTAGGGATTGGATGCATAGGTGGGATAATGTGGAACGAGTGTGAACACATAATCGATGGTCAGAGAGGACTCAGTGGGCCAACAGAGGACTCTGTTTCTATGCTGTAACTTTCAACAATCAATCAATTTAAACTGTGGTGCCTTGCAGCCAAGGTAGTAAATTCTCCCAGAGCTGCTTCAAATTTCTATCTTTTAGTCAAGTCAAGTCAAGTGAGTCAAGTGAGTTTATTGTCATGTGTCCCTGATAGGACAATGAAATTCTTGCTTTGCTTCAGCACAACAGAACATAGTAGGCATTGACTACAAGGCATTCTATAAATATATACACACATGAATCAATATACTGATAAAGTGCAAATAACAGTATTGGCTAATAAAGTTCAGTGTTATGTCCGAGCCAGGTTTAATAGCCTGATGGCTGTGGGGAAGTAGCTGTTCCTGAACCTGGTTGTTGCAGTCTTCAGGCTCCTGTACCTTCTACCTGAAGGTAGTAGGGAGATGAATGTGTGGCCAGGATGGTGTGGGTCCTTGATGATACTGCCAGCCTTTTTGAGGCAGCGACTGTGATAGATCCTATCGAATTATTCTTATAATGAGGCTCGTACAACGACGTAATCGGAGTCTGTCTTTATTTAGCAACTCACTACAGCAGCTGCCTCGTGCTGCATCCCCGGGCCCTGCTCCTAGGCCTCTCCGGTTACGCCCACAGCCCCACCTTCAGGCCGGATGCCGTCACTGCAGCCTGACCACTGGCAGCAGAATAAAGGCATTCCTTACACTATTATTCCATAATACCACATCTCCCTTTCTTTGAGAACAAAGGGTGGACTACCTTTGTCTCTGCAGGTCTTAAGGGGTTTATTCTGCCCTTTTGCTGAAAGACCTGTCCCTGATCAAACAAATCAATAAATCACCAATCAAGTCTCTGCGGCTTTCTAACCTCTCTCCCACACCTGGTCCGCACAGTCTCTGTGGTGGGGCCCTCTCTGCCGGGTGATGTTGTCACTGGTGGAGCTGGCTCTGGTGTAGGTGAATCTTCTCCCACCGGTGGCTCATCAGCGTCGACTACCCCACTGTTGGTCTGCAGCGGCACCAAGCGATGCCGGTTCCTCCTCAGTGTGCCCTGAGGCACCTGGACGATATAAGAGCGAGGGGTGTTGTGTGTAGATAGCACTGTGCCCTGGACTCGTGCATCGGTGATCCACACATCCTCCCCAGGTACGAGTGGCTCCAGGTTTCTCGCTCCGTGCCTCTTGTCGAAGGATCTTGCGTCGTTCCTCCTCTTCTCCCTTTCTTTGGCCCCCAGCGCGTTGTAGTCAGGCAAAACTGGATTCAGCAGGGTTGGAAGGGCAGGAACTGTAGTGCGGAGGCGGCGCCCCATCAACAGCTCGGCCGGGCTATAGCCGTTCTGTAGAGGGGTTGCTCTGTAGGCCAGCAATGCAAGATATGGGTCTGATGCCTTTGTTAGCAGGTTTTTCACGGTTTGTACAGCGCGTTCCGCCTCCCCATTGCTCTGAGGAAACTTGGGGCTGCTCGTGATGTGCACAAAGCCATACTCTGCTGCAAAGGCTTTAAAGTGGCTACCTGAGAACTGGGGCCCATTGTCACTTTTAAGAAATTCCCCAATTCCATGACGACAAAACATGGATTTCAGGTGCACCACCACATCTGTGGACCTTGTGTGTGTCAGCAGCGCAACTTCCACATACCTTGAGAAATAATCTACTACTAGTAGATAAGTCTTGTTTTTCAGCGTGAACAGGTCAGCTCCCAAGGTTTGCCAAGGCCTGTCTGGCATCTCCGTTGGCATCAGCGGCTCTTTGACGTTCCTTCTCTCTTGGATGCAGGTTCTACATTTCAGCACCATGTCATTCAGCTGGCTGCTGAGTCCTGGCCACCATACCGTCTGTTTGGCCCGGCCCCTGCACTTTGTCACCCCCAGGTGTCCCTCATGTAGTCTCTGCAGCACATCACCTTGTAAGGCTGATGGGATGACGAGTCTCGTGCCCCGCAGCAGCAGCCCATTGTGCACAGTCAGCACTGCTCTATCAGCCCAGTAATGTCTCAGCACTCCCTGCAGTTGGCTTTTGTCGGGCCAGCCGTCTGTGCAGTACTCCATCAGTGCAGAGCATGTGCTGTCTGCCTTCAGGTGCTCACGTAGGCTGCTCAGATAATCTCCACTGACAGGAATGTTGCTGATGACAGAGTCTACATAGATGTTGGTGTCCTCTAATAGGCTTGTGTCTGTGTGTGCTCTTGCGGCTCTCAGAGGAGCACGAGATAAGGTGTCGGCTGTCCACAGGCTTTTGCCAGGGACATGATTGACTGTATAGTTGTATCTCATGAGTCTCATCCTAAATCTTTGGATTCTTGGTGGGAGGTCATCCAAAGCTTTCCTTCCCAGCAGACTCACCAACGGCTTATGGTCAGTTTCCAGCTCGAATGGTCTTCCCAGGATGAAACAGCTAAACCTTTCACATGCCCACGTTGCAGCCAATGCCTCCTTCTCTACTTGAGCATAGCGCTGCTCTGTTGGCGTCATTGACCTGGACGCATATGCCACAGGTGACCACATGGCATCGCTCTTCTGCAGCAGGACTGCCCCCAGGCCAAAGGAAGAGGCATCAGCAGAGATCTTTAAAGCACTGTTTGGGTTGTATAATGTGAGCACTGGTGTGGATGACAGCTCTGTTTTTAACTGATCAAAGGCGGCCTGCTGCTCTGTCCCCCAGTACCAGTGGTTCTTCTTGGACAGCAGGTCTCGTAGCACTTTGTCTTTTTCAGCCAGGTTAGGCAAGAAGCGGCCCAGCTGATTGACCATGCCCAGAAAACTCCTGAGTTCGCTGACATTTTTGGGTGCATCCATCTCTTGTACTGCTCTCGTCTTCTCTGGATCTGGCTTCACTCCATCTGCTGAAATCACATGACCCAGGAATCTGACTGTGTGGCGTGTGAGCTCACATTTGTCCATGTTGAGCGTAATGCCGGCCTTTTGTGCCTTCTTTAGCACCGCATCTAGCCGCACATCATGCTCCTCCTGCGTCTGTCCCCAGACCAGGATGTCGTCCATGTGACACAGTACCCCCTCCAGGCCACCGGTCACTTCTGTCACCATCATCCTTTGAAAGTGCTCGGGGGCTGATGCTATGCCAAAGGGTAGACGGTTAAAATAGTAGCGCCCATAAGGCGTGATGAAGGTGGTGTATTTGGCAGACTCTTTTGTCAATGGTACTTGCCAAAAGCCCATGTTGGCATCTAATTTGCTGAAGACTGTTGCGCCAGCTAGCATGCCCAGAGTGTGCTCGACAGAAGGCAGGATAAACTTTTCTCTGCATACTGATTCATTCATCATTGTGAAATCCACACAAATGCGAACATCACCTGCTTTTTTCGGCACCACCACCATCCCGGCACACCAATCAGTCGGCTCCTCAATCTTGGTGATTACGCCCATCTTCTCCATATGGTCTATCTCCTCCTTCACTTTTCCCATAAGCGGCAGAGGGACTCTGCGTGGTGTGTGGAGAGAGAAGGGCACAGCCTCTGGCTTTAATTTAATTGAGTATGGCCTCAGAACAAGACCCAAGCCGCTACACAGCTTCGGATATTGTTGTTTCAATGATTCCATGGTGATGCTGTCAACCCTGCACACAAGCTGAAGCTGTTCTATGGCAGGCCTTCCCAACAGTGCAGTGTGCAGGTCTTTTACTACATAAATGTTCTCTATGGCTGTCTTTTTGCCTCTGCGCAGTGTTTCTCTGGCTACACCTAGGACAGAGAGTGCATTGCCCCCTGGCCCAAACAACGGGCGTGTCGACACTGCCAGGCGCTTCACATCATGCCCCCCTGTAATGTCATGGTACACCTCAGCTGGCATGGCGGTGACATCTGCACCAGTGTCTATTTTAAAGCACACTTTTTTTTGTCTCACTTGTAGCTGCACCGTCCACGGGTCTTTTCCAGCATCCACGGCTCCCAGGAAAAAGCTCTCTTCTTCCTCTGTAGTGACAGCATTCAGAGATTTTGCACTGTTTCTGCACACTTTGCCATAATGTCCCTTTTTGCCACAGTTGTGACACACAGCATCTTTAGCAGGGCATTCCCATTTTCCATGCGAGGGCATTTTTCCACATCTATAACAGGCCTTTGAACCTGGCTGTGGCCGTGTATTAAGTTTATTTTTGCCTGGTGTTTGTGCTTGTGGCTGAGGCTTTGAGGGAAATTTGGGTTTTCTGTAGCTTTTAGCATGCACAGCATCAACATTAGAGCACTTGCTAGCACCGCCATTTTCTCCTCTTAAGTCAGACCGCTGTCGTCTAACTTCTTCAGACTGCCTTGTCTTTGTTATCGCAGTTCCAAGGGTTAGGTCTCTGTCTAGCTGTAGCTTTTCTGACAATGAGACGTTTCTCAGCCCGACCACTAACCTGTCGCGGATCAGCTCGTTCTGTAACTGTCCATAGTTGCAGTGTTCAGCTAATCCGTATAGAGCAGTGATGAAGGAATCCACCGTTTCTCCTGGCAGTTGCACACGCTGATTGAACTTGGCTCTTTCGTAGATTACATTATTTTTAGGCACAAAAAATGCATCAAAGCCCGCCTTGACATCCGTGTACACCTTCCTCTCATCTGCAGTTAGCGTTAGCCCCTTTAGCACATCTTCGGCTTCATCACCCATGCAATACACTAACGTGTTCACCTGGTTTTCTTCCGACGTTGCGTTTAAGTTGCTTGCAAGCCGAAAGCGGTCGAATCTCCTGATCCAACGCTCCCATTCTTGAGGCTTGGTAAAATCGAATGGCTCTGGAGGTTGTATTGTGAACGTAGCAGTTGGTGTAGGTTGCGCCATATCTGCCAGCTCATCTCACATTTCTCCGCCAAAACGATACACTTTCCTCTTCTTCTTTTTTTTTTTCGCTTACAAGTATCCCGTTTCTGACACCATATCGAATTATTCTTATAATGAGGCTCGTACAACGACGTAATCGGAGTCTGTCTTTATTTAGCAACTCACTACAGCAGCTGCCTCGTGCTGCATCCCCGGGCCCTGCTCCTAGGCCTCTCCGGTTACGCCCACAGCCCCACCTTCAGGCCGGATGCCGTCACTGCAGCCTGACCACTGGCAGCAGAATAAAGGCATTCCTTACACTATTATTCCATAATACCACAGATCCCCTCGATGGAAGGGAGGTCAGAGCCGATGATGGACTGGGCAGTGTTTACTACTTTTTGTAGTCTTTTCCTCTCCAGGGCGCTCAAGTTGCCGAGCCAAGCCACGATGCAACCGGTCAGCATGCTCTCTACTGTGCACCTGTAGAAGTTAGAGAGAGTCCTCCTTGACAAACCGACTCTCCGTAATCTTCTCAGGAAGTAGAGGCGCTGATGTGCTTTCTTAATAATGGCATCAGTGTTCTCGGACCAGGAAAGATCTTCAGAGATGTGCACACCCAGGAATTTGAAGCTCTTGACCCTTTCAACCATCGACCCGTTGATATAAACGGGACTGTGGGTCCCCATCCTACTCCTTCCAAAGTCCACAATCAGTTCCTTGGTTTTGCTGGTGTTGAGGGCCAGGTTATTGTGCTGGCACCATATGGACAGTTGCTCGATCTCTCTTCTATACTCTGACTCATCCCCATCAGTGATACGTCCCACAACAGTGGTGTTGTCAGCGAACTTGATGATGGAGTTCGCACTATGTCCGGCGCTTTGTGGGAATTCAGTTGTCCTTTGGGTTTCCTGGGCTAATACCACAAGGTGTCAGATTCAGCTTAGCGTTCACTATTGATCTCCTACATTTACTAGCAGCTGCCAAAATTTAGTTTTGTGCTTGTACATAGCAACCAGTTGTTAAAGGGATATTGCATAACACAAGCACGCTTCAGCTATAGGGAAGTGATGCTACTGTGTTGGTGGAGGCAGTGCTAGAGGCCCTGCAGCAGCCGGGTGAATAAGCAGGGTGAGTGCAGCCTGCAGCAGCTGCACGGAGCGATGGTGAAAGTAGCCGACAGCATCGCACTGGGCCAGGCCGACCTCTGCATCGGTCCAGAGCAACCAGGACACCGGGACATTAAAGTGAGAAAATAAGAAACTGCATATCTCCTAAGGCAAAGATCAGACTTTTCAGAGGCTTGAGACTTGAAAGTTTCCTGATGGTACCAGAATGTGGAGACTCTGTGTGTGCTGTACCAGATGAGGATCTATTAATCATTTCATTCTTTTACTTGTGTAAGATATTGCAATGATGGGAGTGAATAGGAGATTGCTCCCATAAAGGGGTAGATGGACCTAGACTCACCTGTGAACCACAGTGGCTGATCGAGGCATGTTCTTTATGCAAAGGTGCTCTGGAGTCATCCTTTCGCTGTCCATCAATGCTACGCCCAGGGACTCCTTATAATTATTTAAAATAATTACCTTCCTTTTCTTCTCTTTCTTCATATATGTCCCTTAACCCAGTCTTCATTGACACTCATTATTTCAAGTTTGATTCTAATTCAGCCCTACTTTATTGCCAATAATTATTTCTGTCTTTAACTTTAAATATCATTGGTTAGAACGGAAAAAAAATGGATCCATCATTCATGATGTCCCATTTTCTCAGCTGATTTAGCACCAATTCTCACTTCCAATGAAAATGAAATGAAAAAATAATCTAAAATTCATCTTGCATGCTTATAATATAAGACACTACATTATTTCCAATCTGACTGTTTATGCGATAGGACAAAGAAATAAATAAATAAAAGGAGCTTGTCAAAAAGGTACAGCAATAACTGTGGGTGATTTTAATCTACAAAAATGGGTAGAAAAACCATATGGACAAATGCAGTCATAGGATGTTTTAGGGATAGTTTAGAATTGTATCATAATTTAATTTCACATTGCATTTCATTTGAGGGAAAGAAGAAAGGACCGAGTACTACTAATTTAAATATGAATAATATTAATTATGAATGCACAAAAGCAGAGTTAGTTGAGATGAACTGGCAAGGTTAAGGGATCATCAATCAAGATGTCGCTGCACACATTTAAGAAAATCTGTAAGAAAATTAACATTATTCATATTTAAAATAGTTGTCTTAGACCCATTCTTGTTTCCCCAATTGAAATTAAATGCTAATACACCCTAGTTTGTTACTAGAACTAGCCAGATTTCCTGTATATCATCCAGTTGTGAGTGATTCAGTTTTCCTCTCCACCAGCACAGCTTGATCTGCTGGACATTCCTTACCTCTTTGCATGTCACAACTTCTGCACTTTCTCTGTTTGTGTTCTCTCTCTACAATTTCCCTAATTTTCCTCTCTAATTACCTAACAAATAGATGGCTTCATCAACAACTTATCCCTACAGAAAACCTGCGCTCACCTTATCAGATGTATTCTCTTTGTCTTATCCATCCCTAACAGGTCTTCAAACTTTAGCATTAGCTCGTGTTTCTCTTTTCACACACGCTACATGACTGCCGAGTATTTCTGGTTCTTTCTTGAATTAGTTCAGCATCTGTAGTATCTATGGTTTTCATTATAGGGAGGAAATTCAATCATTGTGACTTCTAAATCTATATTAATTTTACTAGAGAAAATGGAAAATGAAAACAATCAATAAAATTCTGTTATTGCAGTTTTCAATATCGTATTTTACATCATTACTACCGTAATCCTATTATTTATGACTATCTCCATGCCTCATTTAGCTTGTGAAGTTTTCTTATTTCAGCAGAGATATCCTAATAATGATATGGACTGCAAGCTGATTAACATTAAAACTGTACTTTCCAGAAAAATGCTAAAGTTCATTATATTCTCTAATGAACATCAGAATTTCAGGAGGATGCTATCAACAAAATGGAAATGTACAGTTTGCAAAACAGAATGACCTTTATTTTCTGCATCTGTAAAAGTGAATGTGTACAACAAGTTGCATTTATATAGCAACTGTACATGGAAACCAAGCACCCCACACTCACATACTTTGTTTTCACATTCCAGATTTGATGGTAAATACCTAACTTACCTCTGTGGTAGCATGCCCCGGAGGAGAGGAATAGGTGTTTGTACCAGCAGAAATGGGATGGATGCATTTTTCAGAGACACAGATGGCTAATTTAATGGCCAAAGCCACATCTCAGCCCACATACAGTGTCAAATCCAGCAACAAGGGTTCTGGTCACAGTTGAGGTAGGGAAATTGAACCTTTAATTTTTTTTATGTTTTCTTGTGGACCATGTAGAGATAGAAGACATGCCCACAGGACCGTTTCTGATTGAAGGGCCCAGAATGTACAAAACCACCTTCCATACAAGCACTCAATACAGAAGCTAAAAAACAGCATCAATGCTCTTAATCCTATTTCATGATAGAAAAGTACCACAGATTCCTTATCTTCTCACACTCAAAGCTTTTGCAACTCATTGTTAATCTATTTTTTTTCACTTCTGTCATTTAATGGCCCATAATCAAAATATTAGAACATGGTTGAAAATACATTGAATAATTGCACCTGGTTTGGCATTCACTCTCTGTGTGAAGTTTGTTTAAATGATACTATCATGCATGGTCATTGACATTATAAAATGAGGAAACGTATGAGCATACTATGAAACCTCATGGAGACCAAGACATTTCATCGTTCTTCTCAATATGAGGAATAATTAATCCTTTCATCAATTTGTAGCCCCCCATCAGCACTCTCCTCTCCTGCCTCTGGATTTCAGCCTTAGTCCAACCACCTTAGAGGCAGAATTACTTTAGGAGTGATCAACCTCCATTGAAAAGCAGCTGGCATCAAAAGTTTGCACTTAGCCTAATGGTTTCCCAAAGCATCTTGCACCGTGTTCTCGAATTGCCGCCAAATATAGTAACCAAGTTGTTTCATGCTTTAACATGAAGTTAGTTAATAGAAATGGCTTTGGAGGATGTTTGTCTGACACTAGCAAGGACATTTGTGTTAAATGGCCCACCTAAGTGCTGTAAATGTTATGAAATTTGATGTGAGGGGAGAACAGAGAGGCACAGTATTAGGACCACAATTGTATTTTGTTCCTTAAAATGTTCTACATATTGAAACAAAAGGTGGCTGCTACACTGAAACATGAACAATTTAAGCTTAATGAAGAGGATGGCTGTGATGCAATTTGCAGCTCCATTCCATTACAGCATTTCCATTACATTATAGCTCTTAGTACTTAAGAAAGGACAAACTACACTTAGAAATTTAGTCAAAAGATCTTGGATAGCTACACAGCAGAACTAGTTTTTATGGAATTTTTTGTGTGCTATTATAAAATCTGCCATTTTAGATAAGATATTGAAGTTAGTTTGTGGGAATTTATAGGAGATAATTTCACCAATCAATCAAAATCAGTGCATGTAGAGTTGTGGTCACAGTGTTTGCTGACATACAGCCTTCTGGTAAAGGGACCTCATCCACAGAAATACAGTCAAGTTCCATATGTTCAATGATCCCAACCAGTTGTTTCACCTCCTCAACACTATCAGCTCCATTGTGTCAGACGAGATGCCTGCTATGAAGTCACAGCTTCGTCAACTTACATCAGAAAGTTGTATCATCATTTTCAGTCCCCAGCTTAAGCTTTGATTTCATTCCCCTTCTTGGCCAAGCATTTGGAATGAACCTAACGATACAGATCTCGAATCAATACAAAAAAAACAAGCTATTTCAGCCTGTGCAATGTTGCCCAATCTGCTATGCACTGGCTCCATCTCCATGGAAACACCAATTGATGCTTATGTGCCTTCAAAGACATATATTCCAAACCCTTCCTTTCTTGTCTCTCATCTGCCACTCTCTACTAAACATGACAAAATAGTTGTCAACATCTGTCCCAATCTCTCATCCAGTTTCACAGATGATGCACACAAAGTGACCGTAAACACATTTTTAAATTATTATCATGGTGCCAAGATGAACAGATGTGCCAACTGGGCCAAAACACATATGCACGCATTGCTGCTGCCACAAGCTGTCGTTATATCATCATCAATCTCCTTCTTCCTGGCCTGACAAGCCCTATGACACTACCTTGCATCAGCTTAAAGCAGACAACAAGTTGTGGGAATATGTGTAGGAAGGAACTGCAGGTGTTGGTTTAAACTGAAGATAGACACAAAAAGCTTGTGTAACTCAGCGGGTCAGACAGCTTCTCTGGAAAAAAGGAATAGGTGGTGTTTGTTGAGCATTCATTTAACTGGAGGAATCTCTGGATTCCACGTTAGCTTCACTAAACAAAGCAGGCAAGCTGTCCACAACCTATTGGTCACCAGTTGTGATTTATTAGATTGAGGCAAAATAAATATCAGATGGGAGATTTGCAATAGGGGAGAATCTGGGGAGAGGGCTGTACAGAAAGGTGAGATTGGAAGCAGGTGAAGTTGGTGGTATCCAGGAAGGTAGAGGTCCACTAAAAAAGGTCCTTTCCTGATAATGTTACCGAGGCTTGGCAGAGTGACTACACACTTCATATAGCAATGTTACAACATTTTGAGATTTAAAAAATCAAGTCTGTAATTTATCCCAGCAGATAAAGCATAAAAAGGTGTTTAATTTGACACCTAATTCACTTTCATATCTTCAGTATTAAAAAGGTTATGGCCATTTTCATACTCGAAAATTAGCATCTTGTTCCCTATTGCTTTTCCATTGACTTAACAAAAAGCTGTGATCGAGGACAGTCAAAAGCCCATAACTTTCTTAAAAATTAAGAGAACTGAAAGAAATTTTCAGTTATTATAGATTGAAGCATTCTGAAACAAATATGAAACAATCTTACTTAGATGACATGAAATTAAAGCAGATAATTAGTTAGTTACCTAATTGTAGCTAATTACAAAATTCAATTACTAGATCTAAACATCTATCAATTTCTTAAGAATAGATTAACATTTTTAAATATGCCCAGGGAGGGGCAATTCAGCAGCAATGAAGTACCCAGACCGCAGTGGTCCCCAGGATATGGGGTAAAAGGACCAAAATGGTCAGCCCTGGTGCCGGGAGGGTTCCCTTCCGGTAATAAGAAAATTTGGAGGTTGGCCAGGAGGGAGCTCCATCTAGATACACTTCAACAGCAGGAGTTGGACAGGGCTGTTTAATGGGGATACCGAGTCTGCGGCAGTATTGGGCATATGGGAGAGCCCGCACTAGCAGCGCCTTGGACAGGGCTGCTCAATGGGGATGCCAAGTCTATGGCAGTGCCGGCCTATGGGAAAGGCCGCGCCAGCAGCGCCTTGTAACAGGGCTGCTTAATGGGGATGCCGAATCTATGGCAGTGCCGGCCTATGGGAGAGGCCGCGCCAGCAGCGCCTTGTAACAGGGCTGCTTAATGGGGATGCCGAATCTATGGCAGTGCCGGCCTATGGGAGAGGCCGCGCCAGCAGCGCCTTGTAATAGGGCTGCTTAATGTATGGCAGCAGCACCTGTAGTAGGGCTGCATAATGTCTCCCTCAATGGAGGAGGTGAGTTTACCGGGGCAGTTTTGTTCTCACCCTGAAGGGTGGGCCTATTGCAGAGGCCGCGCCAGCAGCGCCTTGTAACAGGGCTGCCTAATTTCTCCCTTATGGAGGAGGACAGCATGCCGGGTCAGTGTAAATCTGATGCCGAGTCTGAGGGTTTAGCCGTGGAGCATACCCCAAGGGATGTAGGGCATGTGTCAGAGGTACCATTCCTGGCAGAGGTACCATTCCTGGCAGCAGTGAACACCGCTATCAGAGGCGTTAGAGCCAGCTGCCGAATCTTCTATTCAGGGAAGACATATTCAACAGGCAAAACCTGGAGGACAAAGCACAAGCTGTTGGACCAATTAAGGCCAACGACGAGCAAGGTTTCATAGTTTCGGTGACAACGCACCTCACGTCTTCATGGGTAGTAAGCGGTTCACTGAAGCTGCTGGCAGCATGAAAGTTGGCCAGAGGGTCCACGCACTCTACCAGTTCTACTCTACAACTAAGGTACCACTTACAAGTTGTTAAGATTTACACTTGGTTGTACAATACACAAATGATTAAGACATTGTCATCTACTCAGAGGCATTTAACCATGTAAAACTGGACATTACTAGCATTCCAAGCAGGTTGGAATTGGGCCAAAATTGTGTTGAGGCAGGCTCAGTATTTTAGCCAGGATTGCCTTCGAGACAGGCTCGGAAATATGACAAGAATTGTCTTTTGAGTCATGCTCAGAATTATGGGACAGGCTCGGGAATCGGGCCAGAGTTGCCATTCAGGGCAGACGTGAAATGATGGCAGGAGTGGCCTGTTCATTATGAAAGATGGCTAATTAACAACTGATGTCATAGGGTGTTCCCATTTACAGTGATCATCGGAGATATTTGGAGGCATTGCTATGATGAGGCAATATAACAGTATGATGACAATAAATCATTCAAAGAGGACTACTTAGAGTTCAAAAACACTTGTTGTGTATTGGCTGGATGATATTTTAATGCTGTATCTTGCTAAAATCCACTGTTTCAGTCTCAAACTATATTTGAGAAATTGGGCTCCTCTATCCAGTTAAAATGAAGTGGTTATCAAATGGACTAGTTGGTCATTGGGGTTTGCCTTTGGCTATTAGTTGGCCTGTGACTCCGCCATGGGCAACAGATTGGAGTCAATAGAAACCTGGAACAGCCTTGTTGTTATAAGCAGCTTTCTATTCATTAGACTAATTGGCAATGTAATAGATGTGATGCAGCTGTGCAAGTGGGAGAACTCGCAGCATGCTTAATGGCAAACTATTAAGGGCCATGCAGATCATTGATAACACACCTTTGCTATTACCAGCTGAAGCTACTAAAGTCACTATGATGGACAAACAGTAGTCGACATTGCTCCAGTAGTTGATCAATAAATATGTCATTATATTGCAAAATGATGCTAATTGCCTAAAGTGGGAAATTGCGAATGTCATCTCTAGTTGGAGGTGAAGGAGATTTGCATGAGTTATTAACTCTGCAGTTATTGGTATCAACTATCTATAGGCCCTACGTGCATTTTATGGGTTAAACAGTGATTGAGCGAATATGCATATCTGCATGCTCAACTTCATGTTGATACACTATGATGGTGCCATATGATAATCACGGGGGTGCAATCAAGTAAAAGAATCCCATAATAGGTACATAATCTCATTTGCCACTGGAGTATCATCAAGTACAGATCAATGACAACACAGAACAATGCAACACTGAACATACATATGTTGTTTTCATGCTAGTGGAGTGCTGGGGAGAGACAATAACTTTGCCTTCCATCACAGTGAGGAGGAGATTCACTGTGATGGATGTTTGTGTAAATTGTGTTGTGTCTTGGTTCTTTTTACTTGTTTGTATGACTGCAGAAACAGAATTTCGTTTGAACTTAGGTTCAAATGACAACAAATAAATATCTATCTATCTAATTCACAGGTTGCAAAAATGTGTGGCATAACAGTGGCGAAAGATACATTCTCGCTACAAGCAGGAGCAATGGTCTTTTATGTCTTCTTCTATTTTGCTTCATCAGTCGGAGCTTCAAATAAAGTCATCAAGAGCCCGCTTTAGGTTCCAGCTGTGGGATTGGCCTATGCAGTTTAATTCCCGATTTGTCGGGAATAATAATAATGCAACCTTATATGGTTATTTTAAACGTAACTTGCTGGTTCAGCCTGTGGCTCGGAAAATCAGCCGTTGCATGATAAAATCAATTTATGTTCTACAGATTCTCAATGGACTGCCTATGGCTTGGGTTGTCACCCCTATTCTTGTATGTATTCAGAGTGCTGGGATAGTACCAAAAAGCAGTATTTTGCTTCTTCAGGAGATGGGAAGTGTTTGTTTAATGCTCATGTTACATTTAAAATGGTACAGATTTCGGAGCTCTTGGAGTTCATTTTTAATGGTCTTTGACAATATTGAGTTATAGGGTCATTAACGGTGCCAAGGTGCTTTCCATCAGATTTGCTGCAGCAAACGAGATCCACTTTGTTGAGTTCACCCCGGATATCGAGTTGGTAAAGGATATCCTTAACACAAGTTTTCCTAGGACAAGTACAATGCAGTATGGGAGGTTGACATTGTGTTAACACTATTTTCACCAGAGGGTTTCTAGCTACATTCTTAGCTTTGGCGGATCTCATTAGGTAGTTATCCTCCTGGCGCTGGTTTAGCGCAACAGGTCAGTCGCTACATAATTGCGATGGGACAGGATGATTACATCTGTAAATAATATGTATAGTATTTTATGTTTATAATTTACTTAAGCAGAGCAGAAGGGGTGTCAGGTCTCAAAATAGGTTAAGGTATATCCAGGGACCTTTAGTTATGTGAGGGCTCACATATACAACAATACGTCAAGGTCACCAAGAGCCTTCGAGGCTCTTAGCTAGCTATGATTGTTAGTTACAAAAAAAATCTTTATAAGAACGTATCAGTTCAGACCATTTCCAGGTGATAAAATGGAGTTGAGTTATGCAGGAGTAGATACTGATTCCAGATCTCACTCTACCAGGGCTGCTGCAACAGAAGCAGCAACGGTTAATTATGACTCGCTGGGCCACATCCTAACGGCTGAAGCATGGTCAAAAGAACGAATTTCCAAACATTTGATAATAACCGTTGCCAGACCAGGGTATTTCTCAATCTCATTTTACGTTCTGTTTATAGGTTCCATCCGGATGAGAGATGGGACTATTATGATTACTTCATTTAACAGCATCAGCATGTTTTAAATCTATGTTATGACTGTATGCATTATGAATGTTTTCCCTCATTTGTCAATGAAGCAGTTGTGGTTGTGTAGACTTGTTTCTCGCGGCATGAAATCACAGAGCTTTGAAATCTCACGTAGTCACTCACGTGACTCCGAAGTAAAATAGTAAGATTAAACGAGAACTTACCAGTTCGAAGTTTGATCTTTATTTTATGAGGAGTTACGATGAGGGACTACGTGCCCTCCACTCCCAACCCTCATAAATATCATTTGGTAGTTCTAGTCCTCTCTCATCTTACTATTGTACTTCAGTCACTATTATCTGTGATTTCACACCGCTGCTTTGAAGATTGACGCACGTGCGGCTGGACGGGTTCTTCACGTAGACCCTCATCGTAACTCCTCATAAAATAAAGATCAACTTCAAACTGGTCAGTTCTCATTTAATCTTACTATTATAGATAATAAACAAAACAATCAATAAATGAATAGCCACCATACTCTTACAAAAAAAATATCCAATGTCCCTCGGTAAAAGGATCACTGCAAGAAAACCAGATATAGATTAAAAACCCTCATATGAAAGGCCCTTTAAAAGTAATGGTGAATGAAGCAGTGGCCAGTCTAACAATTCTATATTGAAGCCATTAGCACTTCTTTCATGTTTAAGAAAGAACTGCAGATGCTGGTAAAATCGAAGGTAGACACAAAATATTGGAGTAACTCAGCGGGTGAGGCAGCATCTATGGAGAGAAGGAATTGGCGATGTTTCGGATCGAGACCCTTCTTCACATTTTGTGTCTACCAGCACTTATTTCATTATGATTTGGCTAAATTGATCTCATTATGCTCTTTTATTAAGTCTGTTCCTGATGTCATATTATAATATTTTACTTTCAGCCTTCCCATGATCCTTCCACTGAACCTCTGTTTTAATTATGTGCTTTCCCTTGTCCAAATTCAATCCAGTTCAGTTTAATTCAACAATAAAGTGTGCAAACAGGATCTTTGACTGACCGACCAGCAATCACCCTTACACTATTTCTATCCTAAACTCGAGAGACAATTGAAAAAAGCCAATTAACTGACAACCCTGCATGTCCTTGGAATGTGGAAGAAACCAGAGCACCCTGAGAAACATATGCGTTTACAGGGAGAACTTACAAACTCATACAGACTGACCTGTAGTCAAGGTCAAACCTGGGTCTCTAGCGCTGTAACGCAGCAACTCTACAGCTGTGTCACTGTGCTGCCCAAATTTCCCGGCAATGAAGACGCTATTTTTTTACCCTTAAATAGGCCTGAAAAATTACCTGCGTCTTGGAGGCCGAAGGCTAGGCTGTTCATAGGCCTATAGCAGGAGTGTCAAACTCATTTTACCTCATTTTAGGTCACGGGCAAAATGCGACTTCATACCCGCTCTGGCATCGGGGAAATCATCCCGCGGGCCAGATCGGATTCCTTCGTAGATCGGATGCGGCCCGCGGTCCGCGAGTTTGACACCCCTGGCCTATAGGAAGCGTTTCAGTACAAAACGGCAATCCAATCAGAGGCGACATGCATTCACGTGGGGATTTTTGCCATTTCAAACACCTGGTCTAGGTAGGAGCTGTGTAAATTCTGTTTAAGTTGTTTTAGACGACTGTCTCTTTGATGATAGTGATGCTTCGAACAGCAGTGAATCACTGCTGTTCAAAGCATCACTATCATCAAAGAGACAGTCGTCTAAAACAACTGACCCTGATGAATTACCGGTATTATGCTTTCAAGATTCGGATGACAGTGGAGAATTTTTCGGATTTGAAGATTAGAATGCTTTTCGCTTTTGTAATCTCTGTAATCTTTGCTCCGTGCACAATTAAATGTTATTTTATTCCCGAACGCTGTATTTTTTTTATTACCGCACATTATCGCACGGTGTGCACATTATATGTGTTTTGCACTGGAAATGGCCGTGAATGAAATGACTGCCACCACGGCAAGTGGAAATAACCGCCACCACGGTGAATGGAAATGACCGCCACCACGGCGAATGGAAATGACCGCCACCATGGCGAATGGAAATGGCCGCCACCACGGCAAATGGAAATGACTGCCACCACGGCGAATGGAAATGGCCGCCACCGACTTCCGGTTGCGACATGCTCTGCTAGCAGTCGCAAACTTTTTAGCTCCGCTGAAAAAATCGCGATTTTTCGCGTTAAAATCGGGTCTGGAGGTCGGGACCGTTTTTAAAAACTTACCGGAGCTTCATGTCGCGGTGCTGATGACGTCATCAGTAAGCGCCGCGATTTTAACGGAGGGAAAGTCATTTTAAATGAAAAGTACATCTCCAGGTCAGAGCCCACAGAGGAAAATCTCAAAACATCTGCTGAAGACTCTGGAACAGCAAGAAACTTCAGAACTGACCTCTGGAGAGGTCTCTGGAATGGCTACTCGATCTGCAAAAGAGAAAACCGAAATGGAGGACTTAAGAAACTCGGTAAGAGATATCAAAAAGGATATGGAAGCTGGAAACAGTAAATTGATAGCCGGTAATGATAAAATACTTGAGGGTATTGAGGCTCTCCAAAAAAGAATTGAAGGTGTGGAAAAAGGACTATCGATAAAAATTGAAAAGGTGGCAGAAGAGACCACAAAGATGTTTGAGGCTGTGCACGAATCTGTGGCTGCAAATGCATCTGCAGTGAATGATTTGGAAGCTGTTGTGGAAGTGATGGCTGGAGAGATGCAGACTATGAAGTCAGAAATAGATAGTCTCAAGAACCAAGTCACAAAGGTTTCGAATAAATGTGTTGACCTAGAAGCTCGCTCAAGACGCCAAAATATAAGAATACGGGGTGTAAAAGAGGGAGCCGAGGGGGACAATGTTTGTGAGTTCGCTGCCAACCTAATTAAACACGTACTGAAGCTACCAGAAGCACCGGTAATTGAAGTAGCACATCGACTCCCCAGATTTAAATCAAGATCTCAAGGAGAACGTGCCTACCCACGACAGATCATAATTAAACTTCGGGATATCTCAACAATGGAAGCGCTGATGAAAAAAATCAACCACGGAGAGAAGATGATGTACAGAGGTGATACTATTAAACTACTACGGGACTACCCTTATGAGATTGAGCAAAAGAGAAGAAAGTTCTCACAGACCAGAGAAGTTCTTTATGGTGTTAAGGGAGTTTTATGTGGAGTGTTTTATCCGGCTAGAATGCGTATCACCTTTGAGGGAGTGTCAAAAACATTCACTAATTCGGATGAATCTCTCAAATACGCTCAAGAAATCGCGACTAAGGCTGCATCAACTGGAGACTGAAAACCAAGACGACATGAACAAACGAACTTGCTTATTCTTCCAACAAGAATATCACAAGGAAAGTGAATTAACTGAACACTGATTTTTTATTTTTTATTTGACTTCAAGCAACAGATTCTTAGTGAGACGTGGCTAGACATTATTATCTTCGCTGGAACATTGTGCTATGTAATTCAAGGACACTACGTGCTCAAACGAGGAAAACCTGATAACGGGACGAACTGCTGGGCTGAGAGTGAAAAACATCACATGGCTTATATTGTTTATAAAAAACTGAAAAAACTGAGAACTAATAATAATTAACAATTAACAATACTAATATAGAAATAGCAATTGAAATAGATAAAAAATGTGCAGTCTGCTCTGTTTAGCAGATAACAGCAAGTGCTATGCAGCTCGAGAGTGGAGGGAGGGGGAGACCGGGTACCTGGCATAACTCCAGGAGCCAGACTCCCGTTAACCCTTCCAGCGAACAGCTCATTTTTAACAATATTAAAATCAATTTAAAATAGTTAAGAGATAATATACACTCGAGGTTGATATGAAAAATATATACGGCTTATATAGTTTTACAAAATGCTGAGAATTAATCATAATTAATAATTAACAATACTAATATAGAAATAATATTTGAAACTGATAAAACTGTGGTGCCTGCGTCATAACGCAGACAGCAGTTATCACCTATGTTCGCAGCTCATGGAGAGGAGAGGAGATCAGGCACCTGGCACAATTCCAGGAACCTGACTCCGGTTAATCCACTCAGTAAACCGCTCACTTTAACAATACTAAATTCATTTTAAAATAGTTAAGAGATAAAGAGTGAGTAGGATATGGAATCGAATACATTTGACATATATATAAATTGTAACTGGGTGAAATAGAACTGAATTGGAAACGGTAATGACCCCATAGATTTTGGGTAATAAATACAGCGGGGCTAACTTTATACCAACTACGCCGGAAGCGTTATGGATGTCGTACCCCACAGACGAGTGGGCCACTCACTACGGTGTTGAAATTTTAGACACCGTAAATTTATTTGATTTATATATATTTTTTTTAATCACAATATGTCACATCTGTGTGTTTTTTCTTCAAGGACAATCGCGCAGGAGAACTACCAAGGAAGTCTATAATAGAAATACTCCCAAAATAACCAGAGTCCGGAGGTATGAACGCACCACAATAATTAAGGTCATTAAAATTGGTAAAAATGCATGACGACAATCAAAAGAAAATAGGAGGAATCACATTATGTAGTTGGAATATAAGGGGGATTAATGAACCTATTAAAAGGGGCAAGATACTAGCTCAGTTGAAATCATACAACACGGACATAGCGTTTCTACAGGAAACACATCTTAAACAGCAAGATCAGACAAGACTGAGGGCGAACTGGATAGGCCAAACATTTCACTCTTCATTTACCTCCAAATCTAGAGGTACTGCAATTATTATTCGTAAAGGAATTCCATTTAAATCAAAGAACACTATTTTAGATAAGGAAGGGAGATATCTTATAGTAGCAGGGGAGATCAATAACATGCCAATTACGCTGGTAAATATATATGCGCCCAACTTTGATAACCCTCAATTTTTTAATAAAATTCTGAATATAATTGCAGAATCTAATTATCAAAATGTTATAATCGGAGGAGATTTTAATTGTGTTTTAGATCCTTATTTAGATAAATCGATGCAAAAACAAAAAGGTCAGACGAAATCTAAAACCAGTGAACTCTTACACACATATATGGAAAACACAAATATAACAGATGTATGGAGGATTGCAAACCCGACGGGAAGGGATTACTCGTTTTATTCAATGGTGCATAAAACATATTCACGGATAGACTATTTTCTAGTGGATACAAAATTAATTTCGCAATCTTTGAATCCTAAATATCATATTAATGCGATCTCAGATCATTCTCCATTAACTTTTGTTCTAAAACTAGAAGGAATGTCTATGAATAAACCGTTCTGGAGGTTTAACTCACAAATTTTAAAAGACCCTCAAGGGAGTATCTATCTAAAAAAACAGATGGATCTATTTTTTGAGTTAAATGATACACCAGAGATATCCCCCACGCTATTATGGGAATCCTTCAAAGCATTTATAAGAGGAGTCATTATTTCATTTCAAGCCTATCAAAATAAAAAGAATAAGAATGAACAAAGACACTTAGAAGATCAAATAAAACAGTTAGATATAGATAATGCTAAAGACCCAACTACGGATAAACATAATAAAATACTACTACTGAAATTTCAGTTAAATAAATTACTGTCAGAGAAAGTTATAACATTATTTCAAATCACAAAACAAGAACACTTCGAATTCGGGGACAAACCCCACAAACTTCTAGCACGACAACTTAAAAAACGGGAAAAAGAGAATGCAATATTAAAGATTAAATCAGATAGAGGGGAAGTATTAACACTACCCAAGGATATTAATAAAAGATTTGCTCAATTTTACCAGAATCTATACACATCTAAAACGTCAATAGACAATAATAAAATCTCAGAATTTTTAGATAATTGTAATCTACCACAATTAGAACGCAGGGAACAAGAGGAACTGGGAGCACAAATTACTTCTAAGGAGATAGAAGACACAATAAAAACACTAAAAAATGGAAAAACACCAGGACCAGACGGATTCAGTAATGAATTTTATAAATCTTTTTATGATATAGTTACTCCACGATTACAAAAAATGTATACATATGCTTATAAAGAGCAAAACCTACCTGAAACACTAGCGGAATCAACGATCATATTAATACTTAAAAAAGATAAAAATATAGAAGAACCAGGATCATATAGAGCTATTGCTTTGTTAAATACGGATCAGAAAATAATAGCAAAAACATTAGCCAATAGATTAAGCAAGTATGTTAGTAGACTAATACATGAGGATCAAACAGGATTTATACCTAAGAGACACTCATTCAATAATTTGAGACGTTTGCTTAACATAATGCATTCATATAAATCTTATGACGAAGAGTTAGCTATCATCTCACTGGACGCAGAAAAAGCGTTTGATCAAGTAGAATGGGACTATATGATCAAAGTATTGCAAAAATTCCAATTGGGAGAAAACTTTATTGCATGGATAAAACTACTATATAACAAACCTACGGCTAGAATACTAACTAATAATATATTATCTTCAAAATTCGAATTATCTAGGGGCAACAGACAAGGATGTTCACTATCACCGCTGTTATTTGCTTTGGTAATTGAACCCCTTGCTGAAAAAATAAGAACACACTCGAATATTCACGGTTATAACACAAAATATTCAAACAACAAACTATCCCTATATGCTGATGATGTACTATTGTACATCACAAAACCACAAATTAGTATACCAAATATATTAAACTTAATTGAGGACTTTGGATCCTTTTCAGGATATAGAATAAATTGGAACAAAAGTGAAATTATGTCGATTAAACCAAAAGACTCAACACATCTCAGGAAATTCCCTTTTAAAATAGCTATGGAAAAATTCAAATATTTAGGAATTGAGATTACTAGAAATTACCATGATATGTTTAAAGCTAATTATAATCCCCTACTTAAGAAATTAAATAATCTGATTAAATTTTGGAAAACACTTCCGATGTCCTTAATAGGTAGGATAAATGCTATAAAAATGATTTTCTTACCACAAATCCTTTACCTATTTCAATCAATACCTATATATCTCCCAAAAAAGTTTTTCAAAAAACTGGACTCAGACATTACAAATTTTATATGGGATTACAAATCCCACAGAATACAAAGAACACACCTTAACAAACGAAAAGAGTTGGGGGGTCTAGCGCTCCCTAACTTTATGTATTATAACTGGGCAGTAAATATTAAAAATATGATTCACCTGCTGGACAATTCTGCCCAGCAGGTGGACTGGATTATAATGGAAAAAGGGGATTGCTCCCCGAATAATATAGGAGCGATTATTCTCTCTCCAATAAATTTGAATAATAAAAATTATAATAAAAATCCAATTATATATAGCACTATTAGAACATGGAAGCAAATAAAACAGAATCTAAAATTAAGAAACCTATCTCTCTTAATACCAATAGTCAATAACCCATCGTTTAAACCTTCAATCATAGATAAAGCATTTATACAATGGGAAAGAATGGGAATTAAAACGCTCGAAGATCTGTATGAATTAGAAAAATTACTATCATTCCAACAACTACAACTGAAATATAATTTGAAAAATAATCAATATTTTAAATATATACAAATCTGTGACTATTTGAAATCACACACAAAAGATTATTATAATATGCCTTCCGACTTACTAGATGAAGCAATGAAGACAAAGGCGGAATCAGTTAATTTAATATCATACTTATATAATATCATCTTAAATATAGAAATACCCACAACAGATGGAATTAGAAGAGATTGGGAACAAGATCTAGGTATAAAAATTTCAAAAGAAAGCTGGGATAATCATTTATTACAGGTGCATAAATGCTCGATCAACGTACGACATACGCTTATCCAATTTAAAACATTACATAGATTATATTATTCAAAAACCAAACTAAATAAAATCTTTCCTAACGTCTCATCAATCTGTGATAAATGTATATGTCAAGAAGCTACCATAGCACATTCTTTTGTTTTTTGTACAAAAATCCAAAAATTCTGGTTTGAAATATTTGATATTTTTTCAAAATTAATCAAAATAAAACTGGTACCAAAACCAGAATGGATTATTTTTGGAATATCGGAAGGTATCCCTGAATTAAACGTGTATCAGAAGAATTTACTCAATTATGGGCTAATAATGGGAAAAAAGCTTATACTTAAATTCTGGAAAAATGCGCCCACACCAACAATAAAAATGTGGACATCAAATATGTTGGAAACATTACATCTGGAAGAGATGAGATTCCTCCTAGTAGGTAAAGTAGATCAATTTCAAAAGACGTGGTCTGCGTTTTTGGACCTATTACAAGCATGAGGTGCAATAGTAATTTAGAAAAACAAATAAATAAATAAAAGGTATCTGGACCTGGTAATGGGAGGTAAAATAAAAACAGACTTGGTTGGTAGTTCCTTCTCTATGAAGTATAGTATAAGAGTTATAATAGAGCGATTGTTCCTTCTTTCTTTCTCTTTTTTTTTTCTAGGGTCTATTTTCTAACTTTACTTCCTTCTCTAACCTCTTCTCTAAGGGGCTTTCTTTTCCCAACACTCTTTTGCACTTCACAACCTTTGCGCACTTTCTTCACTTTTCTTACTTCTTTCTTTTTCTTTCTTAAAGTTTAAAAAAATGAAGCGGTACAAAAAATGTATTAATATATACGTGTTGTACATTACTGTAATCTACCGTACTTCTAAAAAATAAAATTAAAAAAAAAAAAAAAAAAAAAAAAAAAAGGAAATGGCCGCCACCACGGCGAATGGAAATGGCCACCACCACGGCAAATGGAAATGGCCGCCACCACGGCAAAAGGAAATGACCGCCACCACGGTGAATGGAAATGACCGCCACCACGGCAAATGGAAATGGCCGCCACCACGGCAAATGGAAATGACCGCCACAACGGCGAATAGAAATGGCCGCCACCACGGCGAATGGAAATGGCCGCCACCACGGCGAATGTCTGTTTTATATTTTTCAAAATTTTGCGACTCAAAATGGGGATACGTCTTTGACGCAGGTGCGTCTTCATTGCCATGAAATACGGTATATGAATCATTCCTAGAGAAGCTGCACAGCACTTTGTTCAAATATTTCAGGATTTTAATAACCAACTGTACACAAATAGAAATAAAAGGTTTGAATTTTACGAGTGAATGTCAATGGCTCCAACAGCATTTATTCTTTTAATTCTCAGCAGATCACAGACTTCCTAACATATCAAGTTATGCTGAAGAATCCAAGACCTCGAGCAATCGTGACTGCTGTATGTTTCAATACACTCTGGTGCTGTACTAATGAAGGTTCACAGTAAGTTTAAAGGCAGTGCAGAGTTGTAGGGAACAAAGAACATTGGAAGGTAGGTTATTTTATTAAATTATTTAGATTTTATTTAATGACACACTTTTTATACGTTTTTATTTTGTTTCATTTCAATGTAAGGATTTTTAAACGTTGTCAATATTTCTTTCAGTTTTAGTGTCTTTAAGTGTTTCTGATTCACAGCAGCATTCAAACATCTCTGATGTATCTCTGATGTATCTCTGATGAATTTGACAGCTGGCAAAACTGGAGGCTGGAGCTCTGCCTATCAATCAAAGCTTCCTGTGGAACTTTGGGGTAAAGATTTTTCCAGTACAGTGCTTGAAACCCAGCTTGAAACCCAGCTCAGCACTTGCTAGTGAAGCTTTATGATAACATCACTGTATTTGGATCAGGTCTGCTTTGATGAGGGGAACTGTAGATAGCAATTGCAGGTGATGGGCCTATGCTGTGGCCAGTGGTGGTGATGAATCTACTAAAGGCAACACCATCACCTCTGACTATTTTATTTACAGTGCATTCAGAAAGTATTCAGAAATTTTTGCAAAGTAACTAAAAAGAAATAACTGAAATATCACATTTACATAAGTATTCCGACCCTTTGCTATGACACTCAAAATTGAGCATCGGTTCATCCTGTTTCCATTGATTATCCTTGAGATGTTTTTACAACTTGGTTGGAGTCCACCAGTAGTAAATTAAATTGTTTGGACATGATTTGGAAAGGCACATACCTGTCTATATAAGGTCCCGCAGTTGACAGTGTATGTCAGAGCCAAAACCAAGCCATGAAGACGAAGGAATTGTCCGTAGACCTACGAGACAGGATTGTGTGGAGACACAGATTTCTGCAGCATTGCAGGTCCCGAAGAGCACAGTGGCTTCCGTCATTCTTAAATGGAAAAACTTTGGAACCAACAGGACTCTTCATAGGCCGCCCGGAAAACTGAGCAATCGGGGGAGAAGGCCCTTGGTCAGGAAGGTGACCAAGAACCCGACGGTCACTCTGACAGAGCTCCAGTTCTTCTGTGGAGATGGGAGAAACTTCCAGAAGGACAACTATATCTGCAGCACTCTACCAATCAGGCCTTTATGGTAGAGTGGCCAGACTGAGGCCACTCCTCAGTAAAAGGCACATGACAGCCCGCTTATAGTTTGCCAAAAGGCACCTAAACAAGATTCTCTGGTCTGATGAAACCAAGATTGAACTCTTTGGCTCTGGTCTGGAGGAAACCAGGCACTGCTCATCACCTGGCCAATACCATACCTATGGTGAAGCATGGTGGTGGCAACATCATGCTGTGGGGATGTTTTTCAGTGGCAGGAACTGGGAGACTAGTCAGGATCGAGGGAAAGATGAATGGAGCAAAGTACAGAGAGATCCTTGTCGAAAACCTGCTCCAGAGCGTTCAGGACCTCAGACTGGGGCAGATGTTCACCTTCCAACAGGACAACGACCCTAAGCACACAGCCAAGACAATGCAGGAGTGGCTTTGTGACAAGTCTGTGAATGTCCTTGAGTGGCCCAGCCAGAGCTCGGACTTGAACCCGATCGAATATCTCTGGAGGGACCTGAAAATAGCTGTGCATCGACGCTCCACCTTCAAACTGACAGAGCTTGAGAGCATCTGCAGAGAAGAATGGGAGAAATTACCCAAATACAGGTGTGCCAAGCTTGTAGCACCATACCCAAGAAGACTTGATGCTGTAATCACTGCCACAGGTGCCTCAACAGTACTGAGTGTTGAGTACTGAGTAAAGAGTCTGAATACTTATGTAAATGTGATATTTCAGTTATTTATTTTTAATTACTTTAAAATAAGGCTGTGACATAACAAAATGTGGAAAAGGTGAAGGGGTCTGAATACTTTCTGAATGCACTGTATATAAAACCTGCATTTCACTCTATATCCCCGATGTTCTCCATTGCTTTATCGAATGTTCTTGGATAATGAACATCCTTAATACTGCCACAGGAGACAACACATATCATCATGGGTCATGCACAGGAAATGGCAAGGAACTAGTAGATGCCTATTTACTGAATCTCTTGCAATAACCCATGTCATTGGCCAAATGAGGACCATTCGCAAGGAAGACAACAAAAGAGATCTAAGTGGGATTGATGGGATTGCACTGAAAGACTGTACATACTTACATAGATACATAGAAAATAGGTGCAGGAGTAGGCCATTCGGCCCTTTGAGCCTGCACCGCCATTCAATATGATCATGGCTGATGGGCTGAATGCCTTCCTTTTGTAAGGAAATATGAAATTAAACCATCTTCAATTCCTGACATCTCTGATGGTATCAATTAACTATAATCTCTCGCACATTTTCCATATATTATGGGGAAAGCAAATGAATATATGGGATGAGAGAGCATGGGGAGAAATTTATTTTAATGAACTGGTACTTAGTAGGTGGAATTTATAACTTATCATATTGCTTTCCTGTTTGGATGAAGGGTTAACAACCTGAAATATTATCTGTTTCTCTTTCCATGAATGCTGCCTGACCTGCTGTGTTTTGGCAATGTTTTTTGTTTCAGTACTAAATCGACAGGACAGTGTCAGCTGACAGTTGCTCTTGCTGCCCTCTTGCTGAAACTTTTCTTCCACTAAAGTTGAGAGGTAAACATGTGTGAAAGATTTCTGAAAGATTAAGAGTATAATTTTGGTGAAGGGAATTAAAGTAACAGTAAGACCAGATGGCACAGCCTCAGAATAAAAGGACGTACCTTTGGAAAGGAGTTGAGGAGGAATTTCTTTAGTCAAAGGGTGGTGAATCTGTGGATCGGTGAGTCATTGGGTATTTTTAAAGCGGAGAATGACAAGATTCTTGATCTAGGAGGTTGTCAAGGGTTATGGGGAGAAAGCAGGAGAATAGGGTTGAGAGGGAAAGATAGATCAGCCATGATTGAATGGTGGAGTAGACTCAATAGGCCGAACGGCCTAATTCTGCTCCTATGACTTATGAATTTATGAACATATTGTGAGTCAGAAGAGGTGGTGATGATGATCAAGGGAAGTGGGTTGGCGGAGAACTGTCGGGAATAAGGAGAGTGTGGCCTTTAGTTGATTCATCACCAACACTGGTCACAGCCTCAGGAATGGTGTTCCTATATTAACCAGTTCCACCTCATCCAGGGGGATTCTGGGTCCCAGGTGCACAGTTTCCTTCTTATTAGTTCCGGACATCTCCCTTTGTGCATCACCTTCTTTTGCTAGGGAGAGGCAAGTTTGTTATTGAGGCAATTTGGATTACGTAGGTGTTCTGGTGAAATAGCTGACATTGTGTGCAAACTGAACGATGTGGGTGTGAGGCTAGCAGCAGAGCTAAGTATATGAGGGTGTGGTAAAGTACATGAATGTTCGGTATGAGTGCTGATTGATAAAGATTGTTGGTACGTGAATAACTGGTGTGAATTGAATTGAGGAGAGTTTAGGACTGATGGTGCACATGGTAAAATATTGAATTAACATAGGATTACATATACTGTACCGAAAGAGACCATTTGCCCAATGCTAACATTGATGTTCCTCTCAACCCTAATCCCTTGTTTTCTTACCTGAATCTAAAGGTGAACTCACTACTCCCTTTTCACCCATATCCTTGTTAAATTCTCCTTCAATGCCTCAACATATTTACTTCAACCATTCACTGTGTTCACAAGTTCTATGCTTTACCGTGGCTATTTCTATTAAGTGATTATATATTTTTTGCAGCATTGCATCCAGTTTCTGAGATAAGATAAAACTCTTGGCAATGACCTTCTGGAGTATAAATTCCTCTTGGTATCTCTTCGTCTGTTTAGAGAGCCCCCAATCTCATTACCCATCTTAAATCTCTCCTGCTTTTCATCCCTTCTGAATGAATGAATAGGTTTATTGGCCAAGTATGTACACATACAAGTAATTTGCCTTGGTGCTCTGCTCACAAGTAACAACACGACATACAGTAAACAATTAAGAATAAAACATTAAAATATTAAGAAAAAACATAGTTTAAACATGTGAATGAAATAAAATACCAGAGCAAAAGGAGGCTACAGACTTTTGGTTATTGAGTAGAGCTCCTCCTTGTGGAAAAAAGCTGTTTTTATGTCTGGCTGTGGCGGCTTTGACAGTCCGGAGTCGCCTTCCAGAGGGAAGTTCTTCAAAGAGTTTGTGGCCAGGGTGAGAGGGGTCAGAGATGATCTTACCCGCTCACTTCCTGGCCCTTGCAGTTCATGAATGTATGTCCGACTGGCGCCGACGATGGCTTCCACGGTGTACTGCTCCTTGCTGTTTTGTATGTGTTTGTTTGTTGGTGTCTTCTGTGAAAATCCCACAAAGATCACTTTCATGAGAGAGGTACTCATTAACATCAGACATACGGTACCTCCAAACATCATTCCGGATTTCTCTCACTCGCTGGATTATTTGGACATACTCGTCAGCGGGGCTGTGGCTGTGTTCGAGGTCTTGAACAAAATTATTGCTAGCCCAACTACTGGCCAGAGGGTGGTCAATCTGTGGAATTCATTGCCGCTGTCGAAGCTAAGACATTGGGTATTCTTAAACTGGAGATAGATTCTTGATTAGTCAAGGCATCAAGGGTTACGGGGAGAAGGCTGGAAAATGGGTTTGGGAGGGAAAAATAAATCAGTCATGACCGAATGGCAGAGCAGACTCGATGGGCCAAATGGCCTAGTTCTGCTCCTATGTCTTATGATCTTATGATAAATGCAATGACCAATGAATAGAACAGTTTGCACTGGGTATGCCAAACATTCATACTGAGCGTGCTGTCAGCCTGCATATAAGCGGACAATAACTATGTATTAAGATCCCTCTACTCAATGCGGCTCCCCATAGGACATCACATCCAGCACACATGGTTAGGCCTTTCTGATCTACCGATGGCACCATCTTTCTTGTAATTCTTTCATTTGGAAGAACTCCTGTGAGCACAAGGAAATAGACACAGAAGTGAGCCACAAGATCGCTCAAGCCTGTCCCGTACTGGTGGGCACAGCTCTCTCACTGGGACTTACTGAATCTCAAAGAGCGTCTTAAAAGAATTGGTAGAAGCATGACGAGGTGTACATTTTTTTTTAGCTTCCCTACCTATGTCTCCATCACAGAATTTATTATTTTAAGAGATGGCCATGAGTGCATGAATTTCAGTAGTTAACAGTTAAAGATGCAAAATAAAGTGATCACTGAGAGAGTACAAGGATGAGCTGCGTCTACTTTCCTGACAGGAGTGTGGGAAACAATTGGTCTCTGAGAGGAAGGAGGACAATGTGAAAAGCTAGCCGGAAATCAAACATAGAACAGCACAAAAACAAGCCCCTCAGCCCACAGTATCTGTGCCAAACATGATGCCAAGACCATCTCATATCTGCCTGCACATAATCCATAGCTCTCCATTCCTTGCATATCCAAATACGTACACAAAAGCCTCTTAAATGCCACTATTATATCTGTGGCATTTAAGAGGCTTTTGGATAGGATTAGATTTTATGTATCTTTCTGAATACCCTTTAGAACCCACCTCTCAAAGTAATAGCATACTTATTGAGGACTGCAATACTTCCAAAGGATGGTCAGATTTCAGGAATAGGTCACAAAGTGCTACGGTAACACAGCATATCAGGCAGCATCCCTGTAAAACATGGATAGGTGATGTTTTGGGTCGAGACCTTTCTTCAGACTGGATCGGGACACTTGAAGAAGGACCCCAACGCAAAACATTGCCTGTCCATGTTCTCCAGAGATGCTGCCTGACCTGCTGAGTTATTCCAACACTTTATATCCTTTTGTGTATTAACCAGCATCTGCAGTTCTTTGTTTCAACTTCAGGAACAGGTCGATGGCAGTTACAATATCATATTTCTGTTGCCATCTTTTCCCATTTCAACATTGTATTATTGTAATGTCCATGGTTATGGCAGAGAGCTTGTCCCACTAGCCCTGTGCTTCTTCCTGGACCTTCTGCAATAATGAACACAAAACCCCCGGCCCACCATCACCACCCGAACAAACCCCACCCACTGTGAGTCTCACATTCTCTGTTTGTCCTGAATATCAATGCATCTTAATCCCACTTTGGCTGCCAAATAATTTTAACCACAGGCTTTAATTAAGACCCATTTGCAGTCCTGATCTTCAGCACTGTATCATATCTGATGGCACCACAATATTTTCCACAGCACTTCAGCACCAAAACAAATGGATGCCTTTGGGAGAAGATACCTTGTGAGTCAGAAGTTAATGGAAAATAAAATGTCACAACATTATTGATGTCATCTATCAGATTGCCACATACCTCCAGGTCTCTTGGAAATTATCATTGGATCAAAGTCGTACAGCACTGATACAGCCCTTTCAGCCATCACATCCACACCGACCTTTCCACCCAACTACACTAATCCCACTTGCCAATATTAGGACCGTCCATATTTGCTTTGCTTATTTGTGCCTGTGTAAATGTATAATTGTACTATTTCCACCACCACGTCCTGCAGTATGTATAAAAACCTATTTCTCAGAACCCCTTTAAACCTCCTCCCTCTCACCTTAACCTAATGTCCTTTAATTTTAGATACCCCTACCCTGAGAAAAATAGACAATAACTGCTGCAGGCTGCATCACAATGGTGAATGTGCTCAAATATTTAACTGCAAATTTGGACACGGCAGGAATGCTCCTTCTGACCAGTTAGTAAAACCACAGACACATATTGCTAACCATGACCTTGGTCCACTCTGGCCACCAACACAATATACCCCCACCCACCCTATCTCACCCTGATCTGGATGGTGCTCTTCTCAACATCTCCTCTCCTAGTTGACCCCATTGAGAACATAGTCAAGGTCTGGTATTAACTTTACAGTGACCCGATGCTCAAGGTTTCTTCTCTGGTTAACTGCTGGGAACAACATTGTCTTCATCTTGTAGGTTTGATGATAATGTGACATTCCCAATTCAAAAAATAACATGTGTTTTCCACAGATAAAAAAGATAATAACTCCTGATCAGTAAAGCTCAATGTTAAGGGCTGGATATTTTCAGACACAAATCTCTCATGTTTTAGTCTCTGTTTCACTCTCACCACCACTCATACTGAGGGTATAAAATTAATGCGGTGTCTTAAGATTAAGTTCCTATCAAATGAATCCGCAAAGGACCACCACGAATATCTTTGAATACTGTGTTGGGTTAGGAAACAGTAATCAAGGCAACTTCAATATTTGTGAAAGATTGGGTTTATTTGAATACAAAATAATGGCAGAGGCAACATGTGAAAATAGAATAATGTGACACGAGAGGTATGAGGGCTTGCAACACATTTGGTTTGCGCATTGGATATTTTTAAAATACCAGCCACACATATTTAATGATTGTTTCCATCAAAAACCTGATTCATTTCACTTTCTTTAAGGAGCATTTAAGTATATTCAGACTAGCTCACATGGCAGTGATTTTTTTCCTATCAAACTTCTTCAATTAAATCATATCAGTCTCTCTCAAATTCAGTAATTTTATTAATATATCTTTTGAAGATTTTGGCTTTATTCAAAGATGATCTGTTTACCTTGATATCATAAATGATTTATTAGAATGTGATTTGTTAGAAAAATAGAAAACAGTGATGCCCCTTTTTCTGCTTCATCACTATTGTCAAAAAATGCTTGTGCTGTGGTTTCTCTTACACATTGATATTATTATGAATAAAATTAAATCCACTCCAAAATCATGATATCATAGTTGATGACATAATTGATGGCTCTATTTTATCTTTTTCAAGACCAATGATGAACAAATGCAATAAAAATAAGTTTGCCCCAAAATGTAATGCCACTGACAAAGCAATGCCCTCAAACCAAATGCCTTCATTTGTCAGGTTCATCAGTTCACTCAATATCTTCAAGCTCATTGAGCAACCTATCGCTTTAATAAGTTTTCATAAACAGCATGCCTTGGAACAAAAAAACATTCATTAAATATTGCGCAGGTACATATTTAAAAAATATATTTAAAAATCTCTAATATTTTTAATGAATACATATATTTGAAATTTAGATTTTTAGGTAGGGTAATGTAACTTACTAATGAGGAATCAGAGAATGATGTGCCACTGAAAACTCTTTCCTATGCCCTGTAATTATCGATATGATATTTGCTTATTTTTCAGTGTGTCTGGATTGCCAGAGATTAAATTCATGATATTGCCAGTGACAAATTGCTGACAACAAATTCTAGTGTGAATTACAAACTTCTTTTATCGTGCTTCAAATGGCTAGACCATTTGAAGCACGATATGGATGCACAGCGGTAGAGTCACTGCCTTATAGTGCCAGAGACCTGGGTTCAATCCTGACTGCAGGTGCTGTCTGTACGGAGATTGTACGTTCTTCCCATGACCGCATGGGTTTACGCAGGCTGCTCCGGTTTCTTCCCACACTTCAGATGTACAGGTTTGTAGGTTAATTGGGTTTGGTAAAAATTCTAAATTGCCTCTAATGTTTAGGATAGTGCCAACGTATGGGATCGCTGGTCAGCGCGGACTCGGCGGGCCAAAGTTCCTGTTTCCACGCTTTATCTCTAAACCAAATCATTGTCGATATTTAAAAAGGCAGATATTTTTTTTAAGTGAATTGAATGACATGTGGAATTGGCACAGAAAAGGCGATGAGGTCTGGGGCAGATCATGTTCAATAGTTTATGAGGCCAAGTGGCCCTGACCTGGTTCTATTTTCTTGTCTTCTTGTGCTGACATTGCTTAGGAAGTTCAGCATGTCCCAAACAACTCTCACAAACTTCGACAGATACACTGTAGAAACCATTTTATCACAATGAATCACAGCATGATTTTGGATCAGCTCCATCTAAGACAACAATAAATTGCAGAGAATTGTGAATGCAGCCCAAACCATCACACAAAACAACCTTCTTTCCATTGACTCCATCTACACCACATTGCCTCGGCAAGGCCATCAGCATAATTATTGTCGAGTCTAACCCCACACACGCCCTCTTCTCCCCTCCCCCATCAGGCAAGAGAGACAGAAGTGTGAAAATGCTCACCTCCACATTCAGGAACAGTTTCTCCCCAGCTGTTATCAAGCAACTGAACCATCCTATCACCAACTAAAGAGCCATCCTGAGCTATCATCTACCTCATTGGAGACCTCGGAATGTCTTTAATCAGACTTTACTGGATTTTATCTGGCACAAAATGTTATTCCCTTTATCCTTTAATTCTATACTATGGATGGCTTGATTGTAATCATGTATAGTCTTTCCACTGACTGGTTGGTACGCAACACAAAGAAAAGCTTTTCACTGTACCTTGGCACAGGTGACAATAAACCAAAAAGGAACCCTCTGCAATTTGAGGGAGGGTTATCTAACAATGACAGTGTTGAAGCAAATAATATTAGGACAGCTAACCAAAATTTTTGTCAAAGGGGAAGGTTTAAGGCAGCATGTTAAAGGAGGGATCACAGATAGAGAGACAGAAAGGCTGAAGAGATTTCTGAGCCTTGGTTCATGGCATCTAATAGTGAAGTGATTGAATTATGGATGACTAGGCTTTTAGGGGGTTATGTTGCTGAAGGATTGTGGGAGCAAGGGATTGTAGGATTGTGCTCATTGGGGGAGAAGGGGCACTTTGTGGACAAGATTAGTTTGAATTTCACTTGAGAAAAGATAAGAGAATAATTTGAGAAAGATAAACATTTGCCACGGTACAGGTGGTCAGAAATCAACCCAGTTTTGTAGACAGCAAAGACTGATAGCTTTGTAATTAATAATACCTTTGTGCTTAATCATTTAATTCAAAATACCGTCATACTCGTTAAGTGATCATTCATCTTCTCTTTGTCAGAAACATATTACATGTGCCAAACTCCCATTTTGGAAAATAATTGAAAATATTAAATGTAAAGTGACAAATCACCGTTGGAAATTTTTGTGTGAGCTGTAATTTCCTGGGGTTTATTTATAGCTCAGCAGAATTGCATCGCACTATAGTGTTGAAGTGATATCACACAATGATACAATACCAACACGAATGTTACTCTCCTGAGGAGTTCAAGTTACAAGTTAAATTTGAAATTTAAACAGGTTAGAATATTATTTACTTTTCAACTTCAGGAAATGAAATTGGATGGAAGTCATCAATGCTGGCAAAAAAATAATCACAGAAAGAAAACAGTTGAAAATTATTAATTCTTTAGTTCAAAAATTATACAACTTTACAGAAAGAAAGAAATATAAAAAATATGAAAATTGGATTTTCAATTAACCAGTTGTAAATAATCTTACATTCATCCAATCTGGTTTTTTGATCTGAAATATTAACTAGGTTTCCTTTTTATAAATGCTGCCTGATCTTCTAAGTGTCCCCAGCATGTTCCAGTTTTAATTCTGATAGCCAGCATCTGCACTTTCATTTACTGTTTGTTTACATCACTCCAAAACTGTTTAAAATATACTATTCTGAGATTTTGTTTTTGCTTAAATGCATGGCCACAATTTGCTCTCCAAATTTGTTGACTATCTCAGCAGATGCCTTACATAACTTTATCTGCAAGTCTGTTGGATCTGTGACAAAATCAACCAGATGCCCCTCAGTTATAAATATCCAAAGGCAATTCTCAGTACAGATCCAGTGTTGAGTCAGTACAGAACCTCAGGTATATTTGCATTAAGTGATAGGGGATAACCCAGAGCTTGAGACATAGGATCCTATTGATGAGGGCCATATAGGTTCCACTAGATTGCAGGTGGTGCCAGACAGGGCGAGGTGTCAGGGACAGGGTGAAAGGGGATAAATAGCAAACATAGTAGCCCAATTAGGAAAGTTTCCAGATTGTATTGCCAGGGCACATAACAAATACCGAGCCAAGCCACTGGGGGTTTAATTGCTAAGACCCTTTGGAATTTGGTGTGATTAGGAATCCCAAATATGCATAGTGTTTAAGCCAGATTGCAGATCATGGTGCATGCATTTCCAAAGTTGTTGTCTTCTGCATCTTTAAACCACTTGTAAATTCCTGAGGTTGCAGATTTCAGACTGGACCATTTCTGACATAAATATATTAAGTATCCTGTGAATTTACCTGTCTGTTCCTAATCAACCATAGATCAGAGTTCTACAGAGAAGAAATATCTGACCCTGGAAGATTATCCTTTTGATCTTTGTGAACTGCAGCACCTGCACTCAAAGCAGCTTCAGGATGTCTAACCTGTTTTACCAGCCTCCATGATGGAAGGCTGGATCAAGGGTGTAGCCTTCATACAAAAGAAAAGGAAAAAATAAGTAAAACAGTGATTAAAAATATCTGCTTAACTTTATCAGGCTCTCTTCATTTTATTGATATTAATTTTCAAGAACCAATACCAATGAATTGCATCAATTGCAGAAGAATCACAGACAAGATCAATATAATCAACATGCTTTCTCTGAATTATTACTTCTGTGTAATATTATTCCCAACACCCTATTGTAGACCTACAGTAATATAGGAAACTTTGTAACAGCAGGGCAAGAGAGCTCTGAGAAATTAACATTTTTCAAGATCAGTCTTAGATATTGCATATTAAATTACAAAGATATGAACATGCAGACTTTTTTGTTGAGTGCTTACTCTTTAGCAATTACACAAGGATATTGTAACAATGTAACTTTGCTGCGTTGGTCTGCTGCAGAAGTCTTACCGTTATCACAAATGTAACATATTCAAAGGGTCAAACAGCACACGCCAAGCAGATGCCCAAGATGTTTGCACAAACTGATGTTTAGTTAAAAATTGTATAACAGTTCTAATAAATTAAAGGAAATAAATATTCCAAAGGTGAATCCTCTCAGTAGTAAACATATACAGAGATCAAGTGGGACCTCTGATAACAACGTACAGAGGTCCCTATACTGCATTGGTAATGGGCACAAGGTCCTCTTAAAATTTTCACAAGTTTGTAGTGTCCATCGCAAAACACATCCTCAAAGTTTCAATGGGTTAATTCAGCTGATGGTTGATATTTGGTAGTCAAACCCTTATATCACAGTGGCACAATAAATCCGTCAACAGGTTGTGTGGACCATGCATGTGTAAAATAATCTTCTCACATTTTGAAAATGATAAGGCACATGTCAGGAATTTTAAAAATCTTCAAACTTCTTACATTGTTCTCCGTACCACTTTAAATCTTTTTTTCAAGTAAGTTCCTATTTTCTGGATTTTTAGTTTCATTGGGTATACCATCATCCTCTATTTCTGGGTGTTGAACGTAACTAGTTATAGCTGGGACAACTGGGTTATTTTCTTTCTCTTTTTCAAGATCCTTTTTCTCTTGGTCCAGAGCACAATTCCCAAACGTTTCATATATTTTTCTAACATCCTCTGGTATTTCTTTTTTAAGTTCTTTATTTTTGTATCTCTTGATTCCTCTTGAAGAAGATCCAAATTTATTGATGATATTGTCCTCTGACGCTCCCTGCATGTGCTTGTCATATTGCCTTGTTTCTTTCTGCTGTAGATTGTTAGCATTGCCATTTATACTTTCCTGAGATGATGCTTTGAATTGGCCGGTCTCCGGACCTGCAAATGCTAACCGCTTCTCAGGGGAGAGCATGTCCAGGGAATGGGCTCGCTGGTCCAAGCCAAGCCGCCTTCGCTCCATGTTTCGGATGGTTGCTGCTCTCTGAAGTTTGTCATGTATCTCCACACTTAATCGTCTCCGTGTCTCCCTGAACTCTGCTGTCACATTTGCTTTCCATTCAGCAGCATGAGCCTTAATTTCACCAACCTGTAACCGCACACAAATCGGTATTTATTACTGCACAAAATTCATCAATATTGCAAAGTAATACAGTACATACAAGATTAACAATGGTGCTAAACAAAGGTTTAGGTTTATAATTGTCACGTGTACCAAGGTACAGTGAAAAGCTCTGTGAAGGCATCTTTGCTTAAGTAATATCTGCCATGCCACAAATTTGCAGCAGTACGAAAGGTTTCCTTAGTGCCAGAATTTTATTTCCACCCAAAATCATTGTTCCTTTGTTTAAGAAGAGCAGCAAAGGATATGCCAGCAACTATAGGTCAGTGAGCATTATGTGAATGGTAGGGACATTCTAACGGATATATTTGGAAAGATAGGATATGATATGGGATAGAAAGCTTGGTTTTGGGTTGAGGAAATTTCCTCTCACTAATTTGATTGAGTTTCGAGGAGCAATGAAGGAGGCTGATAAAAGTTCAGTTTGCAGATGTTATCTACATGGACTTTAACGAGGCATTCAACAAGGTCCTGCGTAGTAGGCCAGTCCAGAAGGTTAGAGCACAGGACATCCAAGTAAACCTGGCGACTTGGATCCAAATTGGCTTGGTAATAGGAGACAGAAGGTAATGGTGGAGATATTTTTCTGCCTGGAAGTCTGTGACCAATGGTGTATTGTAGGGATTAGCTTTGGACCATGTTTTTCTGTGATATATGAATGACTTGGATGAGAATGTATGATAAGTAAGTTTGCAGATGACATCAAAATTGGAAGTACTTTGGCAAGTGAATAAGGTTGTCTGAGGCGACAGCAGGACAAAGATCAGATGGAAAATTTAACTGAGCATTTGAAAATGGAATTAATTCTGGCAAGTGCAAGGTGGTGCATTTTGGGAATGCAAACAGGGGTAAGACATATCCAGCAAACGGCACAACATTTAAGGAATGTTGATGAGAGAGAGGGTACACAAGAGACTGCAGATGCTGGGATGTGCAGCAAAAAAAAAAACTGCTGAGGGAATTCAGTGGGTCAGACAGCATCTGTGGAGGCAAAGAGATGGTTGATATATTTTGGGTTGAGATCCTGCATCAGGAATGGTGCAGGATCTTGACACAAAATGTTGACTATCCCTTTGCTCACCCACCGAGTTTCTCCAGCAGTTTGTTTCATTTTTGTTGAGAGAAACCTTGAGGTTCACGCCTATATTTTCCTGAAAGTGGCACTACAGATAAATTGAATGGTGCAGAAAGGATAGATCATACTTGGCTTCACAGGTCAGGACAAGAACCTAAGAGTGGGAAGTTATAACTTTATAAAGCACTGATTAAGTTGTACTTGGATTACTGTGTGCAGTTCTGATTGCTACACCTTAGGGAGGATGTGATTGAGATGGAGTGAGTGCAGAGAAGATTCACTATGATGTTGACTGGATTGGAGGACTTTAGGTATGGAGAGAGATTGGATAGACTGGGCTCATTTACTACGGAGCAAAGAAGGTTGAAGCATGACCTGAAAGAGGAATATAAGATTATGAGAGGCTTTTATAAGATAGATGGTCAAAATCTTTTTCCCATGGTAAGGGAATCAAAAAGAAGAGGGCATGGGCTAAACGTGAGAGGAAGGAATTTTGAAGTGATCTCAGGGGTAAGTTTGTTTACCCAAAGAGTTGTTGATATCTGGAACATGCTGCCTGAGGTAGTGGTGGAATCAGATACAATCACTATTCAGCATTATCAGACTATTAAATAAACAAGGCATAGAAGGATAGGGACCTGATGTGGTTAATTGAGATGTGTTGATGGGCAAAATGTTAGATATGGTCAGCAGAAGTTCCTGTTTCTGAACTGTCTATGAATGCAAATCAAAATCTGATGATGGAATACCAGAGCAAAGTTTTTAAAAGATTCCAGAAGGAAGGAAAGACTGAAAAAGATACGGATGTTCTACAGCTTAAACCACAACAACTATAGATGATAGACACAGCGTCTGAAGAAGAGACTCGACCCGAAACATCACCTATTCCTCATCTCCAGAGATGCCACCTGGCCCAGAGTTATTCCAGCATTTTGTCTCTATCTTTGGTGTTAGCCAGCATCTGCAGTTCCTTCCTACACATCTATAGATGTTAACTGGGAACTTTAACTACCAAATCCATTCATTGCACTTGTCACCAAATTAGAAAGCATTCTAAGACTGGGAAATATTAACAATAATTAATGAAAAGATTACACTAAGATCTCCAGAGTGCTCTGGCTGCAACCCTTACCGTAACACCGAGTGCAGGTGCAATGCCAGCCTTGATTAATATTAGCATGCTGCCTTAGAGGTTGTCAGTTGTAGTCAAATGTGAAAGGTTGGAGCAAGTAATCTAGGTTGATGCTTCAAATCCTTTCCACTATCTAGAAGGCAAAACTCTGGAGCATGATGGAATACGTTCCACTTGCCTGGATGAGGGAAGCAACAACAACACTCAAGAAGCTCAACGCCATCCAGGACAAAGTTGCCTGCTTGGTTGCCACCCTAAGCATTCCTTTCCTCCATCACCGATGCATCAGGATATGCCATCTACAAATGAATTGTAGTTACTTGCCCAAACCACTCGAACAGCGCCTTTCACAAATCCACCGCAAAGAAAGACAAGAGCAATAGGTGTATATGAAGACCACCATCTTTACGTTTCCCTCCAAGCTGCATGCCATCTGGACGAGGAAATATATCACCATTCCTTTACTGTCACTGCCTCTAAATCCTGGAATTCCATAGTGAACAGTTCTGTGGGAATATCTTTACCACAATGACTCGAGTGGTTCATGTAGTTAACCCACCATTACCTTCTCAAAGGCAATTATGGATGAACAGTAATTGATGGCTTTGTCAGTAATGTCCATAGCTCACAAAGGGAATAAATAAAGAAAACGCCCGTGTTGTATTGAAAGCAATCTGTTCTGTGTGATGTGACACCCTTTGCTTGAGGTGATACTAGACATTGCCAGTTTCCTAGAAATCTAAAAGGTACTTTTCTGATTAGTATATTTGTGCCAGCTTCTTTGAAAAGCTATTCAATTATTGCACTCTACTGCTCATTTCTAAAGATCTTTCTATTTCGAGTCTGGCCCAAATGTCCCATGCTGGCATTTGTGGCTCTGCCTCTGCTCAGATCCACACTGTTCAGCCCTAGGTTGGTGACATTAGTGTTCCAGATCTGAACCAGTTTAGTTTAGGGTAATGGGGAACATGGGTAATGAGCACTGGGGAAACAAGTAAATGCAGATGCTGTTTTTTTTACCGAAGATGGACACAAACTCTTGGATTAACTCAACGGGTCAGGCAGCATCTCTGGAGAATGGGTGACGTTTCAGGTCGGGATCCTTCTTCAGACTGAAAATAGTGGGGGGGGGGGGGGGTGGGGGATGAAGAGCTGGAGGTGTGACAAGACCAGCTCTTCACTTCCTCCCTCCCCTCCCAACTCCTACTTTCAGTCTGAAGAAGGATCCAGACCCAAAACGTCACCCATCCTTTTTCTCCAGAGATGTTGCCTGACCTGCTGATTTACTCCAACACTTTGTGTCTATAATGGGTACTGGAGTTGGGCACAAACAGGAAAGCGTAGGCCAATATGATATGGATAATTTAAAATTATCTTTGATTCCTCTGACACTGAACTTCGATATTTCAAAAATTACCTTTGGGATCCAAACACGAATATCAATGGTGCAAGCCAATTAATGCTTTTTAAAGAAAATTCCTCATTGCTGTTTCAGCTCCCCAGGTACTACACTGAGACATCCCGTCTTCATTTCAGTCTAGTGCATCCCTTAGAGTGAAGACTTTAATGCACCTGCCTTACCTGTGGGATCTAGTGAAGTAGGTTGTTTCTGAACTGTTATGGAAAATGGTACTCATTAATGTTTGTGGAACCTTTAGATTTCTTTCACTGAGTTTGTAACCTAGTATTAAACCTGATTTCACAACGCTCTGCTAGAGTTGTGGAGCCTTTACGATGACAAGTACGTCAAATTCAGATGCTTCCTGTATTGAATCTTATAATCAATCAAGGAAACAAATTCTATTTTTAATTCATGATTTTCGTGAATCTTTGCCCAATGCACCTTGCCTACACAAATAACAATTTAAATCTGAATAAAAGTAATGATTCAGATAAAAACAATTTGAATATTTGCTGTAGATTTATTATTCTTGGCATTAAGCATTTACATTGACATTTGACTTCTTGCATCAGCCTGCATACTTCTGCCTTTATGATAAAACTGCCAAACTTTAATCTCTGTGTTTTACGAGTTTTGTTAACGTTCAAGATCTTCCTCAGCAACAGTAAGTTTATCCATCAATATCCAAGAGCCATGTTTATAGACACAACTCACCTCTTTCATTAAGTCAAATAAAATTAACTTTACTACCTCCACTTAACTGCAGGGACATTGTGTTGTGAAATGCTATATAAATAAATACAATGAATAGGAACACACCTCAGCTAGCTGTAAAGGTGTCAGTGGTTCTGTAATGGCAGATCACTTGGTGATTGCGAGTGGCATCTTTCAGATAAAAATTATATAAGCATCTAATAAAAATGACTGCCAGTATTTTTATCATGGATAACTATTTACTTATTCCTTGGAAAACAGAGCAGGAGGAGAGCATTATGGGTGTCATTTTCCCGAGTATCTAGCTTGGGACAATGGATCTGTAGATAATCAGTTTCTACAAATCAACTAATACATGACTGGAAAGGATACCTGGGTTTAGCTATTCAAATAATTTATACAGTCAATGTCTAGTATCATAAAATCATCCATGAAGCTTTTATCCACCTCATAGTTTCTATATTATGAATATCTTTGAACAGAATCGTTGTTATAGAATCACAGAGCTATACAATATGAAAACAGGCTCTTCAGCCCAACTTTGTTCATGCCATCCAAATTGGCATTCTGGGCTAGTCAAATTAGCCTGCATTAAGCCCATATCCCTCTAAATCCATCCTATCCATGCATCTTTCCAAATGTCTTTTGAGATTCATAATTGTAACTGCTTCTGCAGTTTCTTCTGGCAGCTCGTCCCAGATATGGACCACCCACAGAGTGAAAACATTGTCCCTGAAGTCCTTCTTAAATTTCTCCCCCACATCTCAAACCTATGCCTGCTAGTTTTAGAATACTCTACTTTGGGAAAAAGGCAGAGTGTTACTTCAATAAAGTCGCTCATTAAAAGGCTGATGATCACACGGCCACAGAAATAGATTGAAGCAAGGAGGGGCCAGGACATGGCGTACCGTTACGGGACACTGGTAAGTCTTTCACTATCTGGAAGATTTTCTAATGGAGGATACGCATAACACTGAACAGATTTGTTTTTACTGTGTAAACCCGCACATTGTCCTATCTGAGAACATATCACACATTCCTTACCCAAAATCTGAACTTCCAGTATTCAGAGTAAGTCCAAATTTTTTTTTGAAAAACAGAAATAGAAAATGCTGGATCCACTCAGCAGGTCAGGCAGCGACAGTGGAAACAGAAACATAGGCCAGGTTCGAATGAAAGATCTACCATCTGAAATGTTAACTTTTTCTCTCTTTCCACAGATGCTGCCTGACCTGTTTTCAGACTGTCCAGCCTCTCTCTCTGTGTGAACTAACAAAGTGTTTGTTTTGCTGTACTCATATACCAGGCAATGTGATCCCTGCCCTTGTGTACATTCCTTACAGCTGGCCTATCTACAGCAAGCACCATTAAGTTATTTCTGTAAAATGCCTCAAATTCAATGAAAAATAAGCAAACCAATGTTCAATGTCCTCTTCCAGGGAAACATCTTAATTTCCAAGACCCAGCTATATCGTTCTTTCTTGACATTAGACCCCCAACACGGACAACCTGTCCTGATACCTGTCATAGGAAAAGATGACCAGCCAGAGAGAGGAACAGATTGTGAAATGTCCACAAAGCTTCCTTGAAGAAATGCAGCATTTACTTTGAATCCTGAGAAGCTCCAGCTCATGACGATTATTGCTAAAGCAGTTTACAATGATGGGTCTGCCTATCTTAGCATTTCTCCCGATGAAACAGAACCTGTACCACAATTGGGATACAACACCTGGGATACAATGTTAATCTATTCCACGACATCCCCCAAACTCCTACAAATTATTTAGTGGGTTGATGTTTAAGGAGTAAAATAGCATCTTACCTCCTCCTTTGTTTTCTTGGAAATTGCACGTAGCCAGTCTCCAATCATGCTGAGGACAGCAGCAAAGTAAGCCAGGCCCACCAAGATCCAGAACCACACCAGTGGTTTATACCATTCTCGATAATGAATAGCTGTGTTTCCACCTACAGAAATGGATTAAACAGAGCTCAGTGCACATAATTCAACTTTTCACTGCTTCTTTCTAAATTGTATAATGATGATCAAGTTTCTCATTAGCCGTCTCCAACCTCCATCACCTGAGGAAACCTGTTAAAGTTGTAACACACTGAATTCCAGTTGCACTGGATTCATCATCAGCACAGCCAGAAACATTAGAGGTAGGGAGTCATAGAATCATAGTCATAAAGTTATATTGCATGAAAACAGCCCCCTTGGCCCAACTTGCCCACACCAACCAAGATGCCCCATGTATTCTAGTCTCACCTGCCTATACTTGGCCCATATCCCTTTAAATCATTCCTGGCCATGGATGGCCAATTAAACATTTAAAGTTCACATCAACGCAAAAATAAGCACCATCAACTTTAAGAATATTGACCTCGATTTAGATTTTTGGTCGTTTGAATCTGGCCTGCATCAAATTGGAATCAAAAAGCTAAAATTACTTTTTCAAATTAGAAATCAATGGGGGATAAAAAAAAATCTGATTTGTCACAATCAGCAATGCTTTGATTACACAAATGTATTTATATCAGAAGGACTAAAAATGCTGGAGTAACTCAGGAGCGCTGGAGTAATACTTGTTGAGTTACTCCAGAACTTTGTGTCCTTTTCGTGCGTTAACCAGCATTTGCAGTACCTTGTTTCCGTATTTCTGTCAGTGTGGACAGGAATACAATAAAAACAGTTGTTCATTTTTATTTTAAAATGTGGTGTTAGAACATAAGCAACTGGTGCAGAAGTAGACCATTCAGCCCTTCAAGCCGACTCTGGCATTCAACCAGATCATGGCTGATATTCTACCTCAACCTCCCTTTTCCTGCCCTACCTCTACATCCCTTGAATCCTTTAATTTACAGAAATTCGTTGATCTTTGTTTAAATACAATAAATTCCACACACTCCACTGCCTTCTATGGTACTCGATACATAGAACATGGAGCAGTACAGCACAGGAATAGGCCTTGCGGCCCACATTGGTACGTCAGATAGCATCTGTGGAAAAGATTCAGGCTGCCACAGATGCTGCCTGACCTGCTGAGCCTTTCCAGCACTTTTTCTTTTTGTCTCAAATTATATATTCTTTGAGTTTATGGTTGTTTGTGGAAACTGCTGAACTATAAATGGCTGTTTTATTTCTTACATTACAACAGTGAGTGCATGACAAAAAGAAAAATCGTGAAAGGTGCTGTTTGAATACATGTCTATCTGCACTTATTGATTGTACATCAATATTGCATTGGGTTTGAGAAGCACTGAAACTACTGAGTGTCCTGATTTTGTCAGCATGATTTGTCAGCTACATTCACATGCCCTGTTTCTGCAGACTTCATTATTACTCAAACCCCCTATTTCCAGATTTCAAATTAGCTAGGTGATGTTCAGAAACATAATTGTGTGTGTGTTTATTTTAAACTTTAGAGATACAGCATGGAAACATGCCCTTTGGCCCACCGAGTCCACGCTGACCAGCGATCACCCAGTACACTAGCATTATCCTACATAATTGGGACAACTTACAGAAGCCAATTAACCTACAAACCTGTACGTCTTTGGAGTGTGAGAGGAAACCGAAGCACTTGGAGAAAACCCATGTGATCACAGGGACCTCCGGATGCTCCAGTTTCCTCCAACATCCCAAAGATGTGAGGGTTTGTAGTTAATTGGCCTCTGTAAATTACCCTGAGAATGTGGGATAACACAGAACTAGTGTGAATGGGTGATTGCTGATTGGTGTGGATCGAAGGGTCTGTTTCCATGCTGTATCTCTAAACTAAACTAACCTGCTAACAAATCACCAATCCCATTCTCACAATAATAAATGTGTACTCAATGGAAACATTTCCTTGGTCATTTCCAATTCTGTTGAGGTTTTTAGCTATCTTGGCTCAGCAATCTTGACAGATAGTACATTTGTCTTTATCTAATTCCAACTAGTAAATAAAATTTCTGACAACTGAATTAGTCTCAGTCGGCAATGTCACCTTCATGGTCACAATACCAGATGATTCAGTTTTAAGAAGTTTAATTTACCAGAAGATTAATTTGGAATGACAACTTTGTGCCCTCATTGAACACAGTTGATCCATTTACAGCTTATGGATCAGATTTTGTTATTTGTCCTATTCAGCACATTCTTTCAAGTTGTTCTTATCTCATCATTTGGGCTTAGTGCCTTTTGATGTCTTTCGGCTATTTGCATTGTGATAACAAGAAAATCATCTACTACTGTTTTAAATGCAAAACCATACTTTTACATCAGTCAATATTGCCGACACACCAGGAATTGTGAACAAGGGCTTATGATAGGTGACTAAAGCAAATGGATAGGAAGGAACTGCAGATGCTGGTTTACATCTGATAGACACAAAACGCTGGAGTCGCTCATCGGGACTGGCAGCACCTCTGATAGAAGGAGTGGGTGATGTTTTGGCTCGAGACCCTTCTTCAGACTGAGAATCAGGGGAGACACAGAGATAAGAAAGGGTAAGGTGTGAAAATGAGATCAAAGGAGATGTGGAACAAGGAAAATGTAGAATAGATCATTATTAGCTCATGTTAGGTGCAACGAAGCATACAGAGATAAATTTAATCAGGGAGACAGTGGTTGGAGAACTAGGAAGGGGGAGGGATGGAGAGAGAGGGAAAGCAAGGGATACTTGAATTTAGAGAATATTCATACTGCTTCAATGACATCTAACTTCAAGTAACCCTTGCTTTCCATCTCTTCCTAGTTCTCTGACCAGTCTGACTGTCGCTCTGATTAAATTTTATCTCTGTTTGCTGCGTCACCTTCTCCTAACTAACAATGATCTATTCTAGATTTTCCTTGAACATCATCTCTTTTGATGTCTCATTTTTACACCTTACCCTTCCTTATCTCTGTGTCTCCCTCTCCCCTGACTCTCAGTCTTAAGAAGGGTCTCCACCTGAAATGTCACCCATTCCTTCTACCCAGAGATCTTAACTAAAGTAAATGTCTGGCCAATAGGAATTGAAACTTTTTCATTCAAAGGGGATTGCTGGGTCTGATTTTAAATCAGCACTAGCCATTAGTGATTTGCTGGAAGGCAGCAAATTTAGTACCTTTATTGAAGAGGGGCAGCTGGAATAAGTCAGATAAAAATTAGGTAGCGAGTCCAAAATCAGTGTCAGGGTAACTAGTGGAAAAATTCTGAGGGCCAGTTTTATTTTAATCTTGGAAAGGTGTGAATAAAACAGAGAGAGTCAGCAAACCATTCACTGTTGGAGATGTAGAAACAAAAAACTGCAGATGCTAGTTAATACACAAAGAAAGTTCTTGTTTCTAAATGTCACTGTCATGGTAACTGATGTCATATTTAAATGTACCACATGTTATTATGGGTCAGAAAGGTCAGAGGACACATGTTGCCAGGATGTAAAGGAATGGCGGATGAATAAAACAAAGCGTTTATGTTCAGTGTCCTTGAAGGGTGTTTATTACATTCAGATCCAGGCGAGGATCTGACATTGGTGACGAGGATGGGATAGTGGAACGGCAGAACCAATTTCTAGAGAAGAGGATGAGAATTGACCAAGCAGAAGGCAAAGATTGGAAGGAGATGGAGGTAGTGGTCAGACCAAAATGACAGAGATCACCCAAGAGATACAAGGACTGTGAGATGTATTGACATATGAAAATGAAATGTTATCGATGTAGCGAATGCCATATCCTAAATGATGTTGGAATGTTCAGTTTACAGTATGGTGATGCGGATATCCTTTTTGTTTGATAAGGGAGGGATGTCATGGTAATTGACATCATATTTAAATGTATCACGTGTTACTATCAGTCAGAAAGGTCAGAGGACACATGTTGCCAGGATGTAAAGTAATGTTAGACAAATAAAACAAAGCATTTATGTTCAGTGTCCCTGAAGCATGTTTATTACATTTCGGATCCAGATGAGGATCTGACAGTCACCTGTCCATGTTCTCCAGAGATGCTGCCTGATCTGTCGAGTTACTCCAGAATTTTGTGTCCTTTTCTCTGTTGTCTGATTAATATCATACATTTTTTTGTAGGAATAATTAAACAAAAGGTAATGTGGTTAATGTAGTTTACATGGACTTACTGGCCTATGACGTGGCCCACATTGAAGTCTGGTCCAAAGGTTAAAGCTCATGGGATCTTAGGCAAGTTGTCAAATTGGATGCACAGCTGGCTAGATAATAGGAAACAGAAGGTGATTTTGGTGGGCTGGTATTGTGGTTGGAAGTCTGTGACCAGTGGTGTACCAAAGAGATTTGTGCTGGGACCTTTGCTGTTTATAATATGCATTAAAGAGTTAGATGCTTAGGTGCCATTGCAGGAAGTTTTGGTAAATTTGCAGATTGATAGTGTTGCTAACAAGGCGACGGATTATATTTATCAGTTGGTTAGTTGGGCAAAGGCAAACAGAATTTAGTACTGATAATTGGGAGGCAGAGACTCTCACGATATTTAATAAGCATCTGAATATACCAAGGCCAGTAGGCTATGAACCAAGTGCATGTAAATCAGATTAATGTGTACAGTCGTTTGATGGTCGACATAGATTTCCACGGTGTACGACTCCATAATAATGATTCTAATCCAACATTACTCATCTGAATAGAAATAACTTAAGGCCTGTTTATGTTGCAATAAAATCAATAATTTATGTGCTTGTGGCCAGCTCTCTATATATAATTTCTTAGATACAATAACAGTATTGAAAATACATTTGGACAGGTAGGTGGCTGGGAAAGATTGCGAGGGATATGGGCTGAACGTAGTCAAATGGGAGTAGCTTAAATGGGGCATCTTGGTCGGCATGGACGAGTAGGGCCGAAGGTCCTGTTTTCATCCTGTGTGACTGATTCTCAATAAAGCCAGGCAGATGTGTCCTGCTCTGCTTTTGTATTCAGAGTTGAATATCTTACCAAGTGCTCCTTAGACTCACTTATGGACTGAATTTCCTCATGATTTTTACACAATCACATTCCATGACTTGTGTCTGTATGGATCATTTCTGAATCAATTATGTTCAGATATGTGGCCTGATTGCACTGTTTCATGATAAATCTAATACTAAGGTTTTGTCAATGAATGTTTGCTATTTTTTCACACAACTTCAGCAGATAGGGGCAGTGCCCTGCACAAGCTGGCAGTTAAATATATCTATATCATAAACAAATGAACTTAAGAACATAAAAAATAGCAGAGTGAATAGCCACTTTGCCCCTTGAATCTGCTCTAAGTATGATCATTAGTCTCTATTCAATGTTCTTTCCCAGTCATTAGACCTTTCAATTTACCTATAATATAAAAGTTTATCACAGTTTTGAAGACACAAAACTGAATGCAATCAAACTTTACAATAATTTAAAATTTTATCACACACCAGAGAGTGTAGAATTATTCTTTAAGTAGATCCTGGGATATCTGGGATGCATTGGGTTTTATATACCATTACAGGTTATTTTAATTAAAAGCATGAAATCATAATATTTATTTTCTTTATATATATTAAGCATCCTTCTAAATTGCGACAGAGCTAAAGCAGATCTATTATGAAGATTTACGCTACAGGTTGTTTCCATTGCCAGGCCAATTAAGATATTGCTATGCCCTGCCTGCCAAGCTTCATCTCAGAACATCGATATTTTGCAATCACTGGCTTGCATACTTTTTAACTGGAATAGCTTAGACCTTTGTCTTAAATTGACATTCATTCCTAGTTAGCCAAATTATAGCACCAACAAACAAGAATTTTGTTTGCTCATTCTGGTCATATCAACTGTTTCGATCTAATAATTTGTATACAAATGCAAAGTTGATCCCTGAACACTTTACATAAATATATAAACCAAACGACAGGGATATTTTTTTGAGCAATACATTTGTACCAGTAACGATCTTAAGGCAATAAACAGTTTACCTGCTACGTAGTCACCAAATCCCACTGTCGTCAAAGTGATAACAACAAAATAGATGGAGTCCAGTGTTGTCCATCTTTCGATGTGTTTGAAAATAATTGCTGGAATAGTTACAAAAACAAGACAACCCGCTAAAATAAAAAGGATTGTGGAGATGACTCGAATTTTAGTTTGACTCACTTGCTTTTTCTGGAAAAAAAAGATAAAATAATTAAGGTTTACATTTAAAACTGATGGCATAAATTGAATAAATGGAAATGTTTGATATTGAGAAGCCAAAATTAGTTATGAGAGAAACAAATATAAATGAATAGTCACAATTACAGTAATGTAAAATTCTTGGATAAAATAGACCATTTGGATAAATGCACACATGGAGGACAATTAAAGGAAATTAGAGGGCAAAGCCAATTATTTGTGAGATTGGAGTTAGGCGTGGCTAATTGAGCATAGCTAGAGTGGAAGTCCTTTAACTTCTGGGAACTAAATTAAACCATCAGAATAAAATTATCTTTCTCATTTATATATGAGCAACCGCTGCTGTTAAAACAAAGTTGGTTACTCTCACATAAGTGAGGAGATTATAGATTTATATTTGGCTGACCATTATAAATATTCTTATAATTACTTCCAAAAGATACTTGGTTGATTTTACACTAATATGCAATGTAAAAACAACACGACTTCACCTCAATTGACAACAATTTGGCAAAAGAGAGATCATAAATGATTACTTTAGGAAATAGTGTTGTTGGACGTGTTTTTGAGAGATGGTTGCCAACGTTATTATCCTTCATCTTGTAAGCACAAAACTTAGTGTTATTTTTAAAATAGATTCATGAGTATTATTTCCTGAACAATTAAATTTTATTGTTAACAATATATTTGTAAATTAGCCAGCAGAAAGAGATACCCTATTTGATCCAAAAGAATTTCATGTCGATTTTTTAAATCTCCATCCAACGTCAAAAGAAAATCAATTCGTTTTTACAGCTACTTTGAACTGCTTATGCAACTTCTTGTGGAAATTTGCTGATCTCCAAGAAGAGAACATCTATGGAAATTCAAGGCAACTCTCTCTGAGGCCCAGATAACACTGTATAACACTTTACTGTTTCAGGAAATACATATCCAATACTGAATCATATTTTGAGTTCAGGATGCTGAATGCTTATGGAGTTTAAAATATTATTAACCCTTTTCAGGTAGTTTCAGCTGTTACCATTTATTGTGCAAAAAAATATTATTGCAGGTTGAAGGGAAAATCAAAAGGCAAAATTTAAACCAGGACGGCCCTTTTTACTATATTAGATCTGGTGAACAAGAAGTGGATAGTTAATAAAAAGTGCCAATTATGATACAATTTTATATTTACTTCAAAAGTTTAATCTGAAAACAGTATGTTCAATCTAAATAAACCCAGTTATGATGGTCTGAGGGGCAAGTTGGTTGTGGTAGATCAGATGACTACATTGAAGAGCGTGACAGTAAGCATTCAGTGAGTAGCATTTAAATAGATAATAGCTGATTTGCAACAATCATGCATTTCGTCTAAAGAACAAAAGCACAATGGTGGTCCAACCATTCATTGAAAGAGTGATTACAGATAATGTTAAATTGAAGAAAATGTTTTTAAAAAGTTGAAAGAAAAAATCATTAACCTGAGGATGGGAGTATTTTGAATTGGACCAAGGATGAACAAAGCATGAATACAGAAGTTAAAATATTGCTTTGGTATTGGTTTATTATTGTCACATGTACCAAGATACGGTGACAAACTATATTTTGTGTATTTACCCAGCAAAACTGTAGCATACATGAGTAATCAAGTAGTGCAAATGAGAAAATAAACAACGTGCAGAATATGTTATTGCTTCAGAGAAAGTGCAGATAAAAAATAGTGCAAGGGCCACATTTAGGTACTTTGAAAGATGCAGTCTTCCTCTTTTCATTGTCTTGTAAAATGTGTATGATTTTTATATAATTTATATATAATTTATATTTTTGCATGTTGTCTATGTGCCTGGATGCAGCTGCTAGCAAGATTTCCATTGTACCTGTACGTAATCATACTTATGCACATCAATGAACTGAACTTATCTTGACTTGTTGTGAGGCATCCATTCAAGAGTCTGATAACAGGCTATTCCTTAATCTGGTGCTTTCAAACGTTTGCAACTTCTGCCCGACGGGAGAGAGGAGAAAAGGGAATGACCGGTTTGTGAGTGGTCCTTGATTATGTTGGCTGCTTTCACGAGGCAGCGTGAAGTGTACATGGAATCGATATGGGAGAGGGAGAGCTGCTTTCACAATTATTGTGGTCTTGACCGTAGCAGTTGCATACCAAGCTGTGAATCTGTTGCAACATTAGGCAAATTGCTGTAGATCAAGGCTCCCTGGGATGATAGCATCTGAGGTAATAGGACTTCCCTAGCCATTCCCTGCTCCAGATTATGACAACACGTCTGGGCCAGTTGCTTGCCATAGGTTTATCCTGAGGAAGGCAAACCTGTTGTATGTGATGCTGTATGCGACATTGAGTGTGGACACTGGGGCACCCATGGCTGTTGGATTGGACAACAGCATTCCACTGATCTTGAAATCATTCTGTATTCTCTTGGATGTGAGATATACTAATATAATTTCCCATATATCCATCTCAGATCTTACCATACCAACTGCTGATCGTTACCATTGGCTGACATGCAGTGTGTAAAGGTAAATTTTTGAAGTAAATATAAAATTGTATCATAATTGGCACTTTTTATTAACTATCCACTTCTTGTTCACCAGATCTAATATAGTAAAAAGGGCCGTCCTGGTTTAAATTTTGCCTTTTGATTTTCCCTTCATCCTGCAATAATATTTTTTTGTTCCCCCCCCCCCCCACCCCACCCCCACCCCCACGTTACACTGAGAGCACGACTAAGGATAGAAAATCACCATTTGGTCAGTTTGAAAGGAGAATCTAAAGTCTACCATTCTATGGGATAGTGAAGTGTTAACATGTGCTAGCATCCTATCCTTCAGCACGGAATTTCAGATCAATTTGGACTCAGATGTGTCTTATTACCCAATTGAAGTAAATTTAGTAATAGGCACAATAAATGGTAACAGCTGAAACTACCTGAAAAGGGTTAATAATATTTTAAACTCCATAAGCATTCAGCATCCAAGAGATGCACTTTACTCTGCTATGCAGCATTCAATCAAGTAGTCAGAACAGGAACGGTATTCAGGGGGCAAAGTAATTTTCACCTCATTAAATGCTGGATTATGTATTTAGAATCCTTTGGAAGGCAATTGATCATCTGGAAGAACTGCTGAGAAACTGGTGCGTGATAGTTCATGAAATATAAAGCCAGAATATCAAAGTTATAATCTGTTTTGCCTGTAAAAGCCACACAAAGAACTTTGGATGGGTTTATAAAACATATTCTTTAAGTCATTTTATTGGGATGCAAGCAGAAGCTTCCACGTGGCGCATCACGGGCAATGCTGATGACAGAAACTGTACCACAGTGACAGACCACCGACCGTCAACCGTTACTGACTGACCGGAAAGATGTGATATAGAAGATGGCCGGACACGAGGAAGAAGAAGTCATTTTATTTGACAACTTTGGTGATGCAACAATTTTGTTCTGGTCATCTATGCAATTGTATTAGTAATATATCAATGTGCAATAGCTGAGATTCGTTTCAGTAGTATAAAACAATAGATTAAAATAATAAATACTGTCAACTTACTCTGAATACTTTCTCCACTCTTGCAATACTTTTACCGAAGATTGTGCCTAATTGATCCCCAATCCCTGCTAACAGAAATCCGAAAAGTGGAATGCCAAATAATGCATATAAGATGCAGAATATTTTCCCTCCTTCAGTACTGGGTGCAATATTCCCATAGCCTATTAAAATAAATAAGAACATATTTTGGGGATAAAACAATATAAACAAGCTTGTTTGCCGTTGCTGATTAATAAATGGTTGCTGCAAATTCATACATTAGATCATCAAACAGACATGCAAAAGATACAGCATAGACGTGGCAACTAGGTTCAAATCCAGTAACCAACAACCTGATTAGACCTTGGCTTTGGTCTTTCATTTATTTCTAGATACTTATTCCTTACATTAGGAAGTTAAAAAAATGCGTTCATCAGTTAGGCATTTAGTTCAGTCCTTATGTTAAATTGCACTAATGCCCTCCACTTGATACTGGTATTGGTTTATTATTGTCATGTGTACTGAAATACAGTGAAATCTTTGTTTTGTGTGCTCTACAGGTAAAAAATCCCATACATGGTTACAATAAATCATACATGAGTATAACAGGTAGTGCAAAGAAAGAGGAAACAGAGTGTAGGATATTGTGTAAAAAATGCAAGTGCTGTTGTTTTACCTGGAAGCCCTGAATTAGCAAGCTGATGGGGAATCATATCAACCCAAAAATCAGCATTCAGTTTTCAATAACATGTTGAAACCTGAATGACTTGTATCCCTGCCAAATATGTCTAACCTGTTAAGAAACAATTCAGAAGTGATAAATGAAATATACTGTGCATTAGGGAAAATCTTATTCTGCAAGTTTTACTTTATTTAATAAAGTCAGCATCAATAGTTTCTTATTATTAATTGTGCAAATACTGTTTTTAATACACAAACATTGTAAAGCTTCTGTCACCAATGATGACATATTATACTAATTAGGCCTAACATATTTGCCCTATCTTTAATTAATTAGCAAATCTAATTCTCAATAGCAAATTACACATTAAAAAAAGATTTAATTTGCAAATGATATTTTGTATAATGATAACAGTAAATGTCCTCTGTAGCATAAAGCTTTCTTTTTAAAATGTTAGTACATGCTGGTATCTCTTAGTTAACCTTAGTGTATGCAATAGATCTTCTAATAACACAACGCTCTCTATAAAAAACATTTCATCAAAATTCTAACATCATGTAGGATACACTACGAATGTTTTAGTTTTGATTTTTTTCTTTGATTAAAAATGAAATATAATTTATGCAAAAACAATTAATGTAATGTTCCAGTATAGTTTGTTACTATGAAAGAGCTCATAGGACATGAAATTAGAAAAGTTATTTCAGTGAGCAGCAAACAGAAAACTCTTGTACGTTATGAATGCTGAGAGATTGATAATTTGTAATCTTCCATGCAAAAATATACAAAGGAGCCATTCCAAAAAGTTACCTGCCTAGTTGGGTTTGAGAGAATAACTAACAAAGTCATTGATAGTACAACCATTTTGCAGGACATACAGGCGAGAAAAAAGTATATAGTTAATTATTCTGTGTGTTTCCATACCCACATAGCTCATTCTCTCCAAATTAATATCGTTTAAGAATGCTAATTCATTTTTAGATGGATGAACGGAATGAAGAAATTGGTGTCAGAAAAAAAATTGTGTATGTAAGCGGATGGAAAGTGTCCAGCAGAATGTTTTCATTGATGTGGCATTTGGTATAATTCAGGCTCATAAACAAGCATCAATTCCGAATTGGTATTTTTACTCAGCCCATTAATTAGAAGATCATTTTAATCAGTTTTAACCATACCAATTCCAGTTATGCATTGATTAGATACTATTCAAAATAGTGAATATACTTTATCCAAGAGATTAACTGCAGTCGACACAAAGTGCTGGAGTAACTTAGCGGATCAGGCAGCATCTCTGGAGAACATCGATAGATAACGTTTCGTGTTTGGACCTTTCTTCAGACTGATTGTAGGTGGCGAGGGGAAGAAAGCTGGAAGAGAGGAGGGGACGGCTAAAGCCTGGCAGGTAAAAAGCAGATGCAGTTGAGGGGAGTTTTTGATCAGCAGATGGTTGGACAGAGATGAAAAGACAGAATGAGGGAGACAAAAGGATTGTAGAGTTGTGAATTGTGAAGCCTCAGCAAGGAATGTTTGTGGAAGGGGAGAAGTAGATGCAGGACCATGTGGGGCACAGGGGAGAAGGAGGAGGGAAAGAGGGGAGCAGTGTGGGGGAAGGGGGAGAGAAGGAGGGTTTAACATGAACCTCCCCACTGCTTCCAGTGTTCCTGATGTAGCTTCCTGTACATTGGAGAGATCAAGTGCAGACTCATCGACTGTTTTGACAAGCACTTGTGCTCAGTTCGCCAAGTCCTACTGAGCATTCCATTTGCTAGCTATTTTAACTCCTCTTCGTATTCCCATACTGATCTTTCGGTCCTGGGCCTCCTCCATTACCAAAGTTAAGCATTTTCTGCTTGGGTAGCTTACAGCTCAACGGTATTAGCATTGAATTTCTCCTTTTAGATAACGACAAAACCCTCCCACTCTCCCTTCATCCCCCAATCTCCCTTTTATTGCCCCACCTGGGTGCATTTATTTCTCCCCTCCCCTTCCACCTACATTCCTTCCTCTAGCTTCACAATTCACATATCTACAATCCTTTTATCTGACACCTTTTGTCTTTTCATTTCTGTCCGTTGTTCAACCATCTGTCTATCGACCCCTCCCCCCCACCTGTATCAACCAATTACCGCCCCCACCCCTCTTGCAGCTTTCTCCCCCCACCCACCTACCTCCTGAGTTACTCCAGCACTCTATGTCCTTTTTTGTAAACCAGCATCTGCAGTTCCTTGTTTCTAGATTAACTGCAGATCTTTGGTTGTTGCTCATCATCCCTAAATAGGAGCTTACCCATTAACTCATTCCACCTTTCCCCTAACACTGGTGGGGTTTAAGTGTGAGAAGGGAATTTCAAAGAAAGCAGAGTAACCTATCACAGAATCTCTGGACTACTTTACATCAACTGAAAATGTGTGCATATATACAAATTATACTGGTAACAATGTTTTAAGGAAATTACCTATGGTGGTTATCACAGTTCCAGCAAAGAAAAACGCACTGCCAAGTTCCCAATGACTTGTATTGTTAGTTGAGTCACCTATAGGGTTCACTCCTGCACCAAGAGCTTCAATTGCATGCTGAAAAGAAACGTGTATATAATTGTACTTTCAAATCGTCATCAAGAGAACAATATAACTTGTAATGTGCAGGAATAAATCTAGCTCTTTTCAAAAGAGTCTAATCTGTACAGTATTATGCAAGTCAACACGGCTGTGAGCCCTCACTGTGTGGCAGATAAACTCTGAGTTCATCCCAAAGATAGACAGAAAGTGCTGGAGTAATTCAAGGGGTCAGGCAGCAAACCTGGAGAAAAAGGATCAGTAATGTATCATCAAGATCCTTCTTCAGACTCCATTATTTTTCTCCAGAGATGCTGCCTGAGCCGCTAAGTTACTCCAGCACTCTATCTTTGGTATAAACCAGCATCTGCAGTTCTTCGTTTCTACACTCAGAGTTCATTTCACTCTTTCTGGCCATACTGGAAGGAGTAGTAACTTCAAGGTGAAGCCTCTGTGATGTGAATTGGAAGGAATTATTGTTAAGCATTTCACCTCTTGATTGAGGTTTTGAAGTAGTAATTTAATTTTGGTTTTGAATTAGTAATTTAATTTGTCCTTCCAATTTGATGATTCGGATTGTGATCATTTATATGCAGATTATTGGTTTCATGATCTGCAACTAAGTGATAAATTCAAAAGTAAGTTTGAATATGTGGTTTGAATGCTTGAAATTATGCTTATTATATTCAGATAGATATTAACAAAGGCATGCAATTCTGGAAACACTCATTATGTCAGGCGTAATACTTCCAGACAAGGGCATTCAAGGAAGGCATGACTATCTCCCCCATATTACCAACATATATTAAATACACTCATAAATCTATATATTTAACGTAATTATCATATCAATTCAAATCTGATAATTATGTTAAATACATATAAATTTATGAGTTTGTATTTAATATATGTGCTTAATGGGTTAATGTATCTCACCAAAATACAAACAAAGTTAAATTTCTATGTGTGCTGATGAGAGGACAAGTTAAAACTTCAACTGAATGATCTTTCACCAGTTATAATATTTTGCTGCTTCTCTGATGATCAATTTTCATTGGAACAAAGTTTCGGAAAAAGTTATAGAAGAAAGAGCCCTCCAAAAATGTGCAGATTTACAATATCTTTCTTGATATGGTTAAGTCACCAAAGTTGTCACTAATTCTGGTATTTTTTAAATACTAGAATTAGTGATAACTTTGGTGACTTAACCATATCAAGAAAGATATTATAAATCTGTACATTAGTGATTCATTCAGAATTTTTTAAATTCTAAATTGAAATAAATATCAATTCCTGAACTTTAATAATCTTCCACCAACATGTAAAATATTCTATGGCAAAAATCAGTCTGCTGGAGAAATTCAGTGGGTCAGGCAGCATCTGTGAAGAAAAACTAATAGTAGATATTTCAGGTTGAGACCCTTCTTTGACTTGAATGAGTGGAGGGGAGATAACCAATATAAAGAGGACAGGGATGGGTCCAGGGTAAGAGCTGGCAGGCAATAGGTGGATCCAGGACAGGAAGAATGGATTGGTAGATGGAGTCATGGGGAAGAGGGGGAGAGGTAAACATCTGATTGGTGGAGGTAACCAGGGGCTGCAGATGATGGAATCTGATTGGAAATGGTGCTAAATAAGGGAGGATAGATGGGAATACAGGGGAAAGGGGCCCAATGAGAGGAGAGTGTGAGCGGGATATTGTGGTGAGTGGGATATTGTGAGAAAGAAGAGTATGTGTGGAAAATTGGAGTGGATGAAAGGACTGATGAGGAAGGGGCTGGGCAGTGCAGCTTACCCAAATTTAATGTTCATGTTATTAAGGTGTAAACTACCCAGGCAGAATATGAATGTAGACAATTCCAGCATCTGCAGTTCCTTGTTAAACAGGCAGAATATGAGGTGCTCTTCTTCTAACTTGCATTGGGACTCACACTGGCAGTGGAGGAGTCCAAGGACAGACAGGTCAGTGTAGGAATGGGGAGGAGAATTGAAATGGCTGAGAGTTTCGGGTAGCCATGGTGGATGAATAACAAGTGCTCGGCAAAGCGCTCACCTAATCTGCACTCATTGATGTAGAGGAGGCCACATTGAGATCCCTTTGATGGATGCCCTCAATGTGTCTACACTCTATCCTTGACAAGTACCCAGTACTCTACCACCTTCATCCAGGGACCAAAGGGCCCTTCCAGGCGAGGCAGAGATTCAAGTGCCCCTCCCTCCCCCTTTAACTATTGCCTTTGTTGTTTTCAATATTAGAAACATAGAAAATAGGTGCAGGAGTAGGCCATTCGGCCCTTCGAGCCTGCACCGCCATTCAATATGATCATGGCTGATCATCCAACTCAGTATCCTGTACCTGCTTTCTCTCCATACCCCCTGATCCCTTTAGCCACAAGGGCCACATCTAACTCCCTCTTCAATATAGCCAATGAACTGGCCTCAACTACATTCTGTGGCAGAAAATTCCAGAGATTCACCACTCTCTGTGTAAAAAATGTTTTTCTCATCTCAGTCCTAAAAAGATTTCCCCTTTATCCTTAAACTGTGACCCCTTGTTCTAGACTTCCCCAACATCGGGAACAATCTTCCTGCATCTAGCCTGTCCAACCCCTTAAGAATTTTGTAAGTTTCTATAAGATCCCCGCTCAATCTTCTAAATTCTAGCGAGTACAAGCCGAGTTTATCCAGTCTTTCTTCATATGAAAGTCCTGACATCCCAGGAATCAGTCTGGTGAACCTTCTCTGTACTCCCTCTACGGCAAGAATGTCCTTCCTCAGATTAGGAGACCAAAACTGTACGCAATACTCCAGGTGTGATCTCACCAAGACCCTGTACAGCTGCAGTAGAACCTCCCTGCTCCTATACTCAAATCTTTTTGCTATGAATGCTAACATACCATTCGCTTTCTTCACTGCCTGCTGCACCTGCATGCCTACTTTTATATGGCTTCCTCAAGATCAATGCTACCTAGCACAGATTAGACAACATCTTTGCCACTTGGAACTCTCAGTTGCTAGCCATTTTAATTCCCCTCTTCATTCCCATGTTGACCTGTCTGTCATCAGCCTCCACCATTGGCTGGGTGAGGCCAAACACAAATGAGGGCAAGAGCACCTCATATTCCACCACAAGTGCTTGGCAAAGCAGTCATCTACAACCCAATAGCATGAACACTGAATGTTCTCATTTCAGATAACCTGCATCCCCTCCCTCAGTCCCATAATCCATCCTGTTCCCATACATTCTCTTCTTTCCCACAACATTGTCTTCCCTCTCACTGAGCTCTTCCTCATCCACACCATTTGCCAATCCCCACCCATCTCCCCCCCCCCCTCCAACCTGATTTCATCCATCTATCCATCCACTAGATCCACCTGTCATGTTCCAGTTCCTGCCCCATCCCAACCTCTCTCTGAAAACTAGCCCCCTCTCCCCTACTCTTTCAGTCCAGATGAAAGGTACCAATCCAAAATGTCAAATGTCTATTTCCCTCCACAATGCTGCCTGACCCACTGGGTTGCTCCAAGACCCAAGCCTCGGGATCTTTCCCGGGAGCCGGTACTACATAACATGAGCTGTCTCTCTGGGATACCCAGCATGCCGTTCTGCGACACCGGGAAACACTCACTGTACGGCTGCTCTTGCACACTCTACAACTCCTCGCCCTTGTCTTCCATCTGGACATGCCATGATGGTCCGTGTTACTACCTGACATCAGTGGAAGTCTCCACCCTTTACATCTGGGACCTTGGTGAAGAGTGTTGCACAGAGCAGTGATGTGTATTGGTTCACAGACTCGCCAGCCTCCTGTAGCTTTGCGGCGTGGAAGAGACCATGTTCCATGCGTACATAAATTGGGAGAAGATGCAGCCCCTGTTTGAGTGTCTGGAGGGACTGTTCCTCAAGTTTTGGCTGCATTTCAGCCCCATGTTCCTGATCTTTGGTCAAGATGAAATGGAGTCGGGAGGGTGGGTGGGGATTTCCCTGTCTGATTGCTCCTGGGTCTGGCCAAGATGGCCATTCATGGGTCCAGGAAGCGGCCAATTGAGGGTTCTGCCCGAGTCGACTGCCTGCCCCTCTTCCGGGTCTACGTCCATGCCCGCGTGTCCCTGGAGAGGGGAAGTGATGTCCACAGGGTCTCTGGAGGCCATCATGAACACTGGTTGCCATCGGGCAGGGGCGAGTGCATCATGGATAAGGATGGTAATGTTGTAATTTGATGATTGATTGATTGATTGATTGATTGATTGATTGAAGTTTGCAAACTGCTGGGCAGTTTTGATCTTTTCTGTGCAGGTACTTTGTAACTGTGTTTATTTGAAAAAAATGCTCCTCAAGATTCAAAATTCATGCATCTGCAGTCTCTTGTATCTTCAAATGATTCTATGGCACTATTTGAAGAATAGCAAAGCATTTCTGCAAGTTTTGCTCTCAATAAATTAGAGTCTCAACAAATGCAATCAAATAAAATAGTTTCTGCTGCACTTTTGGATGTTTCCATTTGAAGGTTGCAGTGATCTACCATAAATTATTATTAACCTTCTTGTGAAGGCACTCTCACATTCTAGTGTCCGGACACAGCCACAGTGAAGGATCATTGGTACATTTAGGATGTATTTGAAGGAACATGCTGTTGGTAGTCTTCCCATGCATCTAAATTGCTTGTATGTGCATCCTTATGCAATCCACTCCACGATACAATACTACCCTCAGACAGAAAAATCTTTGGGAAAGTCTGACCATTTCCCCTAACTCATCAGATATTGATAATTAAAGTAATCATCACCTTCAATGCATTTACACAACCTTTAACCATCTAAAGAAAAGGGAGTTCGTAGATCATGACTTAAAACCTGATACAAAATTCATGATCTATTAGACAGCAGTGGTCCCTGCCCTCTTATATATATATCCAAGACTTGTAATAACCAGTGGCAGACACATCAGATCACTGCAGAGGTGCCACCAATACAGCTTCCCTTAAATTCTCCAAATCCACTGGCTGATGAAGCAAACTTGCCCAAGCTAATAGCACTGGCACCGAGGCCCTAATTAAATTCAGTCAGATCCAATGGAAACGTCATTGGCCACATGCATGACATTTGCATGTTCAATAGCAGACTCACAAAACAAGTACTAATTTCTGAGCTGTTATGGGAAGAGAACCATGACATAGCTCAGAAATGAACAGTAATGAGGGTTCAAGGATGTTCTCAAAGATTACTTGAAAAACGTGAAACATGAAATATCCCAACCAACACCTGGAAATCTTTCGCCAATGGCCACTCAAAATGGAGAAGGAACATTTAGGATAGCTTTAGGTTTGCACATCAGGGTCATTCAGAAGTGGAAGGTGCATACCATCTCCAAAATTACCCATCTTCTGCCCCATCTGTGATAAAATTTACAGTTCCTGCATTGGGCTCATTAGTCATCTCATAATCCACAAAATGGCATACAAGCAAATCAACGTGCCAAGGATTTGATTAGAAAGTCACAATGTAATGGAGTTGACAATGGTGAAAGAGCCTCTTTGGCCCACTGAGATCATGCTGACCAATATGCACTAATCCTACAATAATCCCATTTTATTCTCTCCACAATCCCATCAAGAAGAAGACATCCCCAGTTCTCCTTACTGCTGGGGTTCACGGGTTTAGGAGATGTAGAGTCTTGATGAGTAAATGCAGTGCATTTGTATATAATACAAACTATGGAAAAGTTGTGTTGGTTGTGGCAGATAATTTAAATTTAAATATTATATGTATTATGCACAATTGAACAATATATATTACGGTTAATTGCTATAGGTTTGCATATTTGTTACTATTTTCTTTCTTGTACTCTTAATTGCTTGCCTGGTGGCGTTTAGGCAAATTCAATAACAAATATTCTGCAGATCCAACTACTGTTTGAGAAGCTATTGAACAAAATAGTAAACATGGGATTGGGGGTAATGTAAGGGTGAGTATTAAGGATTGATAAATGGACAGAAAACAAAAAGTAGGAATAAACAGATCACTTTTGGGTTGGGAGGCTGTGACCTGTGGAAACATAAAAACATAGAAAATAGGTGCAGGAGTAGGCCATTCGGCCCTTCGAGCCTGCACCGCCATTCAATATGATCATGGCTGATCATCCAACTCAGTATCCTGTACCTGCCTTCTCTCCATACCCCCTGATCCCTTTAGCCACAAGGGCCACATCTAACTCCCTCTTAAATATAGCCAATCAACTGGCCTCAACTACCTTCTGTGGCAGAGAATTCCAGAGATTCACCACTCTCTGTGTGAAAAATGTTTTTCTCATCTCGGTCCTAAAAGATTTCCCCTTTATCCTTAAACTGTGACCCCTTGTCCTGGACTTCCCCAACATCGGGAACAATCTTCCTGCATCTAGTGGAGTGCCACAAAGATTGGTGGTGGGCCTCATGCATTCATAATCCATCTCATTGATTTGAAAAGGGGGACCAGGTGTAATGTTGATGGCATTAGGCTGGGTTGTGGGTTATGAGGAGGACACAATAGGATTTAAGTGGTGGGTGGGTGAAATTATGGAAGAAGGAATATTCTGTGGAATAATGTGAAACCAAATACGGTTTAAAAAATAAGAAAAATATGTATTACTTGGTGAGATAATGTGTTGGTGTTTAGAGAAACTTGAGTGTCATTGTATGTGGAGAATTAAAAATGACAAGTAGAACAGGCTGTATTTTTACATAAAATAATTCGAGCACATGGACAAATCTGATCTCTTTACTTAAGGAAACCTGTACTCATGATAGAGGGAATACAATGTAAGTTCACCAGATGGAATCCTAAGGTGGTGTGTGAGGGAATTGTGCTTTGTGTAAGGAACGAAGCAAAGCTAGGTATGTGCTCTTTTGCATTTAGAAAAAAATGAGAAGTTGTCTCATTGCAATGCATAAAACTCTAACAGTGGTTGACAGAATAGCTACAAGGATGATGTTTCCCCTCTCTGGTCCATCTATTTCCAGAAGCCACAGTCTCAAAACATGAGCTCAGCCATTCAGTTCAGAAATGAGAAGCAACTTCTTCGCTCAGGGAGTAATGAATCTCTGGAATCACTATCCAAGAGGGTGTGTAATACAGGGGTTGACCGATGTTTCGATATTCGGGGAGTGAATGGTTGGCGCGGAAAAGTGGGGTAGAGGTGAAAGATCAGCCATAAATTGATTGTGGTAGAGCAAGCACGAGGGATCGAACAACCTGTTCCTTCCTGCTCCTGTCATAAGTCACTGAAAATATGAGCCGTGAATCATCTCCGCGCATTGTTCAGTACGCTGAGTTAAAACTGTCTGGAGAACCACGAGTCCATTGAAAAATAAATGCAAAATTAGGCAAGTTACTACTTGTCCCCGATTCCTCCACATTGCTGCTGCTTTGAAGCAGCAGCCTTCAAGATGTCTCGGATGTTTACATAAAGTGGAAAGGTATGTAGTCTGTCAGAGACATTGTACCAGCAATAATTTAGCAACCCTCCTTGTCGTTTGAACACCTGTTCGTCCTTATTTGGAAATCAAGATGATCATGCGGCAACAAAAAAAAACAAGTAAAATTCATTTATCGATGACTCTTGGAGCAAATCGCACTCCTTCACCAAAACCCGCCGAGCGCTCTCTTTACTAAACTTTCTTTTTGCTCGAGAGAGTTCGTGAGTAAACCATGTTCGTTCAGGAGATGCACAGAGTTGAACGAGAGCACACACCTGTCCTTACCTGAATAAGCGCATCAAGCTCCTCGGAGTTCACACACGGGTGATTTCGAAGAAAATTGGATTTCTCCGCCGTGATTTTATTCTTCTGTTTGCTTTCGAAAGGCTTTTCCAGAGCCCTAAAAATCGTGCTTCCGATCACCAAGTAAACCACAACCACCACGAAAATGGCCAGCACCGTCTTCCACTTCATGACTGTGGGCGATGACTGGTGACAACTGTCCATACTAGCAATCACCGTGGTCCTGGAAGATATGGACAGCCTGGATACCGGATAGTGCCCGTTGGTCTTTGAGTCACAGGCTTGCACAGTGGATTGGACAGCCACTAAAACAAAAATAATGAAGCATAATTTTGATCCCCAGGATAAGCTGAAAAATATATATTTATGTGCGCCAAAAGTTATCTACCGGTTTATCTGCAAATCTGATACCAGTTTAGGATACATCATAACTAGCATTCTGATACCAATTTAGGATACATACTAACTTCATATTTCCCTTCCGAGTCTGACCTTGTGACCAGGATGTTTCCTGGAGGTGTGCAGATTGGTGAAACGCCCACTGTTTCAGTTGCATGTAACTCGGCCTTTTTAAGTTTGTTCTGTGCAGTCGTGTCATGCATAAGCGTTCCCATTGCTGGAGTAGCATTTTCTCAGCTTTAAACAGGCGCATGCCATTAGCACTTCCTGGTGATGGTGACATCATTCCCATAAAGTGATCTCCTGTGGTTGTGTCAGGTTACACTTGGAGACCCCGGACTGGGGCAATTTGCCTTCAGTGTGCAAAGTAAATGGAACCGTCAAACTACATTAAAGGTGACAGGGCCGCCATGCTCCAGAATTCAATCGCTTACTTCCACCCCCCACCCCACCCCGCCCCGCCCACAGCACCGTACCTGCTTAGTTATAAAGTTAGCTAAAATAAGCCAACTGCAGCAAACTATGTCAGATGTTTAGAAACGGACACTATTTCAGCGGGAGTCAACCCCGTGCCAATAGGCAGCGATACAGTGTATACCTTTAGTATTGCTCTACTGATCATTAATATCATTTGATGAGAGTCATTCGAGCCAGAAGCATTAAACGCATTAGTAGAAATTAACATCTTGTGTAGGGTTCCCGGAAACGATCGATTTCCCTGTAAGCTATTATACATATAACGACGCCTGAAGCAGCACTATATAGTATATTAGCGTTTGTTATTGTGACGAACGTAATCATTATTGAACAGGGATCGCGATCTTACTATGTGTGGTCTTAATCCAAAAGCCAGTTTGGTTTATTTGCATACAATATCCAAGATCATCTAATGATTCACAACATTTCAGACGGGTTTGGTATCTATGAGAAATTAATAAGTGGTTGGTATGGTGCCGGGAACAGAATAGTTGAAAGGTTAATGTGGTCCGTTTTACATTCGGGAGTATACAGATTTCAGCAGCTAATATCACCTTGAAATTGTTATAGAGGGTATGTTGTGGATGTTGTAAGGAAGGAATAGTTTTCAAGCAACGCACCAACGGGAATTCAACCAGACAGCGGTAAGAGATAGCAAATAGAAAAACGGGTAAAAAGCTGAATAGATATAAACAGTTTACCTCTCCATTTTAATACCCCCAGAAAATATAGTCTAGGTGGAAATCTATGTAACAGTAATTTTTCTCAATGTTTTTTTAATTTTCCTTCCCGCATCACACTGCGGGTGTTTTTTTCCTCGCTACATGCAATTAAAAAAAAAACCCCACTAAAATCATAGCTGCACGAAGGATCTAAATGATCGATTCGTGAAACACAGAGAAGTGTGAGAAAAATAATATTCTCAATATGCAATCTGGAAATAATTGAAATGTACATATTCAAAATAACCCTTCTATTGCGATCCAAAGCGTACGGTTGGGTGACACGATGTAAGTGCACCGTTAACAGTGCAATATATCCCTCTCAAAATGGTTATTGCCAGGGTCTGTATTAGAACCCCATTTGGATGTGCATATATATCGATGCAATGAAGCACACTCTTGGCTGCTTGAAGACAACAGTTGCACGTTCACGTAATTGGCCATCGATTTGCTTATACATAGATACATTAAATGATATGAGAACAATATCAACCACATGGAAAAATATCAGTGAATTCACGAAACAAAAATCCTGATGACACACACAAACACACACACCACGTATATATTCTTACTGCATTACAGTTACCAACCTGGTGGCTCACAATTAGTGTGTTTTCTTGACGATTCTATTGGAAATTTCATCTTAGATCGCCAAAACCTTGCCTTTTCTTGCATCCGCAAATTGTAACCAGTTATTCTGAATGCGCCTGTTTAAGATGAGGGGGCATCTGCTGGAGTCAACATTTTACGTATGCGTGCTTTATTCCAAGCAAGTCGATAACAGAAAGAAAATGAATATAAAGCAAAACTCATAAACCAGGCTCGGGCTGAGGCTCGGCAACAACAGGAACGATTGGTGCGTGAATGGCCTCACCCTGCAGCGCGAACTGCCTGCGCCTGCCTGTCATATGTATTTTTCCTCCGTTTAAAAAATAAAAGTATATTATCTCTTTTTTTTGGAGAAAAATAGCAGATTTTGCTTCCCGAGTGTCTGATGTGGCAGAACTCACTCTTTGTGGCTGGAGATGGAGACTGTGTGTGGCGGTGTCGTGTTGTTAGGTGGAGTTGTGATTCGGAGTCACGCTCGGCTTATCGGCACATGGTAGTGTCCTGCGGCAGGCACCTCATCAAACATCCCCCACACAAAGAGGGCAGGGGCGACCGGCAGCAGGTAGTTTTGGAGGAAACGAGTATTTACTTCCACTGCTACTGTGACGCGTAAACTGTGTGTGTGTGCTGCGATTCCTACCTACTTGGACAACGTATGCATAAGCATCAGCTTGCATGCGTGCATGCATTTGTCTCGCAAGAACCGGTTGTAACACTCCACCATCTGCCAAGTGCAGACGCCTACATAATGCAAACATACAGTTTGCGATGTTTAAAATTACGTGTAATCGTTATTACGGTCAATTTATATTTTGGAATCATTTAAACTTTTAAAGCCTGTGTTCTTATTTGAACACCGTAAAGCGCTGCAGAACGAATTGTTCGTAAACTAACTAAACATCTCTGTTCAGGCGTGGCTCTGGTGAAAATAAATACAAGAAGTAAAGAAGGGTGGCATGAAATCATTGGCGATATCACTAGCAAGTTCAATTGGTGGCTGCATTTTACATTACTTAATCGCATTGCGTCGCTGCCGGTATTCCTGAGTCGACAAGCCTGCCCAGAATGTTAATCAGGTTTTTGCGGGGTGGCGGTTTTATTTGCTCACACGCCGAGACAGCCTTTACAGTGTGAGGCCATACGGCGAGAACAAAGGAGAGGGGGCTGAAAACATAAAGTAAAATAAAAGCTGGGAGGGGCTGGGAATCTGGTGCGTTCATTCGCTACAGATGTCGCCAAAAAAGTTTTCTAAATCGTCGCTGTATAAAATTCAATGCAAACGCTGCATGCGTGGTGGGGTGAGGTACAACGCAGACGTTCGTAGTGGAACTGCTGTGGCAGAATGTAAGCTGTTACGTGCACATTTCTGCGTCGTTTTCCATAATGCTCGCCCATCCCTTGTTTCTCGTGCACCTGTCCCCGTTATTAGGACTGCGGCATTATTACTCCAAGCTTTCCTCCCTCTCCGAATGGATAAATCAATAAACCAATCATCTTCGTGATCTAAAACCAAACATAGTGCGTTAAAGGTGGATGCACATTTTTGCCATCTCCAAGTAGGAGGCATTATTTTATGTTCAACTCCCCAACAATTTCACTTGAAAACTATTTGATTTTGGTGTTTGTCCTTTGGATTTTCACCCACACCACCCCTCCTAACCCGACACCCAGTCCCATAATGACCAACGGGGATCACTGATGACTGAAACGAAGATTTTTTTTTCTACCTCGGATATTCAGTGTCCAGATGTTATTCAACACAGAGACTGATTCCGGATTTAAATTGAATCGAAAGTTTATGAGAATAATACAAGAAAATGGCCACTAGGCAGGAATTTGGGGGAAGTTTTTTTTGGGGTTGGGGGATTGTGGGGCATTGAAGATTACTGTTGTGGTGGCCAACATGGAAACTAACGGTGTAGGTGTAACGAAGGACAAAGAATGAGGTGCATTGACACGCTTTCCCAAATCCCTCGATTCCTTTAAGGTCCAGAAATCTATCAATCTCCATCTTGAATGACAATAAGAATATATGCAGAGCATTCAACTCTTCAACAGCCCAATACAATTGTTGGCAGGTTAATTGGCAACTGTAAATTACCTTTGCTGTGTAGATGAGTGGTAGGTAGAATCTTTAGGCAGTTAATGGGTCAACAACATGGGATTGGTATGGGATTGCCGTAGCTGGGTGCTGGATGGTCAGTGAAGACTTGTCGAGCCTTTTCGGCACTGGATAACTTGAGGAGTCTGTGGCGATTGTATCAATACATTATTCCCACCCTCTCCCTATTGTCCTCGATGACCGTTGCTCCCGGAAACTTAATTTTCTTCTTAAAAACTTTCATTAACTTGGATATGACATGTTTAGAGGGACATGGGCCAAACACAGGTAGGTGGGACGTGCAGATAGGACATGTTGGTCGAGGGGGTGGGGGGGGGGGCTGGGGTGCAGGTTGGGGCATAGGGCCTGTTTCCATGCTGTATGACTCTATGACTCCATAATGTGACCTTGACAGTACTCTTTGATGGCAAATTCATAGGTTCATCACTGTCTCAGTGAATACATTTCTCATCTCAGTCTTACATCTTTTCATCGGCAACCTGGAAGTGTTCCTGTTATCCCAGGTGGGGGGAAATCTGTCACATTGTCAGAGTTTTGAATCAGAAAATAATGCATTTCATTTTGTTAACTTCTCATTCGTATAGACGTCAGTGGACACAAACCAAGTCAATTTAATCTATCCACATTTGGCTGTTCTATCATCCCATAATGAAGTAAATGACAGATCCCACAGTCCTCTGGGGCAGGGAATTCACAGATTCACAGACCTTTGCACAAAGATATTTTTTTGTCAAAAAGACCATAACTATATATTTACTGTAAAACATATTTACGCCTGTATCCAAACCTCTTGAAATAAAGGAAATATATTATTAGCCTTCCTAATCTCTTGCTGCACCTGCATATTGCCTTTTGGTGACAGTCAGAGAGCTATACACACAGAAACATGTCCTTTGGCTCAATTTCTCCATGCCAATCAAGTTGCCTAGCTGAATTAGTCCCACTTGCCTGTGCCTTTACCATTTCCTCTAATAGCTAGTTCCATGCATGCACCACCTCTGTGTGAAGAAGTCGTTCCTCAGGTCTCTTTTAAATCTTTCCTCTCGCACCATAAGCCTATGCTTAGCTTAAGACATTTCTATCTCGGGGAAAAGACTGTGGCTATCCACCTTATCAATGCCTCTCGATTTGATATATCACTATAAGGCCACTTCTTAGCCTTCCAAACCACTTGGAGAAAAGCCCAGCCTCTCCTTATAACTCAAATCCAATTAATCCAATAACATCCTTGTAAAAGTTTGTTGCACCCTGTTAAGTTTAATTGCTTCTTTTTGATAGCTCAGGGGGTTATGCACAGCTCTTCATTGGTCTTTTACAGCTATAACATGATGTCCCAACTCCTGTACTCAATAACCTGACTAATCTGGACAAGCATACCAAATGCCTTCTTCACCATTATATCTACCTTCATGGAACTTAGTACCTCTCTACTTTCAAAGGAATCTAGAGGAAACTCTCTCAAGAAGGCAGCTAATATCACCAAAGATCCACACTATCCTGCCAGACTCGCAGATCCTATCCACACTATCCTGCCTGTTATCATCAGGAAGAAAGAACTGGAGCATGAGAACTGTTACCTCCTGAATCGAGAACTGTTACCTCCTGAATCAAGAACTTCTTCCCATCAACCATCAGGCTCTTGAACTACACTGTACAACTCTTCAGCAACAAACCACTATGGACTTTATCTAGGTTGTGCTATGTACTTCGGTTTGTATTATTATGGTCTGGTTACCTAGTATCACTGATGATTTATTGTATTACTTATTATTTGTTGTTAATGTGCATGTAAAGTTGTAGCAAGTAAGAATTTCATTATTCTGTTCCCGGTGCATATAATAATTAAACATTCATGACTCTTGATTCTTAACTTTAGTCTTGACACCCCAGGATCTCTCTGTTTTATAACCTAGAGCCTACTGTAACCAACCCCCCCCCCCCCACCCTAGAGCTTACCCTGATTTGTCTGCTCAAAATGCAACACCTTGCATTTATTAGCATTAAACTGCATCTGCCAATCTTTGGCCCATTGGCCCAGTTAATCAAGATCTATTGTAATTGCAGATAATCTTTACTGTCCACTAAACCATCAATTTTAGTATCATCTGCAAGTTTAATAACCATGCCACCTACATTCGCATTCAAATCATTAATATAAATAACAAACACAAGTGGACCCAGCACTGATCCCTGTGATGCTGGATTGGATTGTTTCCTGGAACAGCAAGCTTATGGTTTGAGGAGAGATTGGCTCGATTTGTGTACACCTTGTTTCCTATGAAAATCAACATTAGCTAATCTCTCACCTTTTAATATATATTCTTTATTCAGAGAAGGTGCAAAAGAGGTTTACCAAAGCAATGCCTGGATTAGGTGATAGCTGCAAGGAGAGGTTGGACAAACTGGGATTGTTTGCTCTGATATGCCAGAGGTTGAGGGGAGACCTATATAACATTATGAGAAGCATGGATAGGGCAGACAGTCAGAACCTATTACCCAGGATGGTAATGTCAGACTAGGGGGCATAGATTTAAGGTAAGAGAGGCAAAGTGATATGGAGATGAGTTTAGTTTATCTTGACATCATGTCCGGCAAAGATGATATGGAGGTGGGGGGAGGCCTATTCTTATACCCTACTTTTCTATTATCTATGTTATATTCTATCTTTTGCTTTGTAACTAAAGTGGATAACTTCACAATTTTCCACTTTATATTCCATCTGCTCTGATCTTGTCAATTTACTCAACTTGTCCATATCCCCTTGCAGCCTCCTTCTACCTGATTCTGTGGTGAACAAGTGTTTTTGATTTAGAGCAAGGTACAGAGTAGTGCTTCCAAAGGACCCCTAACAGGACTAATGTTTCCCTTATATTTAATTAATATTGGCATTAATACACTTATTATTAGTAATAAATGTGGGGTCAAGGAAAGAGCGTTCACGTCACGTCCCTGTTTCCACCAATCTTTCCACCCACTACGCACAAGAATCACAAGAAGCGCAAGACGCCATTGTGTGTGTGCAGATACCGAGAAGTGTGTGCAGCTCTGGCTGAACAATTTCTAATCTTGTGATGTGGATTCGATAAGAAGAAGTAATAAACATATGAATAAACTTGGGTATAGAGTCATAGAATTATACAACACGGAAACAGGCCTGTCAGCCCAACTCACCCATGCTGACCAAAATTTACAAATGACATAAAACCTATAGATGTAATAAAGAGTGAGGAAAATGTTCAGCACAGACATTGTGGGCCAAAGGCCCTGTTGCAATGCTGTACGTTCTCTGTGAAATGTTAATTTGGCTGTGAGTAGTTTGCTAGTCTAGTTCACAGTCTAACAAGAACTATGTGAAAGCCCTGGAGAGGCATGTATTGACTCACAAAAGGAAAAAGGGGCAAAGTCTGTGTACTTTTGAAATTTCCAGCTCCTTTCAAGGCAGTTTGTTATTTCTCCTATTTAGGTTTCATCTGCAAACTTGAATATACAGCTCTCTATACAATATTTATTTCTAGGCCATAAATACATATGATAGAACACCACAGTTGCAGTACAGATCCTTGGAGATCTTTTGTCTAGCCCATCTAGCAAAATAACCAATCCCTACAATTTCTGTAGCAATCCACTGAACCTAAATTGCACAAATAATGCTGATAGCTTTGTGGAAATTACTTATAATTAACCTATAAAAAAGTAGAAAACACTCTTATTAGTTTATTTGGATATGGTCACAAATTTTATAAGAGGCAAATACGTTATTATTATACATTTAAAAATATGCAGTCTCCAGACACTGAAGGTGCATCAGTGATAGATGGCATAATAAATGTAACAATCTGTAACAAGTTGTCACCTAATGTAATGTGACAAGTGCACCCCAGGGAAACATTACAATTCCATTCTTGGAAATAAATAGTTTAAAACAGAAATCCAAAAAGGTCATAGGAGACATGATAAATAGATGACACAATCTTGAATTGGGAAGGGTTGGTTCCTTGTCTCCTTCATGTTCGCAACACCTCTTTCCTTCTTCTTACCCCTCCCTATGACATTTTCCTGACATCCATCTCATTCCTCACTTTTCCATTTTTCATCGCCGCGATTTATAATTTTCTCACCAATTTTTCCTTTAAATCTTTTGCCACCTGTTGTCTTCCTCCTATTTTACTTCCTCTTCCAAGCATTCTTCTCACTTCCAGATAACTTTTTCCCACTTGTGCTTCTTTCCATGTTCCCTCTTACAAATACACACCATTGTTAGCTTCCTCACAACCTCTTCCTTCTGTATTTTTCTGTTTCCATTCTCTCCGCTCCATTCATTTCTTGCCTTTTTCTCTTCCTTTTTCCCACTATACGCCCCTCCTGCACCCTCTCCTTGCCCCACTCCTCCACCCTCTCTTTGCCCCTCTACGCACTTCCTCCCCACACACCAATCACTACACCCACTCCACTCCTACACCCTCTCCGCTTTCCACTCCTACTCTCCCTACGACCCCTCCTCCCCCACTCTGCACCCTCTCTCCAGCCCCTACACCACCCTACTACTTGACCCCTGCTCTCACTACTCATATACCCTCACCTTTCCTCTCCCTGCTCCTATACCCCCTCCCCCTCCTTTCCACTGGCCCTACACCCACTCCCCTTCTCATTTCTAAACCTCCCTTCTCAACTCTCTCACTCCTACTCACACCACTTCCTATCCCTATACAACTCTCCACATTCCAACACACTCCTCTCCATCTCCCCATTCCCTATACACTCTTCTCCATTTTCCATTTTCTCTCTGCATTTCCTCTAACCTTGTCAGTTCCCTTTCTCCTCTGCAGCACTTCCCATCCCCTTCTTTTACCCAAACCATCTTCAATTGTCCTCCATGCCACTCTCTTTTTACCCACCTCATGTCTTCAATTGACCCCTACTCCCTTTTAACCCCCCCTTCCCGACTCACCTATCCTCTTACCCTCATCCTTTACTCCTCATTCCACTCTCCACCCTCAACCCAATCTCCATTTCATACACATAGGGCGGTCACGGTGGAGCAGCGGTAGAGTTACTGCCGGACAGCGAATGCAGCACCGGAGAACTGGGTTCGATCCCGACTACGGGTGCTGTCTGTACGGAGTATGTTCGTTCTTCGGTTTCCTCCCACACTCCAAGTACGTACAGGTTTGTAGGTTAATTGGCTTGGTGGATGTAGAAATTGTCCCTAATGTGAGCGGGATCGTGTTAATGTGCGGGGATCGCTGGTCGGTGCGGACCCGGTGGGCCGAAGGGCCTGTTTCCGCACTGTACCTCTAAACTAAACATGCATCACCTCCTTCTCCTCTCCTGTCCTTTTGCCCACTCCTCAACCATTCATGACCCCCTTGCCCATTCTCCCCTTACCCCTTTTCCACACACTCCTATCCCACTCCTTTCTTCACAGACTCTTGCCTTCTTAGCTCAGCTCTTTTCTTTATCTCTTCTTCCTCCTCTCACCTCTGTTTTCTCTATTCCATTGCTTTCTCTGTCTCTCTTCCCCTGTTCCTCTCTCCTTCTCCCTCCCCTCCCTCTCTACCCTGTCTGTCTCTCACTTCTTTCCCCGTCTCTCTTCACCCCATCTCTCTCTTCTCCCCACCTTTCTCCCATCATCCCCTTTTGTCGCCCTCTCTCTTTTCCAAATCTCTATCTCTCTTTCTCCCCCTCTCTTCTTCCACCCCATCTTCTACTTCTCCCTCTGTTCTTCCCTACCTTCGGTCTTTCTCTTCTCACCCACCTCACTTCCATCATCCCTCCTGTCTCTCTCTCTTCTCCAAATCTATCTCCCTCTGACGTCTCCCCGTCTCTCTCTTCTGCCACCCCCTCTTCTACTTCTCACTCTAACCGCCTGTCTCTCTCTTCTATCAACCCCTTCCATCTCTCTCTAATTTATCTCTCTCCCCCTCTCTTCTCGTCTGTCTCTTCTTCCACAACCCCCTCTACTTCTCCCTCTAACCCTCGTCTCTCTCTTCTCCCTTTTACACTCTTCTTCCCTGTCTTTTTCTCTTTCACCACACCTTTCTCCTCCAATTCTCTCGCTCTCTCGGTCTCTCTTCTCTTCTCCCCCCCTCTCCCTCTCCCTCTCCCTCTCCCTCTCCCTCTCTGCCCCTCCTGATCTCACAGATGAAGGAAAGGTCGCACATCCCGGAAGCAGCGCCCTGTCACCAAGGCAACAGTGACGGGAAAGTTATGCGCCGCGGGTTGGCGGCGCGGGCACCGCTAGCAACGGCCATGGTGACTGCGGCGTCTCAGCCTGACCCCGGGCCCAGCTAACGCCGCCGCTCCAGTCACCGGTGGAGAGTATGGGAAGGATCAGCATCAACATGGCAAATAAGAAAGGTACGTCCTGTGTCGCCTGAGCGCCGGCACTCGTTGCCGAGTCTGAGTTTAACCGAAGTGGGCGCGAGTGCCTGCCGGTCGGTCGGTCGGTCGGGAGCGCGCACAGTGCTCGTGGACGCGTGGTGCTCATGGACGCGCGTTGCTTGTGCACGCGCCGTGGCTTCACCAACAGGAGCCGTCGGGGCAGAGTCTGCGCACCCCCGGCACCCGGTTTTCCTGTACCTTGGATGGCATTTATAAACGTGCCACATAATAGACTGGGCACCAAGACTGGCGCCCGCAGAGTAAAAGGGGGCTGTGGCAGCATGGATGAAAGCAAAAAGAAAATGCTGATGCTGCAAACGTGAAGTAAAAGCGGAATGTCCAGAGGGTATTCAGCAGGCCACGAAGCACCCGTGGGAAGAGAGAGGAAAAAAAATAACGATAATGTTTCAGTTGAATGATCTCATCAGAACTGGAAGAGTGAGAAAACAAGTCATTTAAAAAATTGCAGACATAAATTCAGGCGAAGACAACAAAGTCAATGTAGGTGACAGATTATCCAAGGTTATCCCTCTGACACAATCGCCTTTAGTATTGTCTAAGAGGGAGTATTGTTAATGTTACGGATAGACGAGCTTACAAGAGACTAGCCAGTTCCAACAAAGACACAGAAGGCTAGTTATCTAACTTTGTGAATTCATTATTGAATCCTGAGGACTAAACATATCTGGAGGGTAGATGAGTTGTTTACATTGTTTTTTTGTTTGGAACAGTTATATTTAGACATATTTCTTATAGGTGCCCATTCTATGCAGATAGAAAGAAATGTACTGTTAATTTGGCAAATATTTTCAGAAAGAACATTCAGGAAGTATATGTGCATATTTCATTGAAATTGAGTAAAATAACAAATGGGATTCTGACGATTTTAAATAGTGGCAAAGTATAACAGCAAGGATATCAGAGGGAATCTTTAGAAATGACTGATGCAGACACAATTGGGATTCCTTGTACAGAAAGGTATGAGGCAACAGAAGGGATTTAATGAAATGATTTTACAGATAACAAACTTCAACTATATGTGTAAACTGGAAAAAACATGGTTTTGAAACAGAAGAAGTTATGAGTGAATATGATGGAGATATTTACAATCGAAGGATACAGCGTATATAGAGAAAAAGTGTACCTGTAGAGAGGCCAAGGAACCAGGGAGATAATATTAAACTGTTTCTTGAGATGAGGTTGACTTGCTTCAACCCCATTTTTTGAGATAACTGATAAGGACAATGTGAGAACTGCAGATTTTTCCACATGAAATGCCTGTCAGGATGGCGGGTGGGTGCGTAGTTTGTGAAGTGGTGCATCCACTTCTTCCTTATTCTGCTGACACATGACTCAAGATTCTCAGTGCGATCCCGTGCCCCTTCTCCACTTTGAACAGTCTTGGGCCAGGGATTCCCTGGAATCAGCAAAGATGTTGCTTTGCAGTAAGAAATATTGAAAACAGTATTAGGGCAACAGCATAGCCTTGCTTGACAACGACAGGGACTGAGATTGATAAGGATCATGATCTGCATGCCATCACAAATCATAGAAACATAGAAAATAGGTGCAGGAGGAGGCCATTCAGCCTTTCGAGCCAGCACCGCCATTCATTGTGATCATGGCTGATCGTCCCAAATCAATAACCCATGCCTGCCTTCTCCCCATATCCCTTGATTCCACTAGCCCCTCGAGCTCTATCTAACTCTCTCTTAATCAAAGGAGAAGGAGGTGAATTTCTATGTCATCCAAATTGAAGAGACTGTCCATCGCAGTTAACACACTCATGACAACGTTAAAAAAAGAAGCCATCTACAGCATATATAGAATTTATGTATTCGCTGTTGTTGGCATTTCTCTTGAAGATAATTTTCAACATTTACACAACCATTCTCGGAGCTAGTAGCTTTTTGGCCACAGAGAAAATGGTTGAGGAGAACTGCAGTGATGACTTAAGTTAGACACAAAATACTGGAGTAACTCAGCGGGACAGGCTAAGTTACTCCAGCATTTTATGTTTATCTTAGGTGTAAACCAGCATCCGCAGTTCTTACCTACACATGTAGTGATGACTTTCCCTGTGTCAAATGGCAGGGAAGCCGTACTGTCAGATTTGTCTTGTTTCTCACGGATGCTCATGCTAATTATGTTTTTGAGGTTGCCCTTACACCTCTTTCAGAGGTTGCCACATCTCTTCCTGGATGTGGCAATGGGATTGTAGATTTGTGACCAAGGTTCCTCACATCTAAGTTTACGAGCTTCAGCAGGGATGCCATCTGCTCCTGAGGTCTTGTTGCTTTTTATTTAGCCTCTGGCCTTTTTGACTTCTTATCTTTCAGGAAAAGATAAGACTGAGGATATCAAGGGTGATCACACAAAAGTTGAGGGGTTTTCAAAATGTTCCTTACACTGTTAAAGTTCGCTTTGTAAAACAGACAACAACAAACGGTTAAAGGTAAACCGTCAAGCTTTTAATAGATCGTCAGATGGGAGTGGCAGGGATCAGCAACAGATAGCATACAGCTATACTATTTTGCTCCCCGTGCTTTCCACTCTCCGAACAAAGGAAAGTTAGCACAGTTATACATATTTGTTATCAATAAAACACTCGTACCAAGTCCGAATATGGCATGACTGAAAGATTCTACAGCCTTTCAGAATACAAGAAAAGCTGGGTCTAAATCAAGCTCCTCCAATAAAAGTTATTGGTTATCTTTGCAGTGTCATTGGCTCATAGTCCTTCTTCATGGCCTTGGACAAGCACATGTTATACTGCAAGCTTCCATCTTAATTTCTATACCAAAATGACAACCTTTTACTCCATCTTTGTGTTCTACATAGTAAATGCAAAGTCAGCAACATTATACAGACTTGGCATGGACTTTAATATCTGCACAGTTTGGCAACATTACTCAGACTTGGCACGGAGTCACTCTATTGTCCTTTACAAGACCATATGTTCTTAGTTTCCATCTTAATTAGTAAGAAGAACAATTACAATGACTCAATTTTGTGAACCCTATTAGATTTGACTGTATTAGCTCTCTCATTTCCTCCTTTTTTATCATAACATGATAACATTCACAGTCCTCGATAGGTACACAATGGTCGCAATAATTTAATAATAAAAAATAGAGCAATGATTAGAAAGATAAAGCCATAATATATCACAGTACCACAAAGTCCACCGACCCAACAGTAAGGCCACCAGTTCCCATATCCCTTACCGTATCCGTGCATGTCACTGCTAACCTTACAGATTCTTTCAACTTCTTGGGAAATGTGGGTAGCAAGGTCAGTGATATTAGAGGATTCATCAGGGATATAGGCGCAACACTCGTTCTATTATAGCACAGGTGCCCCCTTTTTCTGCCAAGATAAAGTCTAATGCCATACGATTTTGCAAGGCCATAGTGCGGATGGCAACCATTTCTACAGAAAGAGACGTTATGGCCGTCTTTGCATCTACTAGGGCTTTGACTGTTGCATTTGGCATTGATTCCATGGCGGAGGCCATATTGTGCAACTCCCTAGCTGACAGCTGTCCCGTACATGGGGAAAGCGATCATCCAAATCCTCTGTGCTTCTGAGATACCCATTTTGATTCTCAGGGTTCTAGCTACCTCTGCAAGATCCTGGACCATCCTCATACAGGGAACAACATAGGCTAAACAGCAGCACCCATTCTAATGGTCGTTCTTTCCCCACCTCCTTTCCCAAGTGCTGTAGTCTCCCGGTGGCATCCCTGGCAGCCACAGGTGTGGCCATAACCTACACATAAAGTATGTTCCATTCACTGGTCGTGGTGGTCCCTGAGGAGAAATTACCATTCCTTTTCCAATCGGTTAGGTGTATCCAACAAGGATGATCTTTGACCTTCACTACCGTAGGTAGTACTCAGGCATGAGATTTCTCCGTGGATCCTCGGATTTCCGCAGATTTTGAAATTCGTTAAAAAAAAAATCAAACTCTCTATAAATCTATAAATGGCTTTCCGCGAGATAGTGGGGGTTGGACTGATGATCGAGGGTGCCGATTGGACAAGAGGGACGTTGGTCAGCAGGGGGACGGGACATGATGATTCAGCGCAATGATTGGAGTAGGGAGGCGTCCGGGGGCGGAACAAGGCGAGGCCTGGTGGAGCAGGGCCTGGGGGACGTCAGCGGGAGATTGGGCACTGAGCTGGGAAATGCCGGGGCGTGGCTGCAGGGTAATTTGTTGGTGTCAATAAGCGTTTTAAGGCAAGTAGAGGGAGTGTGTGTGAGCCCTGGTGAGCAGAGGGGGGAGTTTCCGTGAGTGTGAGTAAAGGTGAGGGGACGTCCCTGTGAGTATGAGCAGTGAGGGGGTCCCTGTGAGTGTGAGCAAAGGTGAGGGGTTTCCTGTGAGTGTAAGCAGTGAGGGGTCCCTGTGAGTGTGAGCAAAGATGAAGGGTTTCCTGTGAATTTGAGCAGTGAGGGGGTCCCAGTGCGTGAGCAAAGGTGAGGGGTTTCATGTGAGCAGTGAGGAGGTCCCTGTGAGTGTGAGCAAAGGTAAGGGGGGATTCCCTGTGAGTGTGAGCAGAGGGGGGCCCTGTGAGTGAGCAAAGGTGGGGGGTTTCCTGTGAGTGTGAGCAGTGAGCGGGTCCCTGTGAGTGAGCAAAGGTGAGAGGGTCCCTGTGAGAGCAGTGAAGGGTACCCTGTTAGTGACCAAAGGTGGGGGGTTTCCTGTGAGTATGAGCAGTGAGGGGGGCCCTGTGAGTGTGAGCAAAGGTAAGGGGGGTCCCTGTGAGTGTGAGTAGTGAGGGGTTCCCTGTGAGTGTGAGTGGGGAAGACCCTGCGAGAAATTAAGGGTAAACAGGCAGAAAACGGTGTCATTTCAAGGTACAATTATCAAAAATATTCTGCATAATTCTGCCCCCTTTTACCCCCGCCAGGGGCGTTGCCCCTTGGAATCCTACCAGGGGGCAATGCCCCCTGGACCCCCATATCTCTTCCTCTTTTTTCCATTTTTTCCTGTCTCATGCCTGAGTACTTGGAAGGGCCCCTTTCACCATTCTCCTAGTTGTATGGATTCGCATTAATGTCAGCTGGTAGTGGTTTCTGCATCTTCAATACCTGTGAATGCAAAACTGACAGGGTTCAGGTTAATTGCTGTGCATACATCAGATTAATCGCCGAGGATGTAGGTCAAAGCTAACTTCCACACTTTTAAATACTTACAAGGCAGATCCTTTAAAAATAGTTCATTGTTAAGAAAAAAACAATTTAAAATTTGATTCCCAATTGTTCCAATCTATCTTCCCAAATTCACAATTTCGACTTAACAGATTTTTTTCTGAGATAAAGGCATCTCCAATCTCATCCAACACCTCTACTTGGATTTCACGTGGCCAGCGTGGAATTCAGGTCTCTATTTGAACTCAATTCAAAGGGTATGAAATAAGAAAAAAAAACATAAAACACCGATAAGACAAAACAACCTGCATATTTGCATCTCTCCACTATAGCCTGGGACTGGATGTTAAGTAACCCGACAGGCTTTGGGAGGATGCCACTAGCGAGAGACAGACAGAGCGAAATGCTGGAGTCAGGAGAACAAAGAACAAACAGTTAATTTTCATAGAATGCTAATGCATTTGCAAAGAATAAAGGACAAGAACTGCAACTTCTTAAAGAGACACACATTACCTCTTAAAACACATGAGATTCTACAAAGATGTATCACGTAAAAGAGCAAGCTCATTCAATTTCATCTGAATTATAGGATTAATTCAACATTCACTCAGAATCGGTTCCACAAACAAGTATCAGTCTTCTCACTCTCACTTCAAGGAAATCATGCAAACTCTTAAAAATTTGATACACCCAAATATGTTCATACTTTGTTCATAAATACAACACATACCGAAGGACAGTCTCGACCCAAAACACACATTTACACATCACTTGTATCTCACTCGACCCTCTCTGCTGTTGCTACTCCCCCCTGTTAGACACGGGCCATTTCATTAAAGCTTCAAAGTGTAAGCTACATTCCACATTCCCTTTCCTCCTTACCAGCATGCGTAAGGGAATGTATATAGTGTAAAAGAACTGGCAGAGAAGCATCAGGTACACAAACTTGTCCGAGAGGGGTGAGCCAGAGGCCCATCAAAGGGTCAAAGAGCAGCCCCCTCGTTTTCAAAAATCGTGTTGAGCAGCAGAGGCGTCCCCCCTGTATTAACTTTACATTCCCTTTGTCTGGCAGAGACGTTCTGTCTACTAGAATCTTTGGTTCTGTGAGGACCAATGTGCGGGCAGTAATGTCAGCTAGGGCATTCCCCTGGGAGGCTTTGTAGTCGCGGCCACTCGTATGGGCATTGCACTTAATAATGGCCAGGTGGACTGGGAGGGCTGAGGCTTGCAGTGTGGCTGGTGCAGTAGCCAGTGCTGTTTTTAAGTTGTGAAGGTCTTCTTCTTGTTGGAATGAGAGAGTTAAAATGAATAAAGGGATGCTGTGCTGCTTTGGCAGAGGCACGGGTGACAGTAGTTTATTGTATAATGCTACGTCGGGAATTCACTGTCAGCAGAAATCAACCAAGCCCTGAAAAGCCCTCATCTGCTTAGGGGTGGGTGGGCTGGTGTGGTTCACAATGGAATGCTTGTTCTGTAGTACTGAACAATATACTTGCGTGAAAAGAGGTGATTGGTCCGATTCCTTGTCAGTCAGGATCCTGGGCCACCTGCCAAAGAGCAACACATCTCACTTGCCCGGTTACGAGCTCTGTGCCAAAAGTTATTCAAAGTTCAATGGTAATTTGCACAGCGGGCAGACTCTTATCACCGGCAAACCTGGCCGCAAAGCCTTCATAATTTTCTATCTCTCCTCGTGGAGAGCTAGCTTTCTCCTTATCTTTATACTTGCAAACAGAAGGTCAGCTTTCACCTTATCAGCACACTGTGTTCCTGCTGGAATGCTCGTTCTGTACTCAATGCCCTGTCTGATGAAGGCTGAAGAAATTCTCTTAAGTGAAACTGAAGGGGAACGCATGTTAAAGGAATGACAATTCCCACAATAGACCCTGTGCAGACTGTTAGTTGAGTTCTCGTCTCCTGCATCGTAAAAGGTCTGCATTCAATTACTTTGATCATATCAATAGGTCGTTTCAGGCATTGAGCCAGGTACAGTGTCTCAGCATCACGCTTTATTTTTTTTATTTTTTTTTACAGTCTTCTTTGATTTATTCCTGTCTCTGGTGCTCTGCGTTGTTTAACTCTCTCACTGCTGGATTCATTACTGCTCCTCCTACCTCTTCTGCCTCAGCCTTTTCCCGTCTTCTTTCTCATCTTCCTTTTCAGTCTCCGAGTCGCTATCAGTATCATTTTCTTCTGGGGGTGCTCTTCCCTGTAGGGGTGCCGGAACCCCCTTCCCTACGGGATCTTAGTGGGGTAGCTCCTGCTGCTAGGGAATGGTGGCCAGGGCATATGGGGGAGGTGGTCTACACTATTCCCGACTTTGTTCCTCATCTCCCCCAAATTTGTTTCTCATCCCCGTCTTCTATAAGCAGGGTCGCCATGCCAGACAAGGGGGCCCCGGAGGACTCACCGGTACCGGGTTTGTTCTTAACTACTAATTGCTTGTTCTCCGAACTCTTCTAATCAGCGCTTTCTTTCTTTGCCTTAGCCCTTATCTCCTCTTCCTCTGCCCACTGGCATTCCCTCTGAAGTACTTTCCATTCTTTTATAGTTCCGTCTTTTTAATTGTCTCAAAATTCCATATTCCCCCTACTGGCCAAGACTCATCACCCAACGTTTGGTCAATAATCCTTGTTTTTAGGATTCAAATAACACATGTGTTGTATGGCCGTCCCCCGCCGCTATTATCCAAATTATTCACCATGCGTAGCCAATCATCGACTAGTTACAAAGTAGCAAATAAATACACAACTATCAACAAACCTTTTTGTTTGCCATGCCCAATCGCCGACTATTCTTTTTAGTAGCAAATTCACAATACAATCTATCCAATACACATTTGCGACAAAACCTTTTTAGCACAAGGCTGGACTGAGTTGATCATGTGGGATATCAAGGGTGATCACACAAAAGTTGAGGGGTTTTCAAAATGTCCCTTACACCACCACATGTCCTATATAATTTTGCTTCCACGTTTCGATCCGAACATGGTCTACTCAGATCTGGTCCTAGTCATCTTACTCCTGCCATCATGACTGGATCAAGTCTATGTTGTAGCTGGTAGCAATGTTAAAAGAAATCTATCACAGACAATTTCCACTCCAATGCTGCAAAACATTCATTATCATAATCTAGGAACTTCGGATGCTTTGACATTGACATAAGACACGATGGGCAGTTTGAATAATCAGATGGTAGGTACATTTATTCTGGATGAGCAAACTAGGAGATGAATAGCTGTTGAGAAATGAATTAGTCTGGCATTTCAGTAACTCTCCCTGTGGAATAAGTCATTGACTGGCAACCTTTCACCTAGCTAACATTAAACCAGCATGCTATGGTTATAAGTGCAGACATTCCAATCCTAAAATGCACAGATGAGGCCAGATAGAATGTTTCCTGCAATCTTAAAAGGATACCCTGCATGCATTCCAGAGAGAGAAACATAGATTCTTCTTGGCAACGTCAAACTGAAAAGACGCAACTTTGGGCAGTGCAATCAGGAAGGAAGGTGTAAGGAAGGTTGATGTCATCAGAGTGGTGCTCATAATAAAATATTGGGAGCATGGCTCATCTTTGCTGGAGAGACTAGCACAATTTTAATGTAACGGTGACTGGCCCAGCAACGTTATCATGTTAGATTATACCATAACAACAGGGATGCCAGTTTCACTTGTGCCAAGAAGGGTTTCAATGATTGTTTGATTGATCACCATCTCATCTATTCTGATGTCTCCATCAACCGACCCCAAAAGCAACTTACAATGACAATAGAAACATTGCCGCAGGAAAATCCATGTTACAGCTCTCATGAACCTAACAGACAATCTAACAACTCACAGACAAAGTACATACATAGGAAATAATGAACAGTTCCCTCTCTGACATGCATGATAGAGAATTCGAGCAGTTCACCACTTAATGAAGAACATTCTCTTTCAGCGCTAAGTGTAGGTTTCTGCCGAATTCTCAGTTGAGCAATTAAACAATTGAAGACGCTAGAAAGCTTTTTGAATGCTGCAATCATCAATGATGAAGGAACTGAGTAAACCATCTACTGATTGCTTCCCCATATAGTGCTGATTTATTAGAAGGCTCTTGAACCTAGAGTAAATAGGGGAAATAAGTAACTAATTGAGACAGTTGCCTGTGCTAAATTTGCATCAATGATTTGGATGAGAACATACAGGTCAAGATTAGCAAGTTTGCTGATGATACAAAAGTGGGTGGTTTTGCAGATAGTAAAGATGGTTGTGAAAAATTACAGCAGGATCTGAATTGATTGGCCAGGTGGGCTGGGAAATGGTTGATGGAATTTAATACAGAGAAGTGTGAGGTGTTGCATTTTGGAATGCCTAACAACGCCAGGACCTACACAGTGAATGGTAGGCCTATGGAGAGTGTTGTGGAGCAGAGGGATCAAGGAGTGCAGGTGCACGGTTCCTTGAAGGTCGAGTCGCAGGTAGATAAAGTGGTCAAAAAGGCTTTTGGCACATTGGCCTTCATCAGTCAATATCAGAGTATAGAAGTTAGGAGGTCATGTTACAGTTGTATAAAACTTTGGCGAGACCGCATTTAGAATATTGTGTTCAGTTCTGGACACCATGCTATATGAAAGATATTGTCAAGCTTGAAAGGGTTCAGAGAAGATTTATGAGGATGTTGCCAGGACTAGAGGGTGTGAGGTATAGAGAGAGGTTGAGTTGGCTGGGTCTCTATTCCTTGGAGCGTGATGAGGGGTGATCTTTAGAGGTTTGTCTGAATCCACTTGAATGGAACAGCATGATACGCATGTTGTTAAATGAAATTATCATAGAGATAAGTGCAATCAATAGTTGAGGATAGTTCTTGATAAAGGAAATGCCATTTAGACTTAAAACAGCTGTAGGATATTACTTAGAGACAGAGTGTATATCTACTGACATGTTTTTTGACTGCTTTCTAACATAACATGAACATTGAATAGACATTGGGAAAAAAAAACCTTTTATATCAATCTACTGAAACCGAGATGTGTCAATTATAACCTTATCAGTCTCTATCAGTAAGGATGAGTACAAGGGTACACAAAAATGCTGGAGAAACTCAGCGGGTGCAGCAGCATCTATGGAGCGAAGGAAATAGGTAACGTTTCGGGCCGAAACCCTTCTTCAGAGTAGTTAGGGAAATCAAGAGGGGTGGTCTAATGATTGGAGTTCAATTCCTATGTCAAAGTTCGTCTCTTAAAAAGCAGACAGCAACAAAATTGTTAAAGGTAAACCAAGGCAATCTTTAATCGATTCGTCAGATGGGAGTGGCGAGATCTACAAAGAGCACACACGTTGCTCAGTGCTTCTCGGGCTCCACTCACAGAACAAAGGAAAGTTTGCGCAATTATACATTTTTCTTATCAGTAAAACACTCCTACCAAGTCTGAATATGGCATGACTGAAAGAGTCTATAGCCTTTCAGAATATATCAAAAGCTGGGTCCAAATCATCCAATAACAAGTTATTACTTATCTCTGGAGCGTCAGCTATTTTTTTCAATCTTGGCTTCTTTATGGTCTTGAAAGAAGCACATGTTATTACGCAGGTTTCCATCTTAATGTCTTTATTAAAAAGACAACCTGTCCTCCATATTGTGTTCCATATAATTTGCAAAGTCATTCAGACTTGGCACTGAGCCATTCTTTTGTTCTACTAGACCATGCTTTTGCAGAAGAACGACTCCATTTTGTAAACTATATTAGATTTAACTATTAGCTCTTTCATTTCCTTTTTATCAAACATGATAACATTCACAGTCCTCGATGGACACACAATGGTCACAAGCATTAGAGCAATGATTAGCAGAATGATAGAGCCATAATGTATCACAGTACCCCAAAGTCCACCAAACCAAAGGTATGGACACCAGTTCAATAGTACCCCAAAGTCCATCAAACCAATGGTATGGCAACCAGTTCTCACTCTCTTCATTGACAACCATCCTGATGAAGCTTGTTTAAGGTGAATGGATCAGGTGCCACCTGTAGGCGGTGTAATCCTTTCAGCCAATATTCTTGGGATTGTGCCATAAAGTTCGCACCTGTCCGAGGGTGTTGCCAGTGTCTTTGGAGAGTGTTGCACAGGTGCTCCCCCCTCTCGGCCTGTGGTGGGGTTCACCACCTTGAGTGAGACTCCAGCATATCCATGGGCTTTGGACAGTTTCTCCTCCCAGTAGGTTTGGGTGGCCTGCATCCACATCACCACGTAGAAGCGGCTGCTGGACTGGAAGCCAAAGGCAAAGCCACCGTAGATTGTGGTCTGGGTTGATGTAGAAGGTGCTACTGAAGTTGATGGCGTTGAACTCCTCGAATCCGACAGCAAGGCCAGGGTCAGATTTGGCGGTCTGCAGTAACTCCCTGCCCTTGTTGCGCACTACCCAGTTAGGAACGATCTGCATCATCCCCTTTGGAACTTCCTCAGGTCCGTCTCACTGATGGCGCTGTTCTCGGGGCACATGTCATAGATATCTGGGATGTTGTTGTCAAAGTCGTCTTTGCAGGTGTCTCCTCTGCCGTCACAATCGGCATCAATCTGGTCAGAGTTGGGAACAAAACGGCAATTGTCCTTCTCATCAGAAATGCCATAATTGCCATCCTCATCAATGTCCTGATTGTCATCACACTGATTACCCACCAGGTCTGAGTCATTGTCTTCCTGGATTGGGTTTTGCATAATCTCTTTCAAGAGGTCCATCTGTTTCGAAATGTTCAGCTTCTCTCTCTCTAGACCCATGGTCATATGATAGAGCTCAAAATGCTTCAAAATTGTTGATCAAATGTGGTTTGTCTTTCCGAAGTTGTGACCGAAGGCTTTGCACTTCCTCCTGATCTATAAAGACGTTCTTTCTCCCAAGTTGTCCATCAGTGTGTGAAACCAGCATTCTTCTTCCTTCTCCATCAATGCCAACTGTCTGTCTGATCCATCCCAACTCAGCTCCTCACTTTGATCCCGGCTGGGATTTACCTCAATCCAGTTCTGTAACTGAGTTGCACTCTAAAATCAAGGCTTTTCAACTCCACAACCTGATTGCTCTCCTTCAGCTGCTGTGTGATGGAAGCGAGATGGTCATTTTCAGACTGGGCATTGGTGAGCACATTTCTCATCTGTTTCAGCTCGGTCTGTAGCTCCGGGATAAGCTGCCACCCTTTTCTGGTTACTTCAAGAACCTGTGGTAATGGATCCATCTTGGTCAGTGTTATAAACGTAAGGACAGTTGTCAGCCTTATTCAGGACGTCTTGGTGCAAGGGTTGTTCCCCAAGTCCAGCACATCTGGGCCAACCTCAGGATAAAAAGAAGGGTCAATAATAGCCCCATTGTCCTTTCTTGGTACTCCTCCATTTATAGTCAAAAGTATCAGATGTCTCCAACGGGGGTAATCTTCAATCTTCACGGCGGTTGGTGTCATAGTAGCACCTGGTACAGTCCCCTCTAACACAGTCCCAATTTTCTCCGATCCCAGTACCTTAGTACGTAGTCTCCCAACTAGTATGGACTGTGTCTGTGTTTAACTGGCAGTGGCTTCCGCGTTTCCAATCCCTGTGAATGCAAGACTGACAAGGTTCTGCTTAATTGCTGTGTGTATGTGATTCATTCATCGCTGAGGGCCTGTAGGCACAACTAACCTCCACACTCTTCCGTGTCCTATTCATTCCCTCCACTAATCCAGAATTCTACGGGTGGTGGGGGGGGGGGGGGTGAGATCACTCTTTAACTACCTACAAGGCAGACCCTTTAAAAATAGATCATTATTTTTAAAAAATCAATTAAAAAATATTCCCAATTGTTCCAATCTATCTCCCCAAATTTACAATTTCAAATTAACAGATCTTGTTCTGAGATAAAGGCATCTCCAATCTCATCTAACACTTCTACCTGGATGCCAGATGGCCATGGTGGAATTCAGGTCTCTATTTGAACTCAATTCATGTAAGGCTGGGTAACTATTTTGTTGCAATCTATATATTTCTCCTTGATTATATCATTTTCCAGTGCCCATTTGTCTGAATCCACTTGAATAGAACAGCATGATACGCATGTTGTTAAATGAAATTATCATAGAGATAAGCGCAATCAATAGTTGAGGATAGTTCTTGATAAAGGAAATGCCATTTAGAATTAAAACAGCTGTAGGATATTACTTAGGGACACAATGTATGTCCACTGACATATTTTCTGACTGCTTTCTAAAATAACATGAACATTGAGTAGACAATGGGGAAAAAAAAACCTTTTATATCAATCTACTGAAACCAAGAGATGTGTCAATTATAACCTTATCAGTCTCTATCAGTAAGGATGAGTATAAGGATGTTAGTTAGGGAAATCCAGAGGGGTGTTCTAATGATTGGAGTTCAACTCCCATGTCAAAGTTTGTCTCTTAAAAGCAGACAGCAACAAAATTGTTAAAGGTAAACCAAGGCAATCTTTAATCGATTCGTCAGACGGGAGTGGTGAGATCTACAAAGAGCACACACATTGCTCAGTGCTTCTCGGACTCCACTCACAGAACAAAGGAAAGTTAGTGCAATTATACATTTTTCTTATCAGTAAAACACTCCTACCAAGTCTGAATATGGCATGACTGAAAGATTCTATAGCCTTTCAGAATATAGGAAAAGCTGGGTCCAAATCAAGCTCATCCAATAACAAGTTATTACTTATCTCTGGAGTGTTAGCTATTTTTTCAATCTTGGCTTCTATGGCCTTGAAAGAAGCACATGTTATTACGCAGGTTTCCATCTTAATGTCTTTATTAAAAAGACAACCTGTCCTCCATATTCTGTTCCAAATAATTTGCAAAATCATTCAGACTTGGCACCGAGCCATTCTTTTGTTCTACTAGACCATGCTTTTGTAGAAGAACGACTCCATTTTGTAAACTATATTAAATCTGACTATTAGCTCTTTCACCCAACTGGAGAATTTAAATACAATTAAGTAAATGCTTTCAGAATATTAAGCTGGTATCACCATGGTGACTATGAAACATTATTATCTTTAAAACACCACTTAAAAAGAAACATCTATATAACTAAAAGTCTCAACTTGACAACTTCCTGTCTGCGCTGTATATTGATTTTAGAAAAAAACACTACCATATATCACTATAATTTTTGGCCATCTCACAGTCCTCCTCCGCTGAGGCAGCCCTGAGGATTTTTCCGATCGATGAAAAATAAAAAAGTTATGAATGTTTAAAAAATCTTGAGGTCAGCTGATTGATCCTCTCGCCTGTCAATCACCATGATGAAAGTAACGCCCCTTCCGGGGGGCCAGGAGTATAAAGCCCAAATGATATGAAATTGCATTTGAATTTGGTGGCCTGCACTCTGCTTGAAATGGTATGAAATTGCATTTGAATTTGGTGGCCTGCACTCTGCTTGAAATGGTATGAAATTGTATTTGAATTTGGTGGCCTGCACTTTGCTAGAAATGGTATGAAATTGCATTTGAATTTGGTGGCCTGCACTCTGCTTCAAATGGTATGAAATTGCATTTGAATTTGGTGGCCTGCACTCTGCTTGAAATGGTATGAAATTGCATTTGAATTTGGTGGCCTGCACTCTGCTTGAAATGGTATGAAATTGCATTTGAATTTGGTGGCCTGCACTCTGCTTGAAATGGTTTGAAATTGCATTTGAATTTGGTGGCCTGCACTCTGCTTGTAATGGTATTTCAAGGAATAGCCGTGAGTGAACTGCCAGCCCACCAGCCGTGAGTGAACTGCCAGCCCAACAGCCGTGACTCAGTCAACTACCAGCCGTGAGTGAGTGAACTGCCAGCCCACCAGCCCTGAGTGACTGAACTGCTAGCCCACCAGACCTGAGTGACTGAGCTGCCAGCCCAAGAATCCATTCGGCCCACAATGTCCATACTACCCCTCTGGAAACCAGTCCCTTCGGCCCACAACACCCATACTAGCGCTCCAGAACACCTCCCCCCCCCCCCCCCCCACTGGCCACCAATATTGGTATTGGTGGAGAGGTGGAATATTGCATTTGGGGACCAGCCCTCCCATGTGAACATGGGACCCAACGGGTCCCACTTAGTCTAGTATTACCTAAATGGTAAGAGATTGCAGCTCTGAGATGCAGATGGATCTGGCTTAGTGCATGATTTGTGAAAGCCTAGTATGTTGGAACTGTAAGTTATTAGGTAAGTTAACAGAATGTTATTGTTTCTTACAATAGACATTAGGTGCAGGAGTAGGCCATTCGGCCCTTCGAGCCAGCACCGCCATTCACTGTGATCATGGCAGAAATGCATCCACACTCAGTACCCCGTTCCTGCCTTCTCCCCATATCCCCATGACTCCGCTATCTTAAAGCGCTCTATCCAACTCTTTCTTGAAAGCATACAGAGAATTGCCTTCTGATGCAGAGAATTCCACAGATTCACAACCCTCTGTGTGAAAAAGTTTTTCCTTATCTCCGTTCTAAATGGCTTACCCCTTATTCTTAAACTGTGGCCCCTGGTTCTGTACTCCCCCAACATCGGGAACATGTTTCCTGCGTCTAGCATGTCCAAACCCTTAATAATCTTATATGTTTCAATAAGATTCCCTCTCATCCTTCTAAATTCCAGAGTATACAAGCCCAGCCGCTCCATTCTATCAACATATGACAGTTCCGCCATCCCGGGAATTAACCTCGTGAATCTACACTGCACGCCCTCAATAGCAAGAATGTCCTTCCTCAAATTTGGAGACCAAAACTGCACACAATACTCCAGGTATGGTCTCACTAGGGCCCTGTACAACTGCAGAAGGACCTCTTTGCTCCTATACTCAACTCCTCTTGTTATGAAGGCCAACATGCTATTCGCTTTCTTCACTGCCTGCTCTACCTGCATGCTTACTTTCAGTGACTGATGAACAAGGACCCCCAGATCTCGTTGTATTTCCAACGGAATTGAATTTTGTTTCCTTTGAAGGAATTGAATACAAAGGCAGGGAGGCTATATAGTGTACAGTGTATTGTTTCTTTAAGAAAGAGTTTGGGATGTCCAAAAGTAAGCCATTGCCCAGCCCCTCACTTGTTACAGCCACATTACTTATGTGGCCTGTTCACTTGAGTTTCTCGTCAATGGTGATACCATAATGTTGGTGGTGGAGGACTCTGATAGTAATGTGATTGAATATCGAAGGTGGTTGTTATACTCTCTTTTGTCATAAATGATTATTGCCTGCACTTGTGTGTTGGCACTTGTAAACCCTTCCTGAATGTTGTACAACTCTTAGAAACATAGAAACATAGAAAATAGGTGCAGGAATAGGCCATTCGGCCCTTCGAGCCTGTAACGCCATTCAATATGATCATGGCTGATCATCCAACTCAGTATCCTGTACCTGCCTTCTCTCCATACCCCCTGATCCCTTTAGCCACAAGGGCCACATCCAACTCCCTCTTAAATATAGCCAATGAACTGGCCTCAACTACCTTCTGTGGGAGAGAATTCCACAGATTCACCACTCTCTGTGTGAAAAATGTTTTTCTCATCTCGGTCCTAGAAGACTTCCCCCTTATCCTTGAACTGTGACCCCTTGTTCTGGACTTCCCCAACATCGGGAACAATCTTCCTGCATCTAGCCTGTCCAACCACTTAAGAATTTTGTAAGTTTCTATAAGATCCCCCCTCAATCTTCTAAATTCTAGCGAGTACAAGCCGAGTCTATCCAGTCTTTCTTCATATGAAAGTCCTGACATCCCAGGAATCAGTCTGGTGAACCTTCTCTGTACTCCCTCTATGGCAAGAATGTATTTCTTCAGATTAGGAGACCAAAACTGTACGCAATACTCCAGGTGTGGTCTCAACAAGACCCTGTACAACTGCAGTAGAACCTCCCTGCTCCTATACTCAAATCCTTTTGCTATGAATGCTAACATACCATTTGCTTTCTTCACTGCCTGCTGCATCTGCATGCCTACTTTCAATGACTGGTGTACCATGACTCGTTGCATCTCCCCTTTTCCTAATCGGCCTAACTCTTGCTGCCAACAGACATGTAATGCTTCATTTGCTGAGGAGTTGTGAATAGAAGTGAACGTTGTTGTAATCATTAGCAGACATCCCCATTTCTGACTTTGATAGCCACCTTCCTTTAAGTCAGAGAGTTGTATAGCTTAGAAACAGGCTCTGAAGAAATGTCCCGACCCAAAAAGTCACCCATCCTTTTTTTCTCCAGTGATGCCGCCTGGCCAGCTGAGTTACTCCAGCACTTTGCGTCTATCTGTAGCCCACAGTGTCAATGTTGACCATCATGCCTATCAATACTCTTTTCTGCAATCATTCCATATCCCTCTTGCCTTGCTCAATAAAGTACTAGAAGCCTCAGGTGTTGCTCATTTAGTTTAGTTTAGTTTAGGGATACAGTGCGGAAACAGGCCCTTCAGCCCACTGGGTACGCGCCGACCAGCGACCCCCGGACATTAACACTATCCTACACCCACTAGGACAATTTTTACATTTACCAAGCCAATTAACCAACAAACCTGTACGTATAAGGAGTTTGGGAGGAAACCAAAGTTCTCGGAGAAAACCCACGCAGATCACGGGAGAATGTACAAACTCCGTACAGACAGCACCCGTAATCAGGATCGAACCCGGTTCTCTGGCGCTGCATTTGCTGTAAGGCAGCAACTCTACCGCTGCGCCACCGTGAGCACCCCTACTGTTCCTGCCTCCACCTCCTCCTTTGGCAGCTCAATCCAGATGTCAACTGTTGTTTGTGTGAATAATTTACCCCTCAGATCCTTTTTACATCTCCTTCCTCACACCTTAGACCTATGTCCTTATGTTTTAAACAACCCTACCATAGGAAACAGACTATGTTATCCTAACGATAGACGCACCAACTATCACTTGTAAATCAGAGCAGACTGAGGCATGAAGAAAATTGCATCCTCTAACTCCTCTTCATTACATCTCCTTGTGCTTTCGTATAGAAGAATTGCAACTTGGTCAGGCAGTAGACAACAAGAAGATAACCAGAGATGGGATGGAAATTCCATGTGGTGAACCACCAGGAAAAGAGTGCCTTGGAATAAGGGCAAGGGGAGATTATAGCACAGGTTACAGCTCCCTGGAGGGTAATGTCACAGCATGAGAACTTCGGGGATAAACTATGAAAGAAAATTGATATGGTGTATGCAATGTGTTGAGTGGAGGACTTGCAGGCCTGTCTATAGAGTTCTGAGGCTATCCTTTCCACTGCGGATATAGTTGTCAATTCAGTGGCCCAATTGTAAGCCCAAAAATAGTATAATATCAGAAGGTCAATATCGCATGTTCCACTGCAGAACAAGGAGCACAGTGGAAACTCAGAATTTTGTTATTATGGTTCTGGCTACCTATATTCATGACCTCAGAAACCTGTTCTCCAAAAGATTATTTGGATTTCTGAAGCTCTGTATCAATGGTTCGATGTTGTGCATGTCAGCTATTCTCACACAGGATTATAGCATTCGTGATCCCACCATAGTTATTTCATTAGGGCTTGATAATGCATGTTAGGGTTGCCAAGAAGGTGCAGTCTAAAAGCAGATGATCTGGACTGTTTGCTACTTGAATTATCGTATCCAAGATCGTATGCAGTCTTTCTCCACTAGAGGTCAACAGCACTGCAAGGAACCAAAATGCAGATGCATCATACAGAAGTGCATGTTTTTGCCTCTGGATTGGCATTGAGCAAATGCACGAGCTATGTTGTGATTTCTATGGAATTTTGAATGTTTTTGAATGAAATGTAGTCAGCTCATATTCAGTGAACTAATGCATCAATTGCAAATTATCATCCTTATTTTCTAGTTTCTGCCTCTTTCCTCTTTATCTTGGTAACCTTCTCTGCCCAACAGTGCTATGAAATTTGTCTACACTTCCAACCTTCTGCTTTGCTAGGTTTAAATTTCTCCACTTTTTGTTGACCATGCCCAGGGGCGGATCTACTATGAAACTAATTAAGCTTAAGCTTCAGGGCCCCTAATCCCGGAGGGGCCCCAGAAGCGACTTTAGTCCAGATATTCTTCCAATTTAAATCGGAATTCCGATTTTGTTGTTTTCCTAGAAATTAATCTGATTTTTCACCTCGACTAAAGCCCTCGCCTCGACTAAACTTCACCTCACACTTAAACCTCAACTCACTAATCCCCAACTAATCGCCGCCTCTCTCCTGCTTCTGTGGGGAGGGGCTGCAGACGGGCGGGGCTCAACGTCAACGTCAGCGCACGTGTGCCCCTCCCCTCCCACCGCTGCACTCGGCCCTGCGCCCCCTGGTTGGAGCCGTTTCGCTCACGTGAGGCGCCGCCAACAGCCGGGGGGGTGGTGGGGGCTATAAATAGCGGGAGCGGGAGAGAGGCGGCGATTAGTTGAGGCGCGGATTACGCGTGAGGTGGGAGGTTTAGTCGTGAGGTGGGAGGTTTAGTTAAGTTATATATAATACATGCCATTTTTTCCTTGCAGCTTACTATGTAAGTTCTCCCAAGAAAGTGGTTGACCAGCACCTAACTCAGGCTCATATGACTTCCCATTACAACAGAATACTCTCTGCTAAAGGTAAACACGCAAGGTCTATTCAGTGTGACCACGATATTATACTTCATTGTATGTCTTGGCCTGGGTTTTGTGTAGTTATTGATATCCAAATATTTGTTGTTAAATATAGAACTGAATTTGTGATTTTTGCCCAACATAAACGTTGTGATTTTTGCCCATGCATAGCCTAACCATGCGTATCTAATGCAAAAATTCCAAAATTTCTGACATTGGTTCAGCACATCTAAGCAGAGTGTATTGATGAGGTGTCCATGTTTTATTTCATGTGGTGATCAGCAAGACAGTGTGAAATTTGCTCAAACATTTTGTACTATGTTTAAATAGGGTCATGTTGTTTTTCCCTAGGTTGATGAAGATTTTAGTGAAGGAGCAAGTTGTTAGAGAGATCAAAGTAGTACATTTTAACTGGCGTATCAACATTAAAAAAAATCTTTTCAATGGTTTGTTAATGTTAAAACCAAATTTTAAGATCTTTCAAATAGCTTGTAAATTTAACAAACATTAAATCCCCTCAATCACTTGTTAATTTATAAACACTTTTGAGAAAAATTATGTGAATTTAGATATATTTTAAAGGTTCAATATTTCTGAACTTCTAAAAACGTTTTTCTTAAAGTTTATAATCTTTTAAGGATAGCATACTTGTCTCAGCAACACGGGGCCGAGTCTGGGTCTTGCCATATTTTTCTGAATTTTATGGGTTGTTCCAAGTTTGGTTGGTCCATTGAGTTATTTTTACAGCTACACGAAACAAGACAGAAGAGAGCACCAGAGAAAATCTCCAAACAATTTGTCTAATTCTGTGTTAAGCACTGTCAGCTTACCACTGAGTCAGAAATTGGGGCCAATATGACTGTTAGGAATCTTAAGCTCCCTTTGAAGCTAATAATATTGAATTATACAGCATCAGCAAAATGAATTTAATAACTTTGTTTCTCTTATAATACAAACATTCCTAACCAATTGTTTTTTTTTCAGATTGCAGGCTTACTTCTTGTTTTAATACTTTCACAGTCATTCATGGGAGAATAATAGATTCATTAATATATAGACAGACTGCAATACAAATGATTTGATTGTGGCTATAGCCAATTTTGAATTAGTTTATTATGATAGAATAAGATCATAAGAGATAGGAGCAGAATTTGGCCATTTGGCCCATCGAGTCTATTTCGCCATTTGATCATGGCTGACCTATTCCTCTCTCTCAATTCCATTCTACTACCTTCTGCCCATAACCTTTGATGCCCTTACTAATCTAGAACCTATCAATTTCCATTTTTAAAATACCCAATGTCTTGGCCTCCACAGCTATCTGCGGCAATAAATTCCACGGATACACCACCCTCTGGCTAAAGAACTTTCTCCTCATCTCGATTCTAAAGGCACGTCCTTTTATTCTGAGGTTGTACCATCTGGTTCTAGACTCTCCAAATGATAAGTTTACACCATGGAAAGTCTTAAACTCAGCAAATCAGAATATTTATTTCTTGTCAACCTAGAATTGGGAACTGAAGATTAAATCTTCATTTGAATCTGGAGTAAGGTTGAAACTTGAATTTTCTGATACTGGACAAGGAATACTATAATAACCAAAGTTTCTGGTATCAGATTGCATTAATATGACATTATCATCATGTCTTCTGTCAAATGCAGGGTTAAAAAAATGTTTCAATCAAAAAAGGAGTAAGGTAGAGGTGGATGATATGAAATTATTGATTACAATGTTGTGTCCAGAATTTACTTAAATGCCTAACTGAAATATGGAACACAATATATAATCATCTGCCATCTGTCTTGCATCCTTGGGGGAATCGATCGGGGTGTGGTGGGGAGAGGGCAGTGGAGCAGGGTGTTGCCGATTGCATGAGAATTGCACCCAAAAATACTGTATATAACGGTTGAGTATTCTGTGTTTTACACTGCAATTCTATATTTAAAGTATTAATGTAAAGTGCAGTAGAAATAAATCAAATGAATGACTGTACTCAACATTAGATGGTGCCAAATATTGAAAGAGAATGTTGCTGCTAATCAAACTAGGACTGCACTGCCCTTTTATATAAATGTAAATAAACGAAACATGACTTTTCATGCTTATTTTGCTGGTGCTGGAAATGAGAAATAAAAAATGGTTGAAGTACTCAACAGGTCATGCAGCATCAGAGGCATGGGAGTTTGGGGTGGGCGGAAGCTGATGGTAGTTTTAGTTTGTGTGCTGTTGAAAGGAGATGCCAGAAAAGTAATTACGAAATCAAGGACAATGTGGATGCACTGATAAGGTTAGACAAAGAGGGGAGGGAGGAAGCTTGGCTGAAGCACAAAGGACTGGTGCTGAATTGAGCCGAATGGCCTGTTTATTTGTTCGACACTGAATTTTCTATTGATTCAAAACTTACAAATTGCTTTTTTTTAAATTGCTTTTGTACTTTTGTTTTTCAGCTTCTGTGGATTGTTCTGTTCCAAAAAGCATGCTATTAAGTGTAAAATGTAAGTAATTCATTTATTGCAAATTAAGTTTTAATTGACATTAATGTGCAATAGAATAAAAAAACATTTACACTGCAGACTGTTGAATTGTGGTAGAGCCTATAACCTGAAAATGATCTCTGTCAAATCTCAGAAAGAGCAGTCCATTCAATTCCATTTTCCCTGCATTTTATCAAATATTTATTCATGTTGAATAAATATTCAAGTTGGGCCGAAGGGCCTGTCTCCACTATATCACTCTATGACTTTATGACTATGTTTTGTTTGGAAACTATGAAGCTGGTTACATTTTGATTTCTGGTGGTACATTGCATTAGTTAATTCCTGTTTGCATAAAATAAATAAATAAACAATCAGTCGAAGTAGGGTCTTGATCTGAAACGTCACGTATCAATGTTCTCCAAAGATGCTGTCTGACCTACTGAGTTACTCCAGCTCTTGGTGTCTTTTTAAAAACATATTCTTCTAATACCCTTTTGATGTAGATCTTGAATCTGTGACCACTGATTTCTGATTTCCTAATGGATGTAAATAGCTTTACTCAGTTTGCAGTATAATTTCAACCTCTGGTGTATTGAACAGTGATAGTTTGTTTATCAGGTCTGACTATATAATCATATTCTTTCATCCCTGCTATCCTAATGAATCTCTACACCACCCTCTGTAGGAACATTAACTCCGCCATGAGTTGCTTGGCAAGTCCATTGGACTGTGGGTATTCTGGGCCGCTGGTGACATGTCGAAAGTTCCACCGTTTTGCAAAGTCTTTAAACTTTTGGCTGGTGAATTGGGTCCCGTTGTCAGTATGAAGACTAGCTGGAATTCCATGTACAGAGAAATGGATCTTGAGCTTTTGGATGACTATCTCTGAAGAGATGGTTGGCAGAAAGTCAATTTCAAACCAGTTAGAGTACGAGTCCACTAGCACGAGGTAGTGCTTCCCGTGCCAGTCAAAGATATCGGCAGCCACTGATGACCATGGTAGAGAGGGAGCTGGTTGAGACAGCAGGAGTTGTTTTTGCTGGTGTCTCAACCAGCTCCCTCTCCTGTCATGCCTGTGTATTACAGATCGCGCATGATTCTGTTTTCTCCCGAATGTACTTGGTCATTCCGGGCCAGTAGATCATTTCTTTCACACGCTGTAAGGTAGCCTCCATGCCCGGATGACCACCAAGGATTTCCTCATAGTACTCATTTCGCAGGGATGAGGGGATGACTGTCTTGTGACCCTTGACAATCACTCCATCCTGTAGTACTAGTTCCAGGAAGTAGGGTCATAATTCAAAAGGGGTGTTAGACTGTTTGTTTGGCCACCCGCCTTTGATGATGGAAGTTAGCATTTGGGAGGTTTTATCTGCAGCGGTGTGTTTGGCAAGGCGGCGCAAGCGGTCGGTGGGAACAAACAAGACTTTCAGGATGGAGAATTTGTCCCGTTCGAATGGGTGTTGTTCGCTGGTGGTACGTGGAGCTCTAGATAGAGTGTCTGCGATGTGCATGTCTTTACCTTTTTTGTAGATGATGCGAATGTCAAACCGTTGTAACTGCATCATCATGCGTTGAAGTCTGGCTGGGGCAGCATGGATCGGTTTGCTCAGGATAGTGACTGGTGGTTGATGGTCAGTCTCTACCGTGAAGGTCTTGCCAAAAATAAAGTCTTAAAATTACGAACAGGCGAAAACCACAGCAAGTAGTTCCTTCTCTATCTGTGCATAGCGTTGTTCAGTATCAGTTAGGGTGCGCGATGCATAGGATACTGGCATCACGTCGCCGTTGAAGGAAGTTTGCAGGCATGCTGCGCCTAGCCCATACTGGTGATTGTGACGGGCAGATTGATGTTGAAGTATGCCAGGGTTGGTACACTAGCGAGCTGTAACTTTAAAGTCTCGAAAGCTCATTGATGCTGTGGGTACCAGGACCAGGTGCTGTCCTTGTGGGTCAATTGTCGCAGTGGGGCTGATAATTCGCTGAGATTGGGGATGAATTTGCCCAAGTAGTTGACCATACCTAAAAATCGTTGTAAGCTGGTGACGTCGGTTGGTACTGGCAGCTCGTTAATCGCCGCAGTCTTCAGCGGGTCAGGCTTTAACCCGTTGCTGGTGAACACGTGACCAACGTAAGTGACTTCTGGAACTCTGAACTTGCACTTCAGAGGGGTTCAGTTTTAAATTAATGTCTCTGGCACGGTTCAACACCCTTCGTAGGTTGGCATCGTGTTCGGTTGCGTCTCGGCCGTATACTAGGATGTCGTCAACAATGATGGCACAAGGGTATTCTGCAAACAGCTGTTCCATTGTGCGCTGGAAGACTTTACTAGCAGAGTTGATACCGAAAGGCATTCTTAGAAATCAGTAGAGGCCGAATGGAGTAGTGAAAGTTGTCAGCGCAGATGATGCACGGTCTAACGGGATTTGCCAAAAGGAGCTATAGGCATCTAGGACTGAGAATACAGTTGCGTTACCGATCTGTGCCGCTACATCCTCAGTGGTTCTCATCGGGTAGTGTTGCCGTTTGATTGCGGTGTTCAAATCTTTAGGATTGATGCAGATGCGTAATTCCTTCTTGTCTTACTTGGTGGTGACGACCATGGTGGAGACCCAGTCTGAGGGTTCGCTGACCTCGGCAATAACTCCGATAGAGACCATGCATTTGAGTTCATCGTGTATTTTCTCTCGCATGCCGTGAGGGACGCGGTGAGGTGCACGTACAATTGGGGTGACCAAATGGTCAATAGTGATCTTATATATTGTCGGTAACTTGCCGAGTTTGTCGTCAAACAAGTCCTTATAGTTGGATAGCATCTGTTCTGTTGGTTCCTTTGTCAGACAGAGTTTGTGGACAGCACGCCCGAAATAAACCAGACCCAAGTCATGGCATGCATTGATGCCAAGCAGGGTTTCATAACTTGGTTGGACAATGTAAAAGAGTAAGTTCTTTGTCTGTTCGTTGATGGTACATTTCAGATCCGCTTTACCCAGTGGGTGTAGAATTTCCCCTCCGTAAGCATGTAGAGTGGAGGAGTCTTTTTTCATGAACTCAGTGGTTCTTATCTTGTTGAACACTTTGAGTGACATGACGTTTACTCTGGCGCCGGTATCGACTTTGGCGATCAGAGGTTTGTTATTGATTATCATGGTCACCGCAGGATCAGTCACTTTGCCTGGGGTGCGCAGGTTTAGAGAAAGTACGGTAGACTCAGTGTCTGTGTTATCAGAGTCGTTCCCATGGGAAGATTCGTCCTGTTCATGGGAATCAGAATCGGACGGGTCTTGTTGAATCAGGTGCAGCTTCGTCCTTGAAGCTGTACTTCCACTAGACTGACAACAATTAGCAAAGTGGTTGAGTTTCTTGCAATTATGACATACTTTGCCATGAGCTACACAAAACTGGCGCCCCCTGGGGTGGAAATAGTTACAGTTAGAGCACCTCGTGGCAGGCACATTTTGATCATTGCGGGACGCATTGAGAAATCTTTGTGGAGAATAGCTAGCCAGATTCACATTAAGTTGTTGATGAGGGTTAACGCTATCAAAGTCAGCAAGTGGTGCTACAGACTCAGCCATCCGACAAGCATGAATCGCTTGCTCCAAAGTCAGTTCAGCGTTCCGCAGCAGTTCGGCTCTTAACTTGCGGTAGCTCATTCCTCCCACAATTTTATCACGTACAAGCTCATTTGTCAACTCACGAAATCTGCATCGAGAGCTGATATGTCTCAAGTCGCTGATAAATCGTTCTACAGGCCTGTTGCATTCGGGCAAAAAATCTCGTCCTCTCGAGGATCCTGTTAGACGGCAGGTCACACAGTTCTCTAAACTTCCTCAGCAGAACCGTCGGGTTGTCAATAGTTTCAGCTGGCACTACTACCAGACCATTCGCGCCTAGGTGAGCTGGTGCAAATTCAAAAGAGTCAGCGCAGATCATAGCTTCCGGACCCGCTAAATTCAACAGCAGCGATGCTTTCAAATCGTCGGGATCGTTCCGGTGAACGATGCGGATATAATGAGCATAGTCTTTCTCAAACATTCGCCATCGCTTGGCAATATCGGAGTGAAACACGAGCGGGCTAGGCTTTCGACAAGAGTTAGCCATGTCATCAAAATCACTCACAAATAAAAACTGATAAACAAAATAAATCGCGGTAAACAGACGTGGGGTAGACCCGATTTTCTGACACCATGTAAAGACTCAAACTCACACAAGTTGAAACACAAGCATCTTTATTGTTCAGGTCATAATCTTCTAAGCAGGTCATTACACGTTCACACTGCTACAGCTACTGCCAGGCAGTGGGCAAGTTCTTACACTATGAATGTTATAATTAGGCGGAGTTATAATTACTAAGCATTCTAATTGGCTAACATGCAATAGTCAATCTACAGGTACATTGAACAATCCCAGTTCCAGGCATACACTGGCCCTATCCCCGAACTGTATCTCCGTTAAATTGATGACTGCATCGGTGCTACCTCCTGCACCCATGCAGAACTCAGGGACTTCATCAACTTTACCACCAATTTTCATCCTGCACTCAAATTTATTTGGACCATCTGCGACACCTCCCTCCCCTTTCTTGATCTCACAGTCTCCATCACAGGAAATAGACTATTGACTGACGTCTATTACAATCCCACTGACTCCCACAACTATCTCGACTACACTTCTTCCCACCCTGCTTCCTGCAAAGATTATCCCATACTCCCAAATCTTCCGTCTACGCCGCATCTGCGCCCAAGATGAGGTGTTCCATACTAGAACATCCGAGATGTCCTCATTCTTTAGGGAACGGAAGTTCCCCTCTCCCATCATAGATGAAGCCCTCACTCATGTCTCCTCGGTACCCTGCAGCTCAGCCTTTGCTCCCCCTCCCCCTAGTCGCAACAGAGACAGAGTGCCCCTAGTCCTTACCTTCCACCCCATCAGCCGACACGTATACAACACATACTCCTCTGAAAATTCTGCCACCTCCAACAGGATTCCACCACTAGCCACATTTTCCCATCTCAACTCCTTTCCGCCTTCCGCAGAGACCATTCCCTCCGCAACTCCCTGGCTAACTCATCCCTTCCCACCCAAACTACCCCCTCCCCAGGTACCTTCCCCTGCAACCGCAGAAGATGCAACACCTGTCGCTATACCTCCTTCCTCGACTCTGTCCAGGAACTCCGACAGTCCTTTCAGGTTAGGCAGAGGTTCACTTGTACCTCCTCCAACCTCATCTACTGTATCCGTTGTTCAAGATGTGGACTCTTATACATCGGTGAGAGCAAACGCAGACTGGGTGATCGTTTCGTGGAACACCTTCGCTCAGCCCGCGTGAACCAACCTGATCTCCTGGTTGCTGGACACTTTAATTCTCCTTCCCATTTCTACACAGACCTTTCTGTCCTCGATCTCCTCCATTGTCAGGGTGAGGCTAAACGCAAATTGGAGGAACAGCATCTCATATTTCGCTTGGGCAGTTTACAGCCCAGTGGTATGAATATTGATTTCTCTCACTTCAGGTAGCCCCGGCATTCCTTCTCTCTCTATCCCTCCCCATCCCTCCCCCACCCAACTTCTCATTTTCACCCTACAAACAGCCTTTCCTTTATCATTGTTACTTTTTTGCATTTCTTTCATTCATTGTTCTTTATCTCTCCACATCACCGTCTATATCTCTCGTTTCCCTTATCCCTAACGAGTCTGAAGAAGGGTCTCGACCTGAAACGTCACACATTCCTTCTCTCCAGAGATTCTGCCTGTCCCGCTGAGTTACTCCAGCTTTTTGTGTCTATCTTCGGTTTAAACCAGCATCTGCAGTTCCTTCGTAAGCAAAATGTCACTGCCCTCCCCAAGGCTATTATCCCCAACATTGAGACTTTGATTACACTTGCCCAATTTGAATGGATGAGCCACACCTTTCCTGCGACACTTAACGCAAACCTGTAAGAGATTACCAGGAACCGGAGGAAACGCTTCGAGAATGTCTGCAAAGTTTCTTTGGAAAACTATAATTTGCTCACCATTTTGTGATTGATCAGAATGATGGAGGAGTATTTGGGATGGCACCGGCAGCTTGAGTCTCTAAATTGCGAGTACACATCCCAGAGAAAATGGCTGAAAGAGGGCATCCCCTCCTGTACTATCCACCTGCCCACTGTGGCAAATTCTGAGGACCGCACATGGCCCTCAGCAGCCACATCGGAATTTGCAATGTACATTAGAAGGAAGACATCTTTGATCCCAAAAGATTGCGTAAGGCAGGAGGAAAACAACTTTCCTCAGAGTTAGACACCCAGAAATGGACACTATCTTATAGTATAATTTTATCTTGTCATATTATCTTATTGCTTCCTTTGCAGCACCATTAGATAATTTTGAAAATTATGAAGGAAATTAGCTTCAATACATTTATTTTCTTAAGAATCTCTGTTATTTAATCAAAAAAATCATATTATATTTCCCAGGCACTACTTGCCTCTTACTAATTTATGTTACCTGTATTTGTCATCTATGTCTTTCAGGTTGATTACTAATATTATTACAAATTAAAGCCTCCAAAAGGTCTGATGTTTTGCTGAATGTTATATATTTTCATATTATTTTTTTCATTTCTCAATATTTGGACAGATATCTAATACATACTAATACATAAGGTGTCTGGTTATTTTTTTAATGGATATTTGAAAAACAATGCTCTCTGATGTTTCTTTACTGAATTCTTTAAAGTTTGCGTTATTGTCTCTGTATTTATAAATTTACCCCCTCTTGTACTTTTTTTCATGCCTGTAATCACATCTCATCTACAAAAAACACTACATTTGAATCTGTTATTTCTTCTTCATGATCAATGTTGAATGTACTCAGTGCTTGATTGTTATTTTAGATTTTGTGGTTCTGGTTGCTGGGGAAAGTGCGATGGGACACGAAAGGGATGGGTAGGGAAGAACTAACCAGGGAATCACTGAGAGAATGGTCTCTGTTGAAAGCAGAAAGGTATGGGGAGGGAAAGATGTGATGGTGGGCCTTTCTGTCTGCACATTATAGCTGGCAAAAATGAAGGATAATTTGTGTCTGATGCAAAGGCTGACAGGATGAAAGATGAGGACCTTTGCTGTCTGGGAAGGTACAGAGGGGATGGGGTGTGGGTGGAGGGAATGAGTAAGAGTAGAAGTTCAGGAAATGTGAATGAGGGCTCTTAGTAGAGCGGAAATTCAATTTCCTGAAAAAATAAGACATTTTGGATGTTCTCAGAACAGATGAGGCGACGCTTCATCCTGAGATGTGGTGAAGCCTCACCCTGAGAACAGATTACCAATTACCAATTACCAATTACCAATTACCAAGCACTTTATTTGTCCCCGAGGGGCAATTTAAACAAACAATACATTTAATCTGCACCGACCGGTCGACCGCATGAGCAGCGACCCGGCAATGGATTGGGTTGTCAGCAGCGATACAATAAAAAAAGAACACACAAAAAGTAACACAAACATCCACCACAGCATTCATCACTGTGGTGGAAGGCACAAAAATTTGGCCAGTCCTCCTCCATTTCCCCTCCGTGAACAGGACCAGAGTCCAGAGTCAGTCCAGGATCGGCTCTTCCTCACCGGAGATCGCGGCTTTAAGTTGTTGTAGGCCGCAGGCCGGCTGTCGAGATTTAAAGTCTCCGCCGCAGCCAGAAGCACCGTAGACTGCAGGGCCGGCGGTCGAAGCTCCCCTGCAGGGGTGTTGGTAAGTCCATGCCGGCCCCGCGGTAGAAGTTGGCCGCGGGCCGGCAGTGATGGCTTCTTCTTCTTCCCCCGGGTCCCCCACGAGGGATCCCGGGCTGTAGACGCCGCACCAGCTCTGCAGACCGCGACTTCAGGCTGCGACTTCAGGCTGCCGGCTGCCCCGGGCCAGCGAAACGGAGCGTTCCCCTCCAGCGAGCCCCAGCGAGGGCTCACCCGCTCCACGCCGAGAGTCCACGCTGCGCCCGCCGCTGAAGCCCCGGGCGCGTCTCCGGGAAAGGCCGCGCCGATCCTTGATGTTAGGCCACGGGGGAGGCAACCTGGAAAAAGTCGCCTCTCCATGGAGGAGGCGACCGAAGCGGTTTCCCCCTTACCCCCCCACACCACCCCCCACACAAGACATACAAAGAGACATTAAATACACACTTTAAAACATACTAAAAATAAAAAATAAAGTTGAAAAAACTGACGCACTGCTGACATGGCCGCTGCCAGAGCAGCGCCCCCTACAGACCTACAGATGTGGTATTCCTACCCCTGAACTATAGGAGGTGCAACACCTGACTACACCTCTGCTCTAACCACTATCCAGGGATCCAAACAGCCTTTCCAGGTCAGACAAAGATTCACATGGACCTCCTCCAAACTCGTCGACTGCATTTGGTGCTCTGGATGTGGCCTCTTTTACATTGTTAAATATAGATTAGGTGACCATATTACAGAACATCTATAATCTGTCCATCCGGCTGCATTCCAATTATGGTATCATACAATTATTGGCATTATCTTTGTGACCACTGCAGCTGCTACAGTGGAGCATCAAAAGCATGTGGCTGTGGCTTCTCAGGAAGAGAAAAATCAAACCGGAGAGCAATTGGGTGGATTAGTATTTCAGATTTTACACTGACTTCACATTACTGTTAAGCCTATTTAGAATGCAAGTGCAAGTATCACAACACATCATACTGATCTTAAATTGTCTCCTTTATTCTTAAGATCAAGATCAGCGGCAAAAGCAAAATCGTCTAAGGCAGAACCGAAAAGGATTCATTTCTGCTAGATCAGAATCTTGGTCTAGCTCAGACAGTAGTGGAAGATTAACCTCTATTGACCATGTTCAGGTACGTTTAATGATAATGAATGTGATTGAAGCCTGCAGAATAATTAAATATTTTTCATGGTTTTTAACAACCCTTACCTTCCTTGATTTAGCTAAAATCTGTTTGGATAGTAATTAATTGGCCAAAATAAAAAGTAAGATATACTGTATTTAGTAATATTTAAACAGTTTTGAAGTTCTTTTTGTGTCTTTCATCATCTAAAATAAGCTTCATGTGCATTCCACCCTTCCATTCCACCACATTATACATTCAAGTCTAATTTCTAGAACTGGTCTCCTAAATCTCCTTGCCCTGGTACATGTCTTCCATGATTTTAAACTCTCTCAACTTCACTATTGAAACGCAACCTTGACAATGTTTGTAATACAGGGAAACACCCTAAATCCTTACACATGCTTAAGTTGTCTTCCCTCGCTCACTCACCTCAGTCCACCTTTCTCCTCTCTTTATTCTGCTTCCTCCTACTTCTGCCCAACTTCTTCTTTCATAATCCACAACTCTTCAAACCTATTCTTTTCTGGCCTTTGTTCCAACCATCTGTCTATCAAAAACTGCATCACCTATGTCAACCTATTACCTGCCATGCTTTGTCCTGCCTCTCACCCTTTTCCAGCTTTCTTCTCTCCCCCCCCCCCTCCCCCCAACACTCCAGTCTGTCTGAAGAAGGGTTTCAACCCGTATCTCCCTATCTCCCATCTGGTAACATATCTCTCAGATTCAAGATCTCACATTGATCATGCATCGGTCAATTCTCAAGTGTCGCATTTCATCACATTGATATTAATTACATCAGTAATTTCCGAATAGCTTTTTGTTGACAAATAGCTTGATTTGTTCCCAAGAATAGAAGCCAAGGATTTACAAGAATATTCCAATATCCCAAAAAAAGTTTTTTTGTCAATCAGCCTCATTGATCTCTGGGTGTGCTTAGTTTGTTTTTCACAGTTGTGGCGCCATCTGGTGGTCGGGCCACTGGTTAATCGAACGCTCGTTCATCATGTGGTAAGAGGCACGTGACTGAGGGGCGGGGGTTAGAAAGGAAGTCGAGGGTGTGCCCTGCTGCAGCGACACGCAGTTACTCTGTGCTCTGCAACACTGCTATTGCTTTGGAATTCTTTTTTGTTTAATAAAGCTTGTCGTTGAGTTCACAACGTCTGACTCACTTTATTGCGCTTTACAGAGATCATTGACCAGTATATGAAAGGGAAGCCAACTTAAACTCATTTCCTATCTTAACATTGATGCACTGTATCTCTGTTTTGGACTCCAGGATTTCTACAACCAATTCCTCGGGGCAGTCGATATGAAATTATTAATTGATTATCAGGTCAATTATAGCAGTGTTTAATTCACTGCTATCAGCAAAAAGAAAATTAATGAGCAAACATGTGTTGTAGGATGACTCTACTTTTAATCTAAGTTCAGTTGTAAAGTGTGGTGTTGATGGCAAAGCCAGCATGTAGCAAGCAATGGTGTATTGGTACAACAACAGTACATTTCATTGGGAAATTTTAGGATTCAGAACCAGAAACTATGAAGGAACAGTGATGCGCTTCCACTTTGGGGTGGTTTGTGATTTTAAATGCTGGTATTCTTTGCTCCTCCAACACCAATCTTTGGCTGTACAAGTTGTGGGCTTGGGAAGTTCTGGAAGATGAGCCTAGATGAGTGCTTTCATTGGTGGGAGTCGAAGGACTGAACTTTAAGGATGATTCATAGAGTGACGATCAAATTTGCTGTTTTGACCTAGGGTGAGTTGAGTTTCTCACCGTTGTTGGAATTCCAGTCCTCCAGGCAAGTGGAGAATTTTTCGTCACACTCTTTGTTGTGTCTTGTAGATGGTGGAATGCATTTGGAGTATCAAGAGCTGAATAATTTGGTACAGGATACAGCCTTTGACCTGCTCTTATGGCCATATTTTTAATTTGTATGGGCTACATCGCTTTCTCGTCACAAGTGACTACACAGAATTTGAAGATAGAGGGCATGGTGATGATAATACCATTGGGAATGTAATTAGGTTGTCTTGTTGCAGGTGGCTATTCACCCACACATCAAATTCTGTCAGGATATCAAGGGTAGCTGCCCTGTTGATGTCTGGACCTGAGTAATCCTAACAAAATCCAAACTAAGCACTGGTGAGCAAGTTATTGGTGAGAAAGTGTAACTACATCATTTTCTTCAGTATCTTTATTTTAAACAAATGGCAATGTCATTCAACTCATTCACTCTACACCCATTTTCCTCCACTATTTCTGGAAAGTCTTGTGTATATTCTGCTGTTACAAGCAGAAGACACAAAAAGTTTGTTTATTTTATTATTATTATTATTATTCCTCAATATAATTTCTCCTTTCTCATTCTTAAAGGAACCATATTGATCTCAGCTAAACTTTACCTTTTTCCATATACATAAACAATTGTATAGTGTGTTATCATGCTTTTAGCTGGATTACACTGTTATTCTACTTTCCCTTTTCCTATCAGTGCCTTGATTCTTATTGTTGTATAGATTCCACTTGGAGTCTGGAGAAACAAATATAACAATTCTTTATTCAATTAGTACAAACATTGAAGGGATAAACTCTGACAAGAGTCTCCTGGATTGGTAAACAAGATTATTTCTATACAATTGATGCAGAGATAACGTTTGACAATTTACAGATAGTGATATGACTACATGAGTATTGATCATTGAGAGGTATCACTTTAGCCTACCCCACTTGCCCTCCATGTCATTCTCAACATCCTGCATATGACCAGAACAAGAGTCCTTATTCTTTGGTAGCACCACCAGATCTTCAGATATATGATATTTTGTGACATAGTTAGTATTCATCCTGTTTACATTTATTAAATCTATCTTTATCCTTATTTGACAATTTAAGGATCCAATTTCATGAACATATATTGCCCTCTGCATTCCAAACAGCCAGTGCATGTCGAGTACATAGACACAGGGGTGCAGGTTCATGGTGCTAGGAGCTGGAACATCACATTACAGTTGTACAAGACATCGGTAAGACCACATTTGGAATATTGTAGGAAAGAACTGTAGATGCTGGTTTAAATCTGAGGTAAACACAAAATGCTGGAGTAACTCAGCAGGACTGGCAGCATCTCTGGAGAGAAAGAATGGGTGACGTTTTGGGTTGAGACCCTTCTTCACACATGTATTCATTTCTGGTCACCCTGCTGTAGGAAGGATGTTATTAAACTAACAATTATACTCATGCCTGATACCTTCACAAGTTTGCTTCGATTTAAGAGTTTAGATTGAAATAGATCATTGTCATTCCTTATATATTTTTATATCATGTTATTCTTTCCCTAAAGGCTGCATAACTGACAGATTGCCAATTAAATATAATAAAAGTAACCACATATTACTGGCTAGAGACAGGTGTGATGCCAAGAAGGATACACAGTTGCAACCTATGGAACTGGTTAATGGACATTTAGTGGGGGGGGTTAAGGGAGGGGAGGAGGAGGAAGGTATTTGTAGACGTTAACTAAAATTGGAGAATTCAACATTCATACGCTGGGTTGTAGGCTACCCAAGCGAAATTGAGGCGCTGTTCCTCCAATTTGCGTGTGGCCTTACTTTGGCAATGGAGGAGGCCCAGGACAGAAAGGTCAGAATGGGAATGGAAAGGGGTGTTAAATTGGCTAGCAACCGGGAGATCCAGTAGGCCTTCGTGGACCAAGCATCATTGCACCATAGCATCCATGTACTCTCATTAGTTCTTCAGCATACTGATCTAGAAAACTTTTGCTTATATCTCCATAATTTTATTCCCCTCAATATCACTGCTAATTTGGTTTGCCCAGTGTAAATGTTGATTAAAGTCCACCTGATTATTTACTTTTGTTGTAACTTTCTAAATTTCCTAATGCATCCCGTGCCCAAAGTGTAGTTTAAGACCACACCTACCAATGCATTCTGCCTCGTACTGCTTCTTACTTCCATTCAAAATAATTCTACTGGAGTTTCTGAGCGAAGATCATTTGTCTTGAATGCTGTTATCTCATCCATTTTTTCTAACAGCTACTACTACTTTTCACTTTTGCTTATTGACTAATAAACTGATTCTTTATTATCACATGTAACATTTCATAGTCAAATTCTTTGTTTTGCATACCACACACAAGGTATGTAGAATCCCACGTATAGGGCGCCTATATCTTCAAAAGATAAGCTGGAAATATTTAATTCCCAGCCTTGTTCACTTTGTAACCACATTTCTATGATAGGTACTTGATCATAACCATTTACTTCTATGTATGCCATTAATTCATCTATTTTGCTGAATGCTTTTGGATAAAGTATGACTTTTTTACTATTTTTCCTGACCTATTCTAATGGAGACTCAAGACCTGCAGAAGTTTGAATTTGAAGCAAAAACAAACTGTTGGAGGAACACAGTGAATCAAGCAGCAACTGTGGAGGCAGAGGAGTAGTGGTGTCTTGGATCAAAATCCTATATCAGGACTGAAATGCACACATGTCTTAAAATACAATTGACACAAAGTGGGTAAATTACACCCAAGCATCCAAAGTCTATGGATGGAAATGGTCAGTCTGAAAAATGATCATGACCAAAGTGTCACTTGTTCATTTCCCCCCACATATTTTGGCTGGCCTGCTGAGTTTCTCCACGCTTTGTCTATTTGCACAAGATTCCAGCATCTGCAGTTTCTTGTGTTTATCAGGTATGGTTATTTCCTGATTTGCTCGTAGTTAACATGATCCATTTTACTACTCACCATTGTCGCCTTTATCAATTTCTCATTTATCCAAATTTCATCTCTTCAAAACTGTCCCCATACACTATATAGTTTCAAGAGTTATCTATTTATTCAACACACTATAATATTGGATTCAACCTATTCCAATTTTTCAAACATTTCTTCATAACATAAGGTTATTATGGAGTTGTTACTTAGTATAACTGATAATTTATTGTATTGTCTATCTATTTGTTGTATTGCTGTGTTAATGTGTTGTGTTAAAAGCTGCATCAAGTAAGAATTTTATTGTTTTGTCCCAGTGCATATGACAAACATTCTTGGCACTCATGAGGGCCATTTTGGCCTATCTCTGCTGGCTCACAGAGCAATTCTGTTCCTCACTAATTTTCCATATAACCCATTCACCCCACATTCCCATCAAATCTCCCTAAAGTCCACCACTCGCCTACAGACTAGGGGCAATTTGCAGTGGCTAATTAAACTGCTCGGTTTGAAATGTATATCAACAATTTGGATGAGCATGTATAAGACATTTTTGCAGAATAAAACTAAAATAGGGGTATCATAGACAGTGATGATGGTTATCAAAAATTACATTGGGATCTTGATCAGCTGGCAAGTGGGCTGAGGAATGGCTATGGGGTTTAATTCAGAAAGGTGTGAGGTATGTATTTTGGGAAGTCGATCCAGGGCAGGACCTTCACAGTGAATGGTAGGGCCTGAGGGAGTGTTGTAGAGCAGAGGGATCTAGGTATACAAATACATGGTTCCCTGAAAGCGGTGTCACAGGAAGATAGGGTGTTGAAGAAGGCTTTTAGCACACTGGCCATCAGTAGATAGGGAATTGAGTATACATGTTAGGATGTTATGTTACAGTTACACAAGACTTTCTTGAGGCCGCACATGGAGTATAGTCAGTTTTGGTCACCCTGCTACAGGAAAAGCTGCCATTAAGCTGAAAGAAGTGCAGAGAAGATTTACAAGGATGTTGCCAGGATTCGAGGACCTGAGTTGTAGTGAAGGATTGGGCAGACTGAGACTTCATTCTTTGGAACACCGGAGGCTGATCTAATAAAGGTGTATAAAATTGTGAAGGGAATAGATTGGGTGAATGCACAAAGTCAGAGAATCAAGAACTAGAGGGCATAAGTTAAAGTGAGAGGGGAAAGATTTAATAAGAACATGAGGGGTGACTTCTACACACACAGGATGGTGCATATACGAAACAAGCTGCCAGAGGAAGTGATGGATACAGGTACAATTACATTTAAAATACATTTGGATAGGTATATGGATATGAATGGTTTTGAGGGATATGGACGAGGCACATGCAAGTTAACTCAATTAGGCAACTTGTTTGGCATGGACAAGTTGGGCTGAAGAGCCTGTTTCCATGCTGTATGACTCCATGTCTCTACCCGCAAGCTTGTTTATGGGATTGTAAACAAGAGCCAAAGTCATTGCGTGGTTTAAACACGTCTTTAATAATCACTTAGCCGCACTAGGATAACTGGTCGTCAGTACACCCTAGCTGCTCGAACCCAAGTGCCGGGGTGGGGCGTTAGTAAGAGTGTTAGTATGGGTGTTGTGAAGGGGTGGAGTTAGTAGTGCTGGCTTGTGTGTGATTGGTTCACAAGCACTCAATCTACAGGGATGTTGGAGGAAAATTGAGCACTTGGGAAAATAAATGCTGCTCCAGGGAGAGCGTACTAGCTGCATCCCTGTACCATAAGTTTTCATATTAATTCTGAGATCTCTGATCGCATCTAAAGAGGATGCTAGACCCTTGTATCTTTTGGACAAGTGCAAGGCCTGCGGCTCTCCATCATTGCTTTCTGTATCCCCATACTGGCTTCAGTTATAGTCAAACCCTGCTGACCCACTTGATTGACCAGTACGATCCTTCCCGGAACCAAACGTCCATGCAACTCTCTTTCTAATGCATTGATCAAATCCGAAACTCTAGCTCTAGCTTCACAGATATTTCCTATGATTTAACTTGCCTTTATATGGTTTGCTTATTAACATGGGTTTGCCAGCTTTAGCTTGTTAACTTTAGGGTTAACTTTAGCTTGTTAATATGGGCTTGCTAGCTCCAGTATGGAAGTGGATTCTTGTATAGCTTAAGGTTTATGCATACTCCTTAAGGAACTTTTTTTTGTTTTCCAACCATATTTCTGCTCAACATCCTTTTATCTCCTATGATCATCATTTTTAGTCTAAAGACTCAATTTATGCTGGTTTATAGTTCTCTGTCTTTTCAGTGAATATTCCTGATAAAAGTATCAGTGTTGTTTAATAAGTACAGGAACGTGGCCCAAAACCTGAGTCTATCCATGTTGCATTTGCCTATAACTTGATGTTATGTATATATTTTTTGAATAAATGATCATAGAATTTTTTGTGCATCCTCCTCTTTAACCACATGCTTAGTCATCTCTCTTTAACCATGTAATGTAAGTGCCTAATGGATGGCATTGCTTTCAACGACTATTGGCTAAATATGGCAAACTGGTTGCTTTTCATTGCTAATGCTGGAGGTTTAATTCACAATTAGCAGTTGAGAATCCTTCAGTGAAGATATCTTTCAATGTTATCCAACAGTATTATCCCTTTAATGAATTTGGTATCATTTGTGCAGCCATTTTGTTCAGATTACCTTAAGATGCTCCATTGCATGCAAGGGACTTTCTCCATATTGTTCCCCATTGGACTAATTGTTCCCCAGAAAGGCCAATATCAGATTTGTTTTATTGTAAGGTTTCAAGGTCAGTTTATTGTCACATGTACCAATTAACGTACAGTGAAATTCGATTTACCATACAGCCATACAAAAAAAAACAACAAGACACACAACTACATAAAAATTAACATAAACATCCACCACAGCGGATTCCCCACATTCCTCACTGTGATGGAAGGCAATAAAGTCCAATCTTCTTCCTCTTTATTCTCGGGGCAGTCGAACCATCCGCAGTCGGGGCGATGGAAGCCCCTGCATCGGGGCGATGGAAGCCCCCGCGTCGAGGCGTTCAAAGCCCCCGGGTCGGGGCGGTCGAAGCCGATACAGCGGGGCGGTTGAAGCTCTTCTACGGCTTGGAGCTCCCGAAGTAGGTTTCTAACCACAGACTGCGAGCTCCACGATATTAAAGTTCGTGGCTCCCGCAGTTGGAGCTCCAAAGTCGATCCCCGACAAGGATCGCAAGCTCCGCGATGGTATGTCCTGCAGGCTCCCGTGGTTGGAGCTCCCGAGGTCGGTCTCCAGCAAAAGCCGCCAACAACTCGATGTTAGGCCGCAGTGCAGACGGAGATACGATACGGAAAACAATCCGTCGAGGTAAGAGATTTTAAAAAAGTTTCCCCCAACCCCCATCCCCCACAATAAACAAGCTAAAGAACACTGAAACATACATTTAACGCATACTATCAAACAACAAAGAAGGAAGGGACAGGCAGACTTGTTGGCAAGGCGTCATCTATAAAATCGTGAGAGGAATAGATCGGGTAGATGCACAGAATCTCTTGCCCAGAGTAGGGGAATTGAGGACCAGAGGTTAAGGTGAAGGGGAAAGGATTTAATAGAAATCTGAGGGGTAATTTTTTCACACAAAGGAACAAGCTGTAACAAGTGTATGGAACAAGCTGCCAGAGGAGGTAGTTGAGGCTGGGACTATTCCAATGTTTAAGAAACTGTTAGACATGTACATGAATCGGACAAGTTTGGAGGGATATGGACCAAGCGCAGGCAGGTGCGACTAGTGTAACTTGGACATGTTGGCCGGTATGGGCAAGTTGGGCCGAAGGGCTGTTTCCACACTGTACCAATCAATGACTCTGTGACTCTATCTAAGGAAGGACCACATATCAGAATGTTCTTTGGGGAACTACTTTGCAAATAAAATTTTCACATTCTCAATATGATTTCAATTTTTGTTCACAGAATCGTTCCATACTAGAGCATAATGATGGCACCAGATGCTTAACAAATGGTTGCATAACTCCCAACCAAACCATTGTCTCTTCTCAAGAGTTCTCAATATTGCCATCCAGTCCCAGTTTTGATAAGGAAACTGCTCAGAAAATATTTACGACGTGCTACTCAGACTTGAACTCCAGAACCTCAACATCTTATCAACAACATTATAAAACTTTCTGCAGCTCATCGGCAAGCTTGGCAAACAATCAGCATTACTACAGAACATTTCAGGATCCACGCCAGAAAACATACAGTGGTGATGTATTGGACAAACATGCTCATCACTTTACCAATGGACAACGATTCAGCCCACGCATTTTAAAGAAAGAAGCAGAGTCTTTTTTGGCCCATTATAGGTATTATACTCCTGTGAAAAAGAAAAAACTCTCCAAAAGGAATCTAGTAACACAAGAAACACAGACTGATTTTAACAGGTACAGTGAATTCCTGTCAACAAACAGTATTTGTTTCAGGAATTTTTGCTGCATATAACAACGATGGCTTGATGTATGATTGCAGTTTGCAAGTATTAGTTATATTTATAGTTACAACCTAGAAACAAAATGTCTTTCCATTAAAGAATTAAGGAAGGTACAGTGGAGCAATGGTAGAGTTCATGCCTTACAGCACCAGAGATCCGGGATATGTAGTTTGCACGTTCTCCCTGTGACCACATAGGTTTCCTCCAGGTGCTCCGGTTTCCTCCTGCATTCCAAAGATGTGCAGGTTTGTAGGTTAATTGGCCTGTAAATTGTCCCTGAGGTGTAGGATAGAACTTGTGTATGGGTGATTATTGTTGGAGTGGACTCGGTGGGCCAAAGGGCCTGTTTCCATGCTGTATGTTCAAACTAAACTAAGTACTTTAAAGCTAAATTGCACTTTCAGTGAAAGTTAAAAATTATTCTTCCATAGATACATAGACAATAGGTGCAGGAGTAGGCCATTTGGCCCTTCGAGTCAGCACCGCCATTCAATGTGATCATGGCTGATCGTCCACAATCAGTACCCCATTCCTGCCTTCTCCCCATACCCCTTGATTCCGCTAGCCCTAAGAGCTCTATCTAATTCTCTTTTGAATGCATCCAGCGAATCGGCCTCCGCTGCCTTCTGAGGCAGACAATTCCACAAATTCACAACTCTCTGTGTGAAAATTTTTATCCTCATCTCAGTTCTTAAACTGTGGCCCCTGGTTTCTAATATTCTAGAATCTAGTATTCCAGGCTACTACAGGGGACAAGGGAAGAGATTGCCGTGGCTGAGATTTTCAAATTCTTTCTGGCCTGAGAAGTGGTGCTTAGATGGCAGGACAATGGTGGCAAATATGGTAACAATATTCAAAAAGGGCAGCAGGCACAAGCCAGGCTGATGAGTATAACATCAATAGTATGAAAATTATCAGAAACATTTCTGAGGGACAGATTAATCTGCAATTGGAGTGGAGTGGGGTTACTCTATGTTAAGGAAAGACTCCATCTGACTCATTTGATTGATTTTTTTAGAAGGTGACTGTGTGTGTCACAGAGGATAGTGCATTGGGGAAATGTACATGGATTTTGGTAAGGACCTCAAGGGGATTGGTGAGAAAGATAGCAGCCCATGGGATCTAGGGCTGATGCTGGAATTCTAACATAAAAATAGAAAGTGCTGGAAATACTCAGCAAGTCAGACCATATCTGTGGGGTGTGAAAAAGAGCTACGGTTAATGTTAAAGACCCTTCATCAGAACTGAAAAAGAAGCCTGTTAAGTTGCAGACAAAATAAGTTTGTTAAATTACAGAGAAGCTGGGGGAGGGCAACCGTCTCTGCTAAGATAAAAAACAGGGTGACTACGTGTAATAGCGCCACCTTTGTTCGGAGGATTGTAAATGATTGCATAAACCACAGTACACTGTACAAGTCGAGTTCCAGTCACCAGTGAGTCAACTCGTATTCTGTGTCTGAGCACAAGATATCACAAAATGACGACGAGGATGGGATCGCGGATTCCCAAGCTTTAATTGTTCGTGTAGATAAGGAATCATACAGAGGTACGGAGAAGTGTTGTATAACTGTCGGTGTCACGGAAAGCTGAAAATTCGGTCACAAAGTTTGAATTCTGTGGGACTGTTCAAAATGGCGGTGCACAGCGGGTACATCGGACGATTGGGTGAGTTCCAGCAAAGCCGGGAAATGTTCGGTGCGTACATCGAATGTTTAGAGATGTTTTTTGCTGCGAATAACATTACTGAAGTAGAAGCTTCTGATGTGGAATCAAGACGTTTGAATGAAGCAACTCAAGCTAGGAAAAGAGCAATTTTCCTCACTGAAATGGGTCCCAATGTTTATGATACGGTAAAGAATTTGTTAGCTCCTGCCAAACCAAAGGACATGCCTTTGGATATTCTTAAGAAGTTAACAGAACATTATGACCCTAAGCCCATAGAAATAGCTGAAAGCTATTGATTTAGAACGAGATGCCAACTTCCAGAGGAGGACATCAGTCATTTTATAGTGGCACTCAAGAGGTTATCAATTCATTGTAATTTTGGAAATTTCCAAGATCGGGCGTTAAGAGACCGTTTCGTGTGTGGACTGAGAAGTGAGCGGATCTGAAGTAAGCTGATGACGGTGTATGACCTGACCTTTGAAACAGCTTGTAAAACTGCTTTGTCAATGAACATGGCAGAGAAGGGTTCTAGAGAAGTCGGGGCAACTTCTAGACAACCAGCGGAAGAGTTGAACAAGCTGCAGTCCAGCAAACCAAAGACGGATAAGTCGACAAAGACGTCAGAGAATCGTTATCCATGGAAGGGTAGCAAGACTACTGCAAAGTCATGCTATCGCTGTTAGCAGTCTTGTCCGTTCTTCAAGGCGGAGATGGGACATCTAGTGAAGGATTGTCGCAAGGCTAAGCAGAATAAAGGTTCAACAACAAGTAAGCTGCATTCTGTGGATCAACTGCAGGCAGAGGAAGAGCCTCTCGACATATACACCATCTGCAGCAATGAGCTAGCGAGCCGGAAGACAAAGAATGTGTCCGTGCAAGTCCAGTTGAATGGAGCTCATGTTAGCATGGAAGTCGACACAGGAGCATCTGTGAGCATGATTCCAGAATTTGTGTATCGGGAGAAGCTGAGTCAAATTCCTTTAGAAGTGAAGCAAATCGAGTTACGTGGTTACTCTGGAGAGAAGATTCCAGTTTTAGGATGCGTACAGGTACCAGTTAGGTATAAGGAGCAACAGGCGGAGTTGCCTCTCGTAGTTGTAAAGGGAGATAAGCCTGCTTTGCTGGGTAGGAATTGGTTGCAGATCTTGAAGCTCAACTGGAACGAGATATTCCTCGTTCGCGAAGAATTCAAGTGTCTGGAGGACGTAATTGAGCAACATCCGAAGGTGCTCAGCGACCAGGGAGAGCCAATCAAGGGGTACAAGACGAAAGTACGCGTGAAGCAGGATGCGACACCAGTGCATTGCAAACCACGGGCCGTGCTGCATGCACTTAAGGACAAGGTTGAGAAAGAACTGAAAAGACTTGAAGCTGAGAACATTATCAGTAAGGGAGAAAGTCGTGAATGGGCAACACCCATTGTAGTTGTACCTAAACCTGATGGGAGTGTTAGACTTTGTGGGATTATAAGGTAACTGTAAACCAGGTACTTGAAGGTAGCATACCAGATACCCTACCAACAGTAGAGGATTTGTTTAGCACCCTCACAAAGGTCTTCACAAAAATGGACTTGACAAATGCCTACTTGCAGTTAGGTGCAGATGACGAATCTAAATCCAAGCTGACTATCAACACGCATTTGGGATTGTTTCAGTTCAATCGACTCCCATTTGGTATATCATCAGCCCAAGGGATTTTTCAAGGGGTGATTACACACATTCTAGAGGTAATTGAAGGTGTGGTGTGTTACTTGGATGACATCCTCATCTCAACCCCTGACAGGCAGACACATGATGAAAGGTTGGAAGTGGTACTCAAACGCCTTGAAACACACAGTGTAAGAGTGAAGGCACAGAAGTGTGAGTTCTTTCAGAACTCGGTAGAGTACTTGGGTCATAAGATAGACAAGGATGGTCTACACCCCAGCAAGGGTAAAGTTGATGCGATCAAGAACGTGCCCACTCCCAGAAACATCTCTGAGATCCGATCCTTTTTAGGATTAGTTCATTATTATGGGAAGTTCGTGCCAAATCTGTCCACCTCTTTACATCCCTTGAACGAGCTCTTGAGAAAAGATGTACCATGGAAGTGGACACGTGAATGTGACCAAGCTTTCAAGTCATGTAAAGCTCAGTAGGCAGAGAGTACAATGCTTGTTCATTACGATGTAAATAAGCCAATGAAGTTAGCATGTGATGCTTCATCATACGGTGTTGGTGCTGTGATCTCTCATGTGCTAGAAAATGGAGAGGAGAGGCCAATAGCATTTGCGTCTAGAACACTCAATACCAATGAGAGAAATTATGCGCAAATAGAGCGAGAGGCTCTTGCATTGATTTTTGGCGTCAGGAGTACTTGTATGGTAGAAGGTTTGTAATCGAGACGGATCACCAGCCGTTGACAGTGATCCTAAATCCAAAAGCACACATACCAACTCTAGCAGCAGCCAGAATGCAAAGATGGGCATTGATATTGTCTGCATACCAGTATGGTATTCTGTATCGTAAGTCAGCAGAGCACGGCAATGCTGACGCCATGTCTAGATTACCTTTGGAATCAGAGGTTACCCCAAACAGAGAGGTTTTATTTCTCTCATGTAGATGAGTTACCTATCACTTCAGGGGACATTCGGAAGGCCACTCACACTGACAGACTTTTGTCAAGAGTGCAGGAGTATGTGACAAATGGATGGCCAAACAAATTGCCGGTTTCAGAGGCAGAACTGAAACCATTCTTTGTACGTAGGAATGAACTCTCAGTAGACCAAGGGTGTGTCATGTCGGGAGCGAGAGTTGTAATCCCTGAAAGCTATGGAGTAAAATTGCTCGGAGATCTTCATGAAGATCTGAAGAAGGGTCTTGACCCGAAACGTCACCTATTCCTTTGCTCCATAGATGCTGCCTCACCCGCTGAGTTTCTCCAGCATTTTTGTCTACCTTCGATTTTTCCTGCATCTGCAGTTCTTTCTTAAACAGGAGATCTTCATGATCAGCATTTGGGAATGTGTCTAACAAAGAGTTTAGCTAGAAACTATCTATGGTGGCCTGGTCGAGATAAGAACATAGAACAAATGGTGAAAGAGTGTAGCACATGTCAAGCAGTTGGAAAGAATCCATCAACAGTACTGCTACAGCCATGGAAATGGCCGGCTAGGGTGTGGCAAAGATTACACGTTGACTTTGCAGAGTTAGATGGACAACAATTATTCATTGTGATTGATAGTCACTCCAAGGGGGTTGAGGTGTTTCCGATGAACAAAACGACATCCAGCAAAACGATAGAAATTTTGCGAGGATTGTTTGCGTCCTATGGATTTCCAGAGGAAATTGTGTCTGATAACGGACCTCAATTCTGTTCACAAGAGTTTGCACAATTCATGAAAGGGAATGGTGTAATACACACGAGTTGCTCCATACCATCCCGCTTCAAATGGAGCAGCAGAACGCACAGTGCAAATTGTGAAGCATACATTAGTCAAACAACTGCTGGATCCAAATCCACAGAAAAGACAGTTGTCTCTGTCTCACAAACTGGCTAACTTTCTGATTACATATTGAAACACACCTCACACCACTACTGGTCAAACACCAGCTGAACTGTTCTTGAAGAGAAAACCAAGAACAAGGTTTTCACTGTTGGCTTCTACTGTTTGAGTCAAACTTGAAGTAGAGTAAAGGAAAGGAGTGTTGAGTTAAATCAGAAGGTAAAGGTGAAAAGCCATCATCTCAAGTGGGTAAAGTGGTTACCTGGAAGACAATAGACAATAGACAATAGGTGCAGGAGTAGGCCATTCGGCCCTTCGAGCCAGCACCGCCATTCAATGTGATCATGGCTGATCATTCCCAATCAGTACCCCGTTCCTGCCTTCTCCCCATATCCCCTGACTCTGCTATTTTTAAGAGCCCTATCTAGCTCTCTCTTGAAAGCATCCAGGGAACCCACCTCCACCGCCCTCTGAGGCAGAGAATTCCACAGACTCACCACTCTCTGTGAGAAAAAGTGTTTCCTCGTCTCCGTTCTAAATGGCTTACTCCTTATTCTTAAACTGTGGCCCCTAGTTCTGGACTCACCCAACATCGGGAACATGTTTCCTGCCTCTAGCGTGTCCAAACCCTTAAGTGTAGTGAGAAAGCGCGGACCACGGACATACTTGGTCAAGATGTTTGGAAGTGGGAAGGTGAGAATTGACCATGTCATGCCTATGCAAGCACAGACAGGTTTGCAACCAGATCAATTAGACGAGTCAGATAATTTGGTTACCACTCAAGTACCGGTACCAACAGATGAACCAGAAATGGTACAAGAAGATACACAAGATAGTGAGAGTTTGAGCCAGCCTGGAAATGGAGGTTCAAGTGTGGTTGACAGTCAAACAAAATAGACTGATGGACTGGAATCCATGAATGTAGGTCAAAAGGAACTCTTGACTCGATCAAAAATGAGACCATGTGGTTCTAAACAGTCAGAAACTTTTGGTCAGGGAAGATATCCAGAAAGAAGGAGAAATCCAGTGGTTAAGTTTAATTTGTGAAGTTTATTTTGTGAAATACACATATCATTGTATATGTAACATATATGCATGATGCCCTTATTTTATTCAGGTTATATACAAGTAAACTATCAGACAAGATTGTAATAAATTCATACCGTTTTTATTATATTCAAAAATGTCTACAATGTTATATTCAAAAATATCAACAAGGCGATAACTTTTTCATTAAGGTGGGAGGCGTTGTAATAGCGCCACCTTTGGTCGGAGGATTGTAAATGATTGAATAAACCACAGTACACTGTGCAGTCAAGTTCCGGTCACCAGTGAGTCAACTCGTATTCTGTGTCTGAGCACACGATATCACACTACGGAGATAAAATGTAAAAAAAAATATCTGGTCAATGAGTGAATGGGAACAGTTCAAAAGTGAGAACCTGGACAAAGAATGTAGGAGTTGTGAAATGCAGAGCAGGAAGGTGTACTGGCTGGGCATGTCCTCCATTCACAGAGGTTAAAAAAAGAGTAGAAAGAAAAGAAAGGGAGAAATAAAATTGATATAACAGATGGATGATTGACAGAGAAATCGAGTAACTTGAATTTTTAGAATTCAATATTGAGTTCAGAAGGTTGTAGCATGCCAAAACAAAAAATGAGGTTCTGTTTTTTAAGCTTTCATTGTGTCTCATTGTAACAGTGCAGCAGGCCATAGACTGATTGGTCAGTGAGTGGGATGGAGAATTAAAGCAAGCAAGATGACAAACTTAAAGATTTAAGATACATTTATTCACTTTTAGTTAATGCTGTTCAAAATGTTAAACTTACATTTTGTAATTCATAGCACTCAAGATGTATCGTCACTGGAAAACAAGAGATGTTGTCCACACTTGATCTCATCACAGGTTAGATGATAAGAAGTTTAGCATTCCAAGCAAACTTAAATGTTGCAGTGAAAGATAAAGCTTTACAGTACTCATGTGAAATGTAATAAGTCTATTTGACACACTGTATAGATGAAGCATTCACCAATCAGTAATGAGTTATTCTTGATCTTCATATTTTAAATGATAATGATTTTTTTTGTAATTGAAACTTAGAAGTTATTTGTAAGATTTATCAATTCTTTAATGTTCTGCAAGTATCCGTTGTTTGTGAAATCTAGTCTATGGGTGTGAAAGCCAATGCGCTCATCGGCACCTTCAGCGAAGTGCTGTGAATGATCCTTATCAGCCAACATCTGCAATTCCACCACAACCACAAATTACATTCTTCAGCCAGTTTGAATCACTCCATGTGATATCAAAACATGACTGTGTGCATTGGCACAGCAAATTATCTGTATTTGTGTCCCTGTGCTGAAGACTGCTCTAGAACTAATAGAACTGATCACTCCATTAACCAAGCTGCATTGCTGTACCAGTATTGAAATTGCATCCTTCTCTTCAGTTCTGATGGCTCTGAGGTGTATGTTAAATTTTAGAAGGGATTTTAGTTTGTCGTAAGTGACAGGATTTACTTGATGAGGTATGTGGAGTGCTGTGCACTCTTTGTGCTGTCGATAGATGGGTTCTGCATGCTCTGTTGTAGAGACTTAAGAGGTCCTCTGCCTTCCTAGATACTCCTCCATTTTAATTAGTCACAGGGCTCGGATTCCTGAGGATATTACCTATTTTTAAGGAGGATTTTGAATATCTGAAGTATTTTCTGGTCTTCCTGGAATTTTTTTGATGTCTTGTAGCTCGGAGTACACATTCCAGGGTCAGTGATTAGATGTAAGGATAATATGGTCCACCCACCAGAATCGATTGTGTTTGATTTGAGAGTAGATGCTGGATATGTTGACCTGGGAGAGGACTCTGGCATTAGCTTACCAATTGGTAATACATTTGAAGGATTTTGTAGAGACAACATTGTAGTTCTTCCCTTTGAGGTGCCAACAGTAAGTTGTTTAACTCTCCAAAGCACACAGGCGGATGCACATCCCTGCTTTGAGGTTTTGTTGTTTGGTTTGATTGAGAAATTACTTGAAGTCTGTGCCAGAACACTTGAGGTTGTGGTGAAATTGGTCTATCTTTGCTGAGAATTGGCTCTCAAAAAATTGAAACTTTTCTAGATCTCATCCTGACTATTAGGGGTGGATCCCTGAAAGCGTCAAAAAATGAGGTTGAAGGACACATCAGAACCACCCACACTGATGAGTTAAAAGATGAACCCATTTTTGTCCCCGCTGACATCCCACCAATCTCACCCCCACAACATCAATTTGACATTAGCCCTCCCAAGCTGAGTGAGGTAAAAGAAGTAGTGAGGAAGGCAAGAACGGCCTCTGCACCAGGCCCTAATGATGTTCCGTATTGTGTCTACAAGAATGCCGTGGATATTCTGAAATTCCTCTGGAGGAACATGAGAGTTGCGTGGGAAAAACAAGTTCTCCCCAAAGCCTGGCGAAGAGCGGGGGAGTGCTGATCCCAAAAGAAAAAAAATTGTCCACCATCGAACAGTTCTGGCAAATAAACCTTCTTAACATAGAAGGCAAGATCTTTTTCAGTGTGGTGGCGAAAAGACTTACAAAGTATCTGAAACAAAACCATTTCATTGATACGTCAATCCAAAAGGCTGGCATAACAGGCTTCTCGGGATGCCTTGAACATACCAGCGTCATATGGCATGAAATCCAGACTGCTAAGAAAGAACGAAAGAATCTGCATGTCTTGTTCCTCGACCTGGCCAATGCCTATGGATCAGTTCCTCATTCGCTACTGTGGACTGCTTTTGAATTCTTTCAGGTGCCTGCAATAATAACAAATCTGGTAAAAAAAAACTACTCCCAGGATCTGCAATTTTGTCTCACAACATCAGACTTTACCACAGCGTGGCAACCACTGCAAACAGGCATTATGGCAGGGTGCACCATCTCCCCATTGACCTTCACAATGGCAATGGAGCTCATTATCAGAGCATCAAAAAGGGTTGTGGGAGAAAACGGCTACAGTGTGGTCAGCGATTGCCACCTACACGAGCCTATATGGATGATATAACAACACTAACGACAACTGACCCCTGCACCAAGAGACTTCTGGAAAAACTTCATCAAAACATCACATGGGCAAGGATGAAGATTAAACCCAGCAAGTGCAGAAGCATCTCCATTGTCAAAGGTCAAGTCAAGGATCAAAGATTTCATATTGACCTGTTCCAACTGTTTCAGAAATGCCAGTGAAGAGCTTGGGCCGATGGTATGATGCAAAGCTCAAGGACACCGAGCAGTTTGAACAACTCAAAAAGGATACCATCACGCACATAGCTTGCATCAACAAGACCTTGCTGCCAGGAAAACTCAAGCTGTGGTACTTCCAATTTGTCATACTACCAAGAATCATGTGGCCTTTAACTATGTATGAAATCCCCATCAACAAAGTGGAAAAGCTGGAAAGAATGATCAGCACACATGTGAAACAGTGGCTTGGACTTCCACGATGCTTATGTGCTGTTGGACTGTAGGGGAGTGGCAAATTGGAATTGCCTATTGCAGGACTTGTGGAAGAGTTCAAATGCACTAAAGCAAGGTTGGTCATGACCCTCACTGCATCTGAAGATACTGTTATTCGAACAGCGCCCCCCAGTGTGGCAACAGGGAGGAAGTGGACCCCATCTGAAGCCGTTCAGAGTACTAAGTTTGCTCTTAATTTCCGGGATGTGGTTGGCCAAGTCCAACACGGGAGAGCCGGGTTCGTCCCAAAAGCTCCTCAATGGCACAAGGCAACATCAGTGCAGAAGAGACGGCTCATGGTGGAGGAGATGAGAAGACGGGAGGAGGCAGAGCGACACGCCAAGGCCGTCTCAATGGCCAAGCAGGGCCAATGGACTAACTGGGAGAGCCTGGAAAAGAGGAAACTCAGCTGGCGTGACATCTGGCAAATGGAGGGATCTCGGCTAAGTTTTGTCATCAGAGCCACTTATGATGTTCTACCATCACCCCAGAACCTGAAGCAGTGGTTCGCAGAAGACCCCACTTGCTCCCTTTGCCAAGCACCTGCATCACTAAGGCACATTTTAACAGGATGCACTACGAGCCTCGCCCAAGGGCGTTAAACTTGGCGGCATAACCAAGTTCTCAGACAGCTGGCATCAATCCTGGACAGAGGCGAACGATCACATGCTTCCCCACAAACATCGGCAGGAAATGTCCACCACAACATTTGTACCAGCAGGCCAACCTGCATAACATCAAAGGATTTTTGTCTTATTAAATGTATGTCTTGAGCTAGTTTTTTAAAGTTTTTTTTTAGCTGTGTATATGTGGGGTGTGGGGGGTGGGGGGGGGGGGCTGTGGGGGAAACCGTTTAATCTCTTCCCTGTGCGGGGACCCGACTTTTTCCCTGTCGGGTCTCCGATGTCGTTGGGCCTAACATCGAGGAGCCGGCGGCGACCTCCGGCCGGGGACTAACCTGAGGGCTCCAGTCGCGGAGCCTGCGGAACTGACATCGCGGAGCTGGCCGTCTTCGGAGTGGGAAGAGCTGTGGTGGCGCACGGCTGCGACCCGACTTTGGGGCTTCGGAGGCTCCGGCCGTGGGCCCGGTGGACAGTGGCATCGGGGGCTCCAAGGTCCTGGGTGGGAGACCGCTTTTCCGAGCTCTGCAACGGCAACTTCTCCCGCTGGAATCGCAGGGTTTAAAGGACACGGAGCCGGGGCCAAACATCGCCCCGCGCGGCTTAAACGGCCACAGGACTTACCATCGCCCGCCGGGGGCTTAACATTGGAGCCCCAGTTCGCCTCGACGCTGCAGTTGGATTGCTGGACCGCGGGAGAAGAACAAAGGGAAGAGATAAGACTTTGCCTTCCATCACAGTGAGGAGGTGTTGGAGATTCACTGTGATGGATGTTTATGTAAACTGTGTTAAGTGTGGGTCTTGGGTTTTTTTGTAATGTAAAAACTGTAGAAAATGAAATTTCGTTCAAACCTAGTTGTTTGAATGAGAATAAAAGGCATTCCATTCCATTCCATTCTGCAGCCTGCTCGGGATTGGAAAATGGAAGTGGACTTGGAAAAAAAGCTTGTGTTTCCCCCAGACATTGTGGCTACAACACTCTGGCCAGACATGGTCCTGTGGTCCACAACAGCCAAGTTGGCATACGTTGTGGAATTGACAGTTCCATGGGAAGATGATGTTGAAGAAGCTTATGAGAGGAAAAAGACCAAGTACTCTGAACTGGCAACTGAAGCTTCCCAGAATGGCTGGAACACCAAGATTTTCCCTGTCGAAGTGTTGCTACATCTACGACCAGGCTAGTAAAGACAATGGGGGTGAGGGGTCGCTCCCTCCAATAAGCAATCAAGTCATTATCAAATTCTGCAGAAAAAAAGCAGCAATTGGCTTTGGATGAAAAGGAAAGATAACAGTTGGGCTGCAAGATGAAGACAGGAGGGTATGGAATTGAGGGGGGTGTACCTGGGACGCCAGGTATCACCGTTGAGCCCTCTGGAGACGTTGTGGGTTTATCAATGAAACGTCAAAGAAGGAGGGTGCACACCTGATGACCCCGATGACGTACCTACCCTACCTTTCACCACTCCAATCCCACTGCAAATAGCAATAGTGCCGACTTATTACAGGGATTGAAACATCAAGTCCTATTAGCTCTACTGATGTCCTCTTGTATGCTTCAAACAGGATTATGGATCATGACCTACATTGTTGTGAAGCAGACTGAAGGAGATTTGAGGAGAATTTTCTCTAATTATAGATTATTGAAGGATTCAGCAATATGTGAGATCAATAAAGAGCTTGTGCACTGGTTGGTATAACTCTCTACGTTTATTTTGCCGCATAATGAAGATCATGTCCATTCTACCTCGAGATGGACGGAATCTGCACAATGACTCTGGGAGGAGTTCTTCAACCAATGGAAGGAGATGGTTGAGGAGAATCCTTATGACCGCTTTTCCGGTGGTGAACAGTGGGGACACCCCCTCAGCAATTACAGCAAAAGGATATTTCTCCTTTCTTGAAGATGGTAACGATTAGGATGTCTCCAAAACCCTCTGGCATATTCTCCTAGCTACAAATAAGAAAGATAAATGTGTGCCATTACGAAGTTGAGTGCTGGAGCCTTAATAAAAATAAAAGCAAAATGAAAAATCGAAATGAAATCTTTTTAAAATAATTCATAACCTGCATAAAGGAAAATTAGTGTTGGAGGTTATTCATCTTTGCCCTTTGAGGTGTGAGGTCTGCCTTTCAGACCAATAAAGTTCACTTCATCATACCGTCAGAAATAAGCTTATTCACTAATGATTGCATAAAGTTCATCTCTATTCACAACAAATATTATAGTCGTCCATATTCAAACCTGGCTTAGGTTGATATGTGGCAAGTAAAATTTATACCAACAAACAGCCATCCCCAAAGAAAGACCATAACCATCCCCACAAATCTGCAAGTCACATAATTGGGTTAACATTCACAGAATCTCTCGTCAAAGGTGTTTTCCAAGCATATAAAGGGCAAAATAATACACCAGAGAAAACATTGAAAGTCTATTTGAAATGACGGGCAATCTGTGGAACATGGAGCCAGAACATGTAGGTGGGGTCTTAAATGAATGCTTTCCATCAGCATTCTCAAAGAAAATTGACTTTGTAGTGAGAGGATTCAGCAAAGAGAAAGGTGAAATTCCACTGCAAGTTTCCATAAATAAAGAGGAGTTAGTCAGTGCCTTAGTAGACTTAAATGTGGATAAATTCCCTGGGCCTGATAAGATTTATCCCAGGCTGCTATGGTATGAAGTTTGTTGGTGCTCTGGTCACAAGTGAGCTACCAGATAATTCGAGGGACAGCAGGAAAAATCACAGGTAATTATTGACCTGCGAGTCAAACAGGGCAGATAACCAAAAAATTACGGGACGATTAATGATAACTTAAAAGGGCAGGGACTAATCAGAGATAGCTTGGTCGTGGCTTTGTCAAGGGCAGAACCTGTCTGATCAATCTAAAGGGATTTTTTGAAGTGGCAACACAATATATTGATAAAGGCAATGTAGTGGACATGTTTGTAGTTTGGGCCCCATGGAATTTAAGGCCATGGGAATCCAGAGGCAGAGGGTGATGGTTTAGGGTTGATTTGTGATTGGACAACTATGGACAAGTGGCATTCCACAGGGATAGTTAATGAAATCCTTGCTGCTTCCAATTTCCAAATAATTTAGTGTGGATGCAGGAGGCACGATCAGTAAGTTTGCAGATTACATGAAGATAGATGGAATAGTTGACAGTATGTAGGGAAGTGTTAGACTACAAGTTGATATTTGTGTGTTAGTAAAATGGATATAGAAATGGTATATGGTGATTAATCCAGATGTCTGAAGTGATGCATTTGGGGAATACTAATGAGACTTGGACATGCACCATGATTGTTTTTGAATGGAGCAGAGGGTCCATTCAAGTACATAGTGTAGCAGAGGAACAGGCCCCACAACCCACAAAAGATAGACACAAAATGCTGGAGTAACTCAGCGGGACAGGCAGCATCTCTGGAGACCCTTCTACCCACATGATGCTAAGTTAAACTAATCTCCTCTGTGTCTGCATGTTACCCATATCCTTCCTTTCCTTGCATATCCATGTGCCTATCTCAAAGCCTGCTAAACAGCACTATCATATCGGCTTCCACCACCATATCTGGCAGCGCTTTCCAGGCATCCACCATTTTGTGTAAAAAACTTGCCCCAAACATCATCTTTCAACATTTCTCTGACTAACCTTAAAGCTTTGCCTCTAGTCTTTATTTCTACCCTGAGAAAAATGTTCTGACTGTCTACCGTATCTATACCTCTCATAATTTTATATGCTTCAATCAGATCTCACCTCAATGAATGATGCTTCACAGAAAAAAAATCGATGTTTGTCCAACCTCTCTATTTAGCTAATACCCTCTAAACCAGGCAGCATTCTGGTAAACCACTTCTGCAATATTTCCAAAGCCTCCACATCCTTCCTGTGATGTGGCGACCAGAACTGCATGCAATACTCTAAATGCGACCAAACTCAAGTTTTATAAAGCTGTAACATGACTTCTTAACACCTATACTCAATGCCTAATCAATGAAGACAGGCCTACCATATACCTTCTTTACCACTCTATTCAGCCATGATCATATTGAATGGGTGTGCTGGCTCGAAGGGCCGAATGGCCTACTCCTGCACCTATTGTCTATTTACTTGTAATACCACTTTCAGGGAGCTATGGACTTGGACCCTAAGATCCCTCTGTGCATCAATGCTGTTAAGAATCCTACCATTAATTGTATACTTTCCTCTTACATTCAATCCCCAAAGTGTTTAGTTTAGTTTAAAGGTGCAGCTTGAAACAGATCCTTCAGCCCATGAGGCCATGCCAACCCATTCACACGAGTTCTATATTATTCCCACTATCTGATTCATTCCCGACACATTAGGGGCAATTTACAAAGGCAAATTAATCTACAAAACCGCACGTCTTTGGGATGTGGGAGGAAACTAGAGCACACGGATGAAACCCACGTAGTCTCAGGAAGAATGTGAACATTCCACACAGACAGCACCCAAGGTCAGAATCAAACCCAGGTCTCTGGTATTGTGAGGCAGCAGCTCTACCACTGCACCCTGACACATCACACTTGCTTGGATTAAACTTCAAAGATTCTTGCAGGTGGCAGTGCAGGTAAATAACATAGTTAAGTAGGCATATGGGATGCATGAGTTCATTAGAGGGGGCATTGAATACAAGAGCAGGGACTGACTTTATAAAACCTTGTTCAGACCTCAAACGGAGTACTGGGTGCAGTTCTGGTCACCACACTTTAGGAAAGATGGGATAGTGCTGAAGAGGAGATTCACCTTTATGTTGCCTGAGATGGGGCTTTTTAGTTATGAGGAGAGACGGGGAGACTGTGTATGTTTTCCCTGGAGTGGAGGAGGTTAAGAAGGGACATGATTGAGCCATATAAAATTATGAGGGACATAGATAGGATAGACTGCAGGAACTACCTCCTATCAGAGGTAGATAAAAATAGAGAACATAAATTTAGGATAAGGGGCAAGATGTGATCTGAGGGGGACCTTTTTTGAGGGTGGTGAGTACACTGATAGAATAGTAGAAGCAGAGTAGTGACAGCATTTAAGAAGTGTCAAGACAAGCACTTGAATTGTCCAAGTATATACAGCTGTGGGACAAGTGCTGGAAGGATTTCCATGGTTGATGTGGAGGCGATGGGATGAATAACCCACTTCCGTGCTCCACATGCTAGGACACATTTTACGACTTGAACATAAAAGGAGGCGGAATCTTCAGACTCGCTACGATCTGCAAGGCAAATGATACGGTGCCTATCAACCGCTGAATAAACTCAAGAAAATTAGGTTTTCGGGTGTTATGGAAATCAAGAAGTATGGAATAAGTGCAGGAAAGTGCCACAGAAGTAAAAGTTATGCTAGAATGTTTTAAAATGATGAAACAGTATAACCTACCCCTGCATCTATTTCTTGAATTTTTAAATTCCAATAATCTTAAGAAACTAAGCATGAGTCTGAATGAAGTAATCCCGTTTATCAATGACTGCACCACTACCATAAAACATTAATTCGCTTCACCACTATCATACTGTGCTACAGATCTGTTCAATCTGCAAAGTGCACGCTGAAACTAGCAGGCTTACAAACTTCTAAAATCTGCAACCTTCATTGCTTGACAAGGACTTTTCAGATATTTGAAAATACCATTAGCACCAATTCCTTCAAGTTATTCAATATGCTATCTTGGACATGTAACACTGTACCATCATTTTCACTGTCAGAATCCTAGAACTCCCCACCTTAGCAACAAATGTGATATTATCTTTACCATGGATGCTTCAAAGCCGTCCATCGCTTTTTCGAGGCCAATCTGTAATTGATAACAAACTGCTACCTTACCCCTATCCCTATATTCCTATATATCTGCAGAATGAGTTTTAAAGTGTTTTTATTTTCATTTTGGATATACTAGGCATGTTATTAATTAACCAATTTTACGACTGATAAAATAGTATGATATTTTATAGTATATTATATTCATTAGGACTATAAGATGTGTTATTTTGTTCTAATAGCCTGAATATGATAAACAGACGTGCTCTGAATATGAAGAGGACATTAATGACTATCCACTTAATTTGGATTGTGAAAAGTTACAAGAATGTTTTGAATGTCCTGATCACAACTATGCTCCAAGGTAATAAAAAAGAACTGCAGATGCTGGTTGGAATAAAAAAAGATTCAAAATGCTAGAGTAACTCAGTGGGACAGGGAACATCTCTGCAGAAAATGGACAGGTGATGTTTCGGTTGGTACCCTTCTTCAAACTATACACACAGATCCATATGCAAAGAAATGGAATTTTGTGCTTACTTCTTCTTTACCTGCTTTCTTTCCTTTCCTTTCTCTTCCATCATTTCTCTGTTCTCTTTCTTTTCCCCTTGCCCTTCAAATTATTCCTGTGGCCTCCAAGTTCCACTTTTGGCCATGTTATTATCTAATCCTAACCCTAATGCATTCACCTGAGGTGTTTCTAAATCTGCTCAATACTCACACAACGGAATTACAATTCCTTAATTTTGTGTTGGTTTTTAGAGAAGAAATTACATTTATTTCAATTTTAATAACATTATTTTAACTTCACTTTTCCCAAACTAAATGATATAGTAATCAACATAGTAAGCAGAATCACAACTGCGAATCACAACTGTGGCCTATTGAGGACCGGTGCAGTTGACTGAGTGAATTTGTATCTTGTACAATCACGGTTTGAAAAATGATACAATTTTCAAATACCTCAAAAAGCAGAAATTGATACCGTCACATTCTCAAAACATGTTTGTTTGATAAATTGCTTTGGCCAATTCTCGACTGCTTAAGTTAAGTTGCAACACTGTAAACCAAAACTTTAAAAAAGACTACGTGAACCCATAAAACCATATTTCAGTGAAACATATCCATATCAGAACAAAACAAAACACAACCATAACAGATAAATGTTCTGCATAAAGTTGGAAATGCTAAAAAATGTGTTTATTTATGAAGATATTTATTCTGAAATTAATCTTATTTGATATCGCTAATTTGAGATATGCTGAACAGCATTAGAAACTAATATTCTTTGCGGTGTGTATGGAAATGTCGTTTTTAAATGGACTCCCTCAATTAGCTTAATATAAGTTGGAAAGAGTTAAAGTTCTTGGATGTTATGCATGTGTTAAAGAAGCCTCGGACTATTTTTTTAATAGATCACAGAAACACTGCAGATTGGAGCAATCATAGAATCAATGGTAATGACACCACTGAGATGATAATATTTTCAAATAGATTAAACTTATTCAAACCTGGGAAGCAAATGCTTTAATAAAAATAAAAAAATCAGTGACAATTTGTAACAAACTGCAGCTGTCATGAGATATGTCTGAAACAGTCAAGCATGATCTTCAGTACGAGTGCTTTACACAGTTCTTGGTACCAATGGCAAATTTAGTCCTTGTGATGGTAGATCATTAATAAAAATAATCCAGGATACCAGGACCGATACCTTTTATTGTGTTAGACAAAAATGTTGGAGGAACTCAGCGGGTGAGGCAGCATCTATGGAGAGAAGGAATAGGCAATGTTTCGGGTCGAGACCCTTCTTTAGATTGATGTCGGGGGGGGGGGGGTCAGGAAAAGGAAAGGAAGAGGCGGAGACAGTAGGCTTGTGGAAGACCTGGGAAGGGGAGGGGAAGGAGGGAGAAAGCAAGGACTATCTGAAATTAGAGGTCAATGTTCATACCATATAACCATATAATCATATAACAATTACAGCACGGAAACAGGCCATCTCGGCCCTTCTAGTCCGTGCCGAACACTTATTCTCACCTAGTCCCATCTACTTGCACTCAGACCATAACCCTCCATTCCTTTCCCGTCCATATACCTATCCAATTTATTTTTAAATGATAAAATCGAACCTGCCTCCACCACTTCCACTGGGAGCTCATTCCATACAACTACCACTCTCTGAGTAAAGAAGTTCCCCCTCATGTTACCCCTAAACTTCTGTCCCTTAATTCACAAATCATGTCCTCTTGTTTGAATCTTCCCTACTCTCAATGGAAAAAGCTTATCCACGTCAACACTGTCTATCCCTCTCATCATTTTAAAGACCTCTATCAAGTCCCCCCTTAACCTTCTGCGCTCCAAAGAATAAAGACCTAACTTGTTCAACCTTTCTCTGTAACTTAGTTGCTGAAACCCAGGCAACATTCTAGTAAATCTCCTCTGTACTCTCTCTATTTTGTTGACATCTTTCCTATAATTTGGCGACCAAAACTGTACACCATACTCCAGAATGGGCCTTACCAATGCCTTGTACAATTTTAACATTACATCCCAACTTCTATACTCAATGCTCTGATTTATAAAGGCCAGCACACCAAAAGCTTTCTTTACCACCCTATCTACATGAGATTCCACCTTCAGGGAACTATGCACAGTTATTCCTAGATCCCTCTGTTCAACTGCATTCCTCAATTCGCTACCATTTACCATGTACGGCCAATTTTGATTTGACCTGCCAGGATGTAGCACCTCGCACTTATCAGCATTAAACTCCATCTGCCATCTTTCAGCCCACTCTTCCAAATGACCTAAATCTCTCTGTAGACTTTGAAAATCTACTTCATTATCCACAACACCACCTATCTTAGTATCATCTGCATACTTACTAATCCAATTTACCACACCATCATCCAGATCATTGATGTATATGACAAACAACAGTGGACCCAACACAGATCCCTGAGGCACCCCACTAGTCACCGGCCTCCAACCTGACAAACAGCCATCCACCATTACTCTCTGACATCTCCCATTCAGCCACTGTTGAATCCATCTTGCTACTCCACCATTAATACCCAACAATTGAACTTTCTTAACCAACCTTCCATGTGGAACCTTGTCAAAGGCCTTACTGAAGTCCATATAGACAACATCCACCACTTTACCCTCATCAATTTCCCCAGCAACCTCCTCAAAAAATTCACGAAGATTAGTCAAACATGACCTTCCAGACACAAATCCATGTTGACCCTGTTTATCCAGATGCTTATATACCACTGGAGTGTAAACTACCTAAGTGAAATATGAGGTGATGTTCCTTCAATTTGCGCTGGGCCACACTCTGGCAATGGAGGAGGCCCAGGACAGAGAGGTCAGATTCGGAATGGGAGGGGGAGTTGAAGTGCTGAGCCACCAGGAGATCAGGTTGGTTAGTGCGAACTGAGCGGAGGTGTTGGGCGAAGCGATCGCCGAGCCTACGCTTGGCCTCGCCGATGTAGAGAAGTTGACACCTGGAACAGCGGATGCGGTAGATGAGGTTGGAGGAGGTGCAGGTGAATCTCTGCCTCACCTGGAAAGACTGCTTGGGTCCTTGGATGGAGTCGAGGGGGGAGGTAAAGCGACAAGTGTAGCATTTCCTGCGGTTGCAAGGGAAAGTACCCGGGGAGGGGGTGGTTTGGGTGGGAAGGGACGAATTGACCAGGGAGTTACGGGGAGAATGGTCTCTATGGAAAGCAGAAAGGGGAGGAGATGGGAAGATATGGCCAGTGGTAGGATCCCGTTGGAGGTGGCGAAAATGTCGGAGGATTATATGTTGTATGCCACGGCTGGTAGGGTGGAAGATGAGGACAAGGGGGACTCTGTCCTTGTTATGAGTAAGGGATGGGGAGTAAGAGCGGAGCTGCGGGATATAGAGGAGACCCTGGTGAGAGCCTCATCTATAATAGAAGAGGGGAACCCCCGTTCCCTAAAGAATGAGGATATCTCCGATGCCCTGGTCTGGAACACCTCATCCTGGGTGCAGATGCGGCGTAGACGGAGGAATTGGGAGCAGGGGGATAGAGTCCTTACAGGAAGCAGGGTGGGAAAAAGTGTGGTCCTTACAGGAAGCAGGGTTTTATTGTGTTCATTGCTCTGCACCTTGGCAAAAGTAATTATTTGCATCTTACCAATCCGTTCTGAACATTAGAGGTTTCAATCTGAAGGGGAAGTTCCTGTGCCTAGATATAGGCTTTAAGCCGAGCATCAAAAATGTGTCTAGAAATCCATTTTCGTGACCCACGTCTCGGAACTACATTAAATTTTGCACAGATTTAGATGAAATATAATTGAGAAGGAAGTCGTAACTCGTCAATGATAAAAGTTGCACATTAATTAATTAAACTAATTAGAAAATGAGATCGGAAAAGTAAGCGCCATCTAGTGTCCAATGCCCATATTACACCATGGGGAGCCTATTTCCGTGTTGCAGTCTATTGAAACGATATATTATTATACCACCTATATATATGACTGTAATCATATATAATTATGTATAATTGTATTCTATAATAATAATATAATAAATATAATTGTGAGGTTTTTTTTTTAATGAACTGCCGCAGAGGTCCTCTTGAACCAGCCTAATTAATAGGTCAGGGCAGTTCTTCTCGGTTCCCCAGTTTACTGAACCCCACTGACTGCCAGTGTGCAGATTGGGATCACGGCAGTGCCAGGCTGGGGGAAGGCTAAGGCAGGAAAATGCCTAACCCTAACCCTAACTCACCCCCTTTCCAGAGCTGCCCAAGGCAGCTTTGGGACCGGCTGTGGGCTCCGTACTGTGGCCCCGCAGCGCGCCCATCTCGGCCAGCATGCCCTTCTGGTGGTGGCGATGGAGGGGGGCAGCATTGCCTTGCACGTCGCCCGGGCAGCCTTCAGCACCCAGATAGCGTCGGCTCCATCAGACCGCCCGCTCGCTTGCTGCAACACTGGCCGGCCGGCCGACAGCCCGATCGACTCCTCGCAGCACTCACCGGAGGCCCGGCCCAACGCTCAACTCCCGGCGGAGGCCCGACCCAACCCGCACCTCCCGGCGGCCCAACGCTCACCTCCCGGTGGCCCAACCCTCCCCTCCCGGCGGCCCAACCCGCACCTCCCGGCGGCCCAACCAGTACCTCCCGGCGGCCCAACCCGCACCTCCCGGCGGCCCAACCTGTACCTCCCGGCGGCCCAACCCGTACCTCCCGGCAGCCCAACCCGCACCTCCCGGCGGAGGCCCGGGCCCAAGTCTCACCTCCCGGCGGAGGCCCGGCCTAACGCTCACCACCGACGGCCCGATCGACAGATTGACAGACAGACAGACAGACAGACAGACTAACAGACAGACTGACAGACTGACCCTAATCCTAACTCTACATTTGTTATTTATCATTTTTATTTACCAGTACACATTATAACATTATAAAGATAAATCAAATGAAAAACAAAATGATCAGCAAGGTTAGCATTACCTTTATCCTTGGAAACCTTGCTATTGCAATTGATATAATGAGGAGGCAGCCATGATCCCAGCGTCCTCGCTGCCTAGCGACCATAAAAGAAAGCGCGGGATTGGCCAATTTGCGTCTGACCTCAATGTCAAACGTGCATTGATTGGGCATTTACTACTCAGAAAATTTGAGGTTTTTCTCATATTTCTTAAAAATGTGCAGGTTTTGTTCTTGACGAGTTTCAGGTATGATTTATATAATATTTTTACACAATATGTTAAAAATTTAGGTAGTTCTGTGAGTTGGGTCACGAAACTAAACGAAAAAGCTCCTCGGCCCACAGCCTAATAAAGGTAATCAACCATTGTGTCTATGTTTTGAAGATCTATTTACCATCAATATACTTAGAACTTAAAAAGATCTTCCTAAAATTCTTGAGTAAAATATGAACTTAGTTTAGGTGGGAGATTTGTAGGAGACTTAGGGATGATCCAAAAGGTAACAAAATTATACATAAGGATTTTTCGTTCATTAAATGTAAGGAAGTATCTACGAGTTGTGAGATTAAATAAAGTTTGAAAACTTCTTTGAACTTTATGGATAAACAGTAAATTTCATTGCACCTTGGTGTATATTAAAATACATTAATATAAATCTGGCACAGACCAGGACAGGCTGAATCTGTGATTAATGTTAATAGGACCACATTTGGAATACTATGTGTAGTCTTGGTGTCCATATTTAAGAAAGTGTCTAAATATGTTCAAAGCAGTTGAGATGGTTTATCATAATTATCATGTTATCTGAACAGTAAAGATTGGACGTTGCTTTTATCACCAGAATTTAGATAACAATTTGGGAAACAAAGATCCAAGGGGCTATTTTAACTTTTCACGTTACTTTGTTCACCTGATCAGTTTTTTTTTCTCTTTAAATAAATTGTTTTCAGGCTATCCTCAACAATTAGAATCAAGTCACCAATTATGAGAAAAGTTAAGGCTGAGTAAGTATAGCATTTGATTTAATTATGTTGTAATTTCCAGCAAAACCTTTTAATCTGTTACCTCACAGAATCCTTGAAGCATTCATTTATTTATTGCTCTTCTGTGAACAGATGCTGATTTTTAAACGTTAATTGATTATATTCATGCCAATAATCTTGCAATGATGACAGTTCTTTGGCACAAGAATATTTTTGGTATCTTGCTAAACTTGAAAAAGCTTTGTAGGAGCCATTTATGCTTAAGATAGTTACTGTTAGTATATTATAGTATTTTGTCTAGATATTTCTAGTTGTATCATTTAGAACGCTTGGGGGTGGGGTTTTGATACGTAGATAGGCGTGGATTTTGTAGATGGGCGTGACTTACATTGAACTAAGTGATACGACAGGGGTAGTCAGGTCAGACGGAAGCTGGCACCCGAGAGAAGACACCGTTTTACCCAGTTCGGATAGTAAGAATGGACAGTTTGCATAGTAAGAATGGACTGTTCAGATAGTAAGAACGGACAGTTCAGATAGTAAGAACGGAAAGCTACAATTTGTATGACACTTCTTTGTATTTACAACAACTTCAATTAAAGAATCAATTAAACTGGAAATAACGACAGGAAGATTTGTTTTTGTTATCATACTGCGTAAATCCGATCCACTCCTCCCTGCCAGTGTAGTAATGACAATGGAAACGTTTGAAATTGCTATTAAATTAAAGTTTAAACTGTCCTCAAGTTGTGGAATTAAAGGAAAAAAAAATTCTCGAAATCCTGGAACTGAAATCAAAATTCGACACGATCGAAACCTGTGGTATCTAAAGAACGAAGATCGAAAACTTCGAAAGCCAACGCAGAAATTCGTGAGTAAGAACGACTATATTAAGTCGTATTTGGAAAGGCTTAGAAGCTTTAAAGTTAAAAGCTGCATGGGGCAGTATTGAAAACAGCAGAGGAATCACTCAGCAAAGATGATAGATGGACACTATTGCCTAGACTTACCTTGCAAACAAGAAAGCGTCAGTTTGCCGAATAATCGTTGCATTGCAGTGAAGCGCATCCAGAGCCTGAAACGCAGGTTGGACAAGAATAAGACATTTTGTGATGAATATACTGTACATCTTTACTTACAGGAATGATTGACAATGGTTATGCTGAAATGGTGCCAGTGGACCAGCTGAATTGAAGTGATGGAGAGCTCTGATATATCCCACACTATGGGGTGTATCACTCAAGGAAAGGAACCTTGAGGGTGGTCTTTGACTGTGGGGCAGTCTTCAAAGGAGGAACATCACTTAACTGCCAACTGCTGCTGGGTCCAGACCTTACCAACTCGCTCATTGGAGTTCTCATCAGATTCAGACAAGAACCGGTTGCTTTGATGGCTGATATTAAAGCAATGTTTCATCAAGTCAAAAGCATATTGACTATTTACGATTCCTGTGGTGGCCTGCGCAGCAAGATCTTGTTGAATACCGGATCGAATACATCTCTTTGGAGCAGTGTCATCACCAAGATGTGCAAACTTTGCATTAAGGAGGACTGCTGAGGACAACAAAGCTTATTTCCCAGCAGAGGTGACAAAAACAGTAAAGAACAACTTCTATGTGGATGATTGTTTAAAGTCCATGTCTTCGGAACAGGAAGCAATTCAAATGGCGGCACACCCGACTTCCCTCTGCCAAAAGGGAGGATTCATGCTGTCAAAGTGGATCAGCAACAACCGTGCTGTACCGGCTACCATTCCACAAGAACATAGAGTCAAGGAGATCAGGGAGTTGGACTTGGACAAAGACAATCTACCTACGGAAAGAGCACTGAGATTGCACTGGTGTGTTGAAACAGATGTGTTCAAGTTCAGAATAGTGGTACAAGAACGACCATATACCCGATGGGCCATCTTATCTGTGGTTGGCTCTATATACGACCCTTTGGGATTTCTTGCACCATTTACTCTGCTAGCCAAGCTGATTATGCAGGAGTTCTGCTAGGGAAAACTTGAATGGGATGAGAGCATAACGCAAACCTTCTCTCAACAATGGACAGGATGGTTAGCAGATCTCAACAAGATGTCGGAATTCAAAGTGGACCAGTGCATGACTTTGGTCAAATCAAATATGCACAGCTGCACCACTTTTCAGATGCAAGCGAAAGTGGTTACGGTACTGTTTGCAGGGCTCGAAATTTGAGGTTGCCCGGGTGCCAATGACCACCTAACATGCTGCCGGGCAACCTAAATGCCGAGTCATTTTGCCTGGCTTGGCACTGCAGATACTGGTTTATACCGAAGATAGACACAAAAAACTGGAGTAACTCAGCGGGTCAGGCAGCATCTCTGGAGAAAAGGAACGTGACGTTTCGTGTCGGCGGCGGCAACAGCTGAAGTGCGGGGCAAAGATACTAGGTGCGGCATGACGCAGGGTCGGTGCGAATGATGGGCGAGGGAGGGAGCGAGGGAAGGAGGGAGCGAGCGAGCGAGCGGGAGGCCCCCTTCCGCCATCTGAAGCGTCTGCACCGCTCGGCCCCGCACCTTCCTGTTGGCTGGCGGAGGAGGGGAGGTGGTGGTGAGGAGATCCCAACTGCCTCCCCCTTTTGCGGCGGCACTTGGCGGTGGACAGGGACGGCCAAGGCAGCGGGGCAATGATGCCAGTGTTGTCTGAGGAGCGCTGACCTTCCTTCCTCCCCACCTCCGCTGCCGCTGCCACTTCCACTTCCTCTCTCTCTCTCTCTCTCTCTCGTCCGCCCCCCTCCACCCCCTTTATCCTGGGACCCCTCCTCTCAATCCCACACTAATCCCGCCTCTATTCAGTCCTCACTGACATCCCCTGTGCTCCCCTCCCCATCAACCCCCCTCCCATCTATTCATCCTGCACTGCTCTCCCTATCCACCTCACATTGATTCTCCTGCCACCCCCCATCCATCCTACACTGGTCCCCCAATTCATCCTGTACTGACCCCCTTCCCATTCATCCTGCACAGCTCCCCCCCATCCATCCTGTACTGATCCCCCCCATTCATTCCTTACTGATCCCCCCCATTCATTCCTT
>CM075978.1:19726893-19756107 GCA_038087875.1 Malacoraja senta | reverse complement strand
CCATCCATCCTGTACTGATCCCCCCCATTCATTCCTTACTGATCCCCCCCATTCATTCCTTACTGACCCCCCCTCCATTCATCCTGCACCGATCCTCCCCATCCATCCTGTAGTGATCTTCCCATTCATCTTTTACTGATCCACCCATTCATCCTGTACTGATCCCCTCATTCATCCTGTACTGATCCCCTCATTCATCCTGTACTGATTCCCTCATTCATCCTGTACTGATCCCCTCATTCATCCTGTACTGAACCCTCCATTCATCCTGCACTGATCTCCCATTCATCCTGTAGTGAACCCCCCATTCATCCTGCACAGACTGCCCCCCCTTTCATCCTGTACTAATCCCCCCATTCATCCTGTGCTGACCCCCCCCCCCCCATTCAAGAAGAATGGGGGATCAGTCTGAAGAAAGGTCTCGACACGAAACGTTGCCTATTTCCTGAGCAACATTCACAACTATACGTTGGATTTATCCAGGTTTTACTTTTACAGTCGGTCATATACATCACAAATTTGGTCAGGAGATATTTCAGTTAAAATTTTAACGTTAATTCTGAAGTGGTAATGATGGGAACAGAGTTTATCAATAATTTTTTTTTAATCTGGTGCGTACAAACTGGGTATATTCATTGCTGTTCCTAACACATACATCTAATCTGAATGTCTGGTAATGTGGCGTTTTGACACCTTTAAACATATTACCAAAATAACATTTGCTGCAGTTATGTCCTTTGGCCATCTCTTGTCAGTTAATATGATGTTTAACCTGTCAGATGGGTATAGTTGGTTTTAACAGCTATTATCATAAAATGCCTTTAGAAATTTCCTTGCAACCTGTATATTTTGTTGTGGATAAATTATGTGGGAAGCGAGAATGTTTCTGTACCAATAGCAATAACGACCCATGCTATGGCCATGTCATGATAATTTTCGGTCCTTCACAGAAAACATGCTTGCATCAATCTGTAGTTTGCATGGTTAAGCATATATGTTACCATGGTCCAGGATTTATTGACACAGGTTGATCATACGCTGAATAATCCAAACACATTTTTGTTTGGAAGTGGAAAGAAATAATAGAAATTGCATTAATTGCAACATGTAAAAAGAGTTGAGATACTGTATTATAATTTTGCTGCATGTCATTGTGGTATATATCATGTCTTGATTGGTGAATATGTTTAGTTTGTGACTTTATTTGAAGCAGAAATAATATGTGAATGCTTCATTGAGCATAATTCCGACTGGTAACTACGCACTTCGTCCGAGCACATTATTGCACACGTCATGCAAGCCGTCTTAAATTACCACCTAAACTGTCATTTGGCAACCTAAAAAGCTGCCTAGGTTGCCCGGCTGGCAACAGGGAAAAAGAATTGTGAGAGCCCTGTGTTTCATATCTGAGACTGGAAGTCGATATCAACAAAGTACATGTTGCATTCATAATGGGAAAAGCCAGAGTGGCACCATTGAAGCAAATGACGATTCCCAGAATGGAGCTTACAGCTGCAGTTCTAGCTGTCAGTTGACATAATGCTGCAAAAGGAATTGCAGCTGCAGCTGGAGAAATCCATCTTTTGGACTGATAGCACAACAGTGCTTAAGTATATCAACAATGAAAACAAACACTTTCAAACATTTGTAACAAACAAAATCTCTTTTGTTAGGGATACTACTAATATATCACAGTGGAGATACGTTGGCACAAAGGAAAATCCTGCGGATGAAGCCTTTAGAGCAGTGGTCGGCAACCAACGGCCCTCGGGCCGAATGCGGCCCGTAACAAAATCGTCCGGCCCGCAGGCCGTTTTTTTTTTGACGCAGTCATCCGGCCCGCAGTCGTATATTTTTCTTTCGCACCTAGTTGTATTGGTGGGCGCTGTTCCACTGATCTAAAAGTGCAGTTGCATTTGCAGCAGCTGCGGTGCCTGGTGCTCAGTGCGCACCAGAACCATTCCGGCCAGCAGGCCTATTTTTTTCCTGCACCTAGTTGGATTGGTGGGCGCTGTTCCACTATTTTTTTGTATCAGCAAATCCTAAAACCAAAACTACGCTTAGCTGTGGCAGAAAACAACTCTCTCTCTCTCTCTCCAACGGCTACAAAACGCAGGAAGGTAGATGCTGAATGCCGAGTCTTCCAAGACACTTGGACAGATAAGTACTTCTTTATACAGCAGTTTGGCACACCCACATGCCTTATCTGCCACACACGTGATAGTGTGAACAAGGAGTTCAACATCAGGCAGCACTATGAAACAAAACACCCGAAATTCAGTGAAATTAGTGGGCAAGCAAAAAAGCATGAGGTTCATAACCTTAAATGGAGCCTGGCAAATCAAAGTCAGATGTTCAAGAAACAAAATGTAGAATCAGAAAGGAACACGCGTGCTAGCTTCGTAGTTTCTAAGTTTATAGCATGAAGCCCTTCACTGACGGAGATTTCGTGAAAGAATGTTTGATGGCAGTTGTGGACATTCTGTGTCCCGAGAAAAATATTTTATTTTCAAATGTCAATCTCTCTGCAAGAACAGTTGCACAACGAATAGAAGAAATGTCAGTGGATGTGAAAAACTGTTTAAAGGACTATTGCAAAGATTTCCAGTTCTTTTTAATAGCGCTCGATGAGAGTACAGATACCAAAGACTTATACGTGGAGTAAATTCAGCTTTCAACACTGTTGAAGAATTGTTCAACTGGTACCTATGAAGGTTACTACCACAGGAGCAGACATTCTTGAAGCATTGCTCAAGTGTATTACAGACATTGAGCTGGATCTATCTAAGTTAGTATGCGTAGCAACTGATGGAGCACCAGCAATGGTTGGAGAAAAGAAAGGAGTCCTGGCTCTGCTTCAAAGCCACATGGAAGGCCTTGAAATTAACCACAACATTTAAAAAAAAACACTGCTTAATCCACCAGGAAGCATTGTGTGCCAAGTCTTCAAATTTGAAGGATGTGATGAACGTAGTGGTAAGAGCAGTAAACCTGATATTGTCTCAGGGACTGAACCATCGTCAGTTTCAACAACTTTTGTCAGAAGTAGAGGCCCAGTTTGGAGACCTGCTCTACTTCTGCGACGTTCGGTGGCTCAGTCGAGGTGCAACGTTAGAAAGTGTATACGCTCTGCGGGAAGAAATAGCAACATTCCTCGAAAGTAAAAATGTGAATGCCTCAGAATTTTGCGATTTAATTAGCTTTCGAGTCTAGCATTTCTGGTAGATGTAACAGCTCATTTAAACAACCTCAACTTGCAACTTCAGGGAAGAAAACCACTCATACATGAGATGAGTGGACACATCGTCGTCTTCGAAAGAAAACTACAACTGTGGGAATGCCGGCTTGAGAAATCATACTACGCTCATTTCCCTAAACTCCAGGAGACCCAACCGACAGACCAACACATTTGTGACTGTGATACGCGACTTGAAAACTGAGTTTTCTTCATGTTTCACTGACATTCGCTCACTCACAAGCACATTCAGGCTGTTTGCCACTCCATTTGGACATCAAAATTGCATCTAAAAATGTTCAAATGGAACTTATTGAGATGCAGTGCAGCCATGTGTTAAGATCTAAATTTAATGCAAAGGACATATCTCTACTAGAGTTCTACAAGAAATATCTTCTTGCAACTGGTATGTACACCAACTTGGCAGATAATGCAAAAAAAAATGACATCAATGTTCAGCTGTACCTACATGTGCGAGCAACTTTTCTCAAAAAAGAAATACAAGAAGAGTAAATTAAGAAACCGACTGACTGATGCCCATTTAGATGGCATCTTGCACCTTGCCTCTTCCAGCCTGTCACCTAATATTGAGAGAATGTTGAGCGAAAAACAACACCAAGTGTCACACTTTCTCACCGCCAGGCCACAGGTAGTCAAGATGGGAGGGAATACATCGAAGTCCCTCACCCTGAGCACAGGATCCCCCCAGGGTTGCGTCCTCAGCCCCCTACTGTACTCCCTGTACACATATGACTGTGTGGCCAGGTTCAGCTCCAACTCGATAATCAAGTTTGCTGATGACACTGTGGTGGTGGGCCTGATCTCAGACAACGATGAGAAGGCCTACCGGGAGGAGGTGGCTGATCTGGCACTCTGGTGTCAGGACAACAGCCTCTTGAAAATCAAAAAAACTAAGGAGCTGATCGTGGACTTTAGGAGGGCACATCATCCGAGGACGTACACACCATTGAGGATAAATGGGGATACTGTGGATAGGGTGAGCTGTTTTAAATACCTGGGAGTCCCCATCTTTGAGGATATGACATGGACATCACACGCTGCAGCACTCGTGAGTAAGGCAAGGCAGCGCCTTTACTACCTCAGGCAATTGAGGAAATTTAGAGTGTCTCCGAAGATCCTCCAGTGCTTTTACTCAGCGGCTGTGGAAAGCATCTTGTCCGGAAATATTACAATCTGGTTTGGGAATTGCTCTGCCCAGGACAAGAAGGCTCTGCAGAGAGTACTGCGTTCGGCCGAACGCACAATGGAAACTACACTAGCCCCTCTGCAGGAACTATACATCAGGAGGTGCAACTCCAGAGCTAATAAGATCATGGGAGACCCCTTCCACCCCTCCAACGGACTGTTCCAGCTGCTACGGTCAGGCAAACGCCTCCGTTGCCATGCGGTGAGAACAGAGAGGTTGATAAGGAGTTTCTTCCCAGAGGCCATTAGGACTGTAAACTCCTATCTCACCAGGGACTAACTTTACTGTACCACTCTGTTTTTTTTTAATTGCTGGTTTTTTCCCCCTTTTTCCTTCCGTCCACAATATTTAATATGTAAAAGAATATGTGATTCTGTTCTTCCATTCCGTTTGTAGTTTTTTTTTGTTTGTTTTTTGCACAAAGTCCACGAGCATTGCCAATTTTCATTTCACTGCACATCTCGTATGTGTATGTGACAAATAAACTTGACTTGACTTGACTTGACTGCTATGAGACAAACAAACAGACAGAGGGGTTTTGATTATCCCGACGAGAGGGCCTGAACATCGGACCGTCGTCACAATGAGGAATGTTGTTTCCACTTTAGTGGATGTTAATCTTAAACAATGTTAAATGGTTGTGTTAAATCGTTGTTTTTGCAATGTTGATTCCACTGTAGTGTATGCTTATGTTAAATTGTGTTAATGGTTGTGTTAAATTAAATCGTTGTTTTTGCAATGTTGATTCCACCGTAGTGGATGCTTATGTTAAATTGTGTTAATGGTTGTGTTAAATTAAATCGTTGTATTTGCACAGTGTGGCTGTATGGTACAAATTTCACGGTGGCTATTTTTTACCCTCAGGCCTGCGCCTTGGAGACCGACGGTTAGATTGTTAGCCAAGAAAGATAGACTTGGCTATCCCTCAGTACAGCAACATCAAGAACGATGTTGCTGTACTGAGGGATAGCCAAGTCTATCCCTCATTGCTGGCAGCTGATTTACATTCTCTGGCTGAGTGGCTAGGTCCAGTGTCACTCTTGCAGACACTTTGCTGATGGCGACATTCTACCAGGACTCAGGTCTGGTCCCCAGGGCGGGAAGACGGAGCAGCTTTTTGCCGGGGCAGCAGGGACAATGGTCGTGCATTGGAGTGGAGTTGGCCGAGCAATGCCACTGTCATAGCGACTGCTTTGTGGAACCTGCCACGCCTTCAACTCTGGAACTGTGTGAAGTGGGAAGCGGCTGTAAAAGGACAGTGCCACTGGCGGGGGGGGGGGGGGGGGGGAGAGTTGCTTTTCACAGCGTTTGGGGAGTCTGGCCCGGGTCAGCACGGCCTGGGCTGCACAAAGTAGTAAACTTGGCTAGGTCGCCAGGGGTAAAGTTGCGGGGAGGGTACGAGCCTTGAGAAGGAGGGGGTCGAACGAGCCAGCCACGGTGTCCTTCGGCACAGGCGCAACCGGTGGAGGTGGTGGTTGGCAGGTAGCTACAGGGCAGAAGGCTGGCTGTTCTGTCCCGGGCTCTCTCTGTCTCTCTCTCTCTCTCTCCGTTAATGTGATCTTCCTGAGACAGGACGGCCCCGTCCCTGAGACCGGAAACGCACAGCGCATAGTATAAATAAATATATAAATATGTCGAAGTTTATTTGATGTGGCCCTCCAACCGCTCACAGACATGGGACCCGTCCCCTATGCATAACAAGGTTGCCGACCCCTGTTCTAGAGGACTTGCAGCAAACTGTTTCTTAAGTAGTAAGAGATGGATCAAGGGACCAGAGTTTCTCTGTAAGCCAGACAGAGAATGGCCAAGGCTTAATCTGGAATCTAAAATCTCTGCTAATGATCCGGAAATCAAGCAAGACATCACGGTAAACGTCATTGTCAAGGATTTATTGAGCTCAACAATTACTTATTTCCCGTCTTGGAATAAGCTGAAGACTGGTAGCTTGATTCCTTAAACTAAGGACAATGCGCTTGCTGTTGACTCGAAAAAGGAGATTGTTGAAGGTATCTCTGAAAAAGATCCTGGCAAACTAGTGAAAAGGTTGATAGAAAGATGCAAGTCTTTAAAGCATCATAGTGCAGACAGTGTTTATGTCCTGATGATCTTCTCAAGGCAGAAAACATAGTTATCTCTTTCTGTCAAGGAAGAGCTATCAACATTAGAAGCTGGTACAACTGGTGTCAAAAGAAGCAGTTATTTGTACAAGCTAGATCCGTTACTGGATGAAGGACTTCTGAGAGTAGGTGGTCGCCTGAATAGACTAGCGATGCCTGAAGAGGCTAAACATCCTTTTATTCTCTCGAAGGACTTTCACATATCAACACTACTGTTACGACATATCCATGAACAGAGTGGACATGGAGGAAGAAATTATATGCTGTCACAACTTTGTAAAAGACACTGGATTATCAAAGCTAACTGCTGCAAGAAACATAATAAAAGACTATTGTGTGTAGACGACAGCGTGGAAGAGTTGGAGAACAGAAAATGGCAGACTTGCCTCAGGAGAGGATTCTACCTGATAAGCCTCCATTTATGGATGTAGGAGTAGACTACTTTGGTCCTCTAGAGGTCAAGAGAGGACGAAGACCAGTTAAAAGGTATGGTGTAATCTTCACTTGCATGGCAAGCAGGGCAGTACATCTTGAAGTTGCATTTACACTTGACACAGTCTCCTGCGTTGATGCCTTACGAAGATTCATCTGTCGATGAGATCAAGTTTCATCTTTAAGATCAGATAATGGCACAAATTTTATCGTAGCGGAAAGAGAATTGAGAGAAGCACTCAATGGCTTAAATCAGAATAAGATCCAGAATGCTATACGTCAGCAAGGGATAAGGTGGAATTTTAATCCCCCAGCGGGATCTCATCACGGTGATGTTTGGGAACGATTGATCCGCATAGTTCGAAATGTGCTGCGTTCTGTTCTTAAACAACGTTGTGGATTGCGAACTTTATTTTGTGAAGTTGAAGCAATTTTAAATGATCGACCCATTACCAGGAGTTCTAATGATCCAAGGGACCTGGAAGCACTTACACCAAACCATCTTCTTCTGTTGAAGAGCAAGCCAATACTACCACCTGGGCTCTTTGTGTAGGAAGATTTGTACATTAAACGCAGATGGAGACAGGTACAAAATATGGCAGACCTTTTTTGGAAACAATGGATACAGGAATATTTACCTGTAATCCAAGAACGACAACGATGGTCGAGGGTAAGAAGAGGTTTTATTCCAGGTGATATCGTTTTGATGGTTGATTAAACTGCACCACGAGGTTCCTGGCTGATGGGCAGAATATTGGAGATCATACCAGACGCAAAAGCTTTTGGGTGTACAGTTCGACTTCAGACTAAGAACAACGTCTTGGTGAGACCGATAACCAAGATATGTCTACATCAAGAAGCGGAAGAAGAGAGAAGAATCACTGAAGTAGTTTGAATGCTAACGTATAGTGCATATTTCTTCTGTTTTTTAATAATGTTATGGCTCCTTTCAATGTTTATTGGTAATTGCTTCTTTTTATGCGTAGAACAATTAAGGGCCAGTGTGTAGGAGCCATTTATGCTTGTTAGTTATGGGCCTGTCCCACTTGGGCTTTTTTTTGGGCGAGTACAGGCGACTGCCGCAAAACTTTCAACATGTTGCCACTTTGGCGACTTTTTAAGCGACTGCAGGAGACTATGCAGTCACCACATGTTCGCGGGTGGTTGCCGGGGAGTTGCCTTCATGGTCGTGAGGAGTTCCTGCATTCTGGGAACTGGTCGCTGCCTCATTATGGTCGATGCAAATTTTTTAACATGTTGAAAAATGAATGCCGCCATGGAGAGAATTCTCGTGCTGTAGGTGGGTCGCCAGGAGGTCCTTGTGGGTTGCCAGGAGGTCGAAGGTTCTCATAGGTTGTAGCCGGTGCTGACCGGTGAATTTCATTGGCTCATTGGGGGAAAAAAAAACGTAAGCAGTAGTTTTAAGAACCAAGGATAACCAAGGATAAATGTTAAATGTCCGCCGAGCTTCACAATCGTGTACCTCTGGATTCTTAAAAGTTGTCGTCTGTGTCTGTGTCTGTGTGTTCTCGCTCTACTCTGACAGTGGCCGTTCCAGTTGGCGGTTTTTCAGTCGCCTGAAAAATCACCTAAGTGGGACAGGCCCATGACACTTTGCTGTTTCCCCCCAACTCTGCTTTGAAAACTGTAAACCCTGCACTCTTCTCCCAGTTCTGAGGAAAGGTCACTGACCCAAAATGTTGACTGCTTTTTCTTTCAACAGATGATGCTCGACTTGAGTTGTTCCAGCAGGTCCCCTCTGTTTCATATTCTAGAATCTGTAGGTTTTATTTGTTTTACAGTAAATAATCAGAGTCTCAGTATTCAACCCATGCACTTCAAGCACTTCAAGAATTTCAAGAATGTAAATTTTTGTAGGTTTGGTTAATAGAAGTTAGGTTGGCTCCTATTTTCTTCCAACTCCCAAATGTTACAACAGAATGTATATGTAGAATATTTATTGTCAATGTCCATTTCTCTCCAGGGAAGAGGAATTAAAGTATCTTGAGTTCATCTCTGATATTACAAGTGAGATATTAACTCGAGGATTATTTTCCAACAGGTATCAATTTACTTTTCACATTGCATGATTAGAGTTAGCTTTTTTCAGTTCATTTTATACAACTAGAACTATAGAGTTAAGTCATTTATGGTATTAATTAGGTTTGTTTCAAGTTGACGTAACAAAGCGGGAAGTTTTTTTCAAAAAACTTGTATTTTTGTAAATAGTTAATTTCAGATCAGAAACATTAGAAAGTACTTGATATACAATTAATTGTTTTCATGGGGAGCTATTACCGGAGTATATGCCATAATAAGTTTAGTAGAAACGATACAGCCTTCCACTTTATACTGTTACTTTCCTTTGTCATCTCACTCTCCAAAGTTGATCATTTCATAGCTTTTGTGAAGATAGGCACATATTCTCCCTTCTTAACTGCCCCATTTACCACCAACCAGATTACCTCAATGCAGGCACACACAGCATCCCTGGGCTCGCCCAATGAAAGAAGTTCCCATACTTCCCCCCACTCTTAATACTAACTTTCTTGTTGTATTTTTCAATTTAAGTAATGCTTTAGGTTGATGATGCATACCACATTGATAAATAAAGATACCCAAAATAAAATTGACTGAGAAATTAGTGGCTTTAGTTACCTGTGCATACTTCTTTGTTTGCATGTATATAATGAGATACTGTATAAAAGCACAGCCACTGGTGTTAGATCAGGCAACATTTTGAATATATATGCAGAAAGTGCACCATAAATATCAGGCACACTATATGTTTGGCTAGGCACACTATATGTTTGTCATTGAAAGGAATTGCTGACCTCTGTGCTGACTCACTTTGCAGTGGTGAAGAATACCTCCCCTCCCCAATTTTCATACTTGGTTGTAAGCTCAAAGAAATATAATTGAATTCTAAAGACTTTTAGCTCATCTTACAAACATCTCATAATGTTTTGTTAGTTTGATTAGCACTTTGATAGCACTCTGCATTTATTTTGACCTGGTTTATTAACATAATATGCTATCAGTTCAATATTTCTGAGACCTCCATCTGCCTAGTGTTGCAGTATTAATAAATCTATCTCATGGAAAGCATTACTTAAAACTTCCAATTTGTGCTTTAAATTTTTTACGGATCCCCATATAACTAAATTCAGCACCAATGCAAATAATTTTATTGATAATTAACCTACATTGATAGTTTCTGGTATATTTTTAACTTGCAAAACATCCATGAATTGTTCAAGCTGATTAATCTAAAATCTTGTGAAGAAACGTCAGATTGACTTATTAAATTGACATGTCGAAATGATCTTGTGTATTACTAACACATAAACTATTTAATCTTTTATTTAGGGTTATAGAGAGTATATTTGAGCGTCGAATAGAAGAAAGCAAGCATCGACTAGATGAAGTAAGTACACATTTTCAGGGTTTTGTATTTTCAAAATATTCATGGTTATTTTACAGATAAAGAAATTTGTAGCCTTTAAATGGGATTTCTTTTTTTTCCATATAACAAAAAATTGAGTCGTTCCTAGCATGTGGTTTCCTCTGATATTCATCAGTCTTAGCATTTCAAGTAAGTAGGCAATTTGTCCAAATGACCATTGACAATGTGCCGATATTATATTCGACTTTTTTGTTTAGTTTAGAGAAACAGGCCCTTCGGCCCACTGAGTCTGCACCGACCAGCAATCCCCGCACATTAAAACTATCCTACACACACTAGGGACAATTTACACATACACCAAGCCAATTAACCTACATACCTGTACATACCTGGGAGGAAACCAAAGATCTCGGAGAAAACCCACGCGGTTACTTGGAGAGCGTACAAACAGCACCCATAGCCGGGATCGAACCATGGCCACCCTTTGAAACAAGTAAATTCACAAGGCACACAGCATAAACCTTGGTGGGCCATTAAGATTTCAAAATTTATGACTTTTATTTGCCTTTAATAAGTACTAGACTAAGTGAGACCCGTTGGGTCCCAGCATCACATGGGAGGGCTGGTCCCCCAACGCAATTTTCCAACTCTCCACTAATTCCAATATTGGTGGTCAGTGGGGGGGCTTTCTGGAGCGCTAGTATGGGTGTTGTGCGCTGAAGGGACTGGTTTCCAGAGGGCTAGTATGGACATTGTGAGCCGAATGGATTCTTGGGCTGGCGGCTCAGTCACTCAAGCCTGTTGTGCTGGCAGCTCACTCACGGCTGGTGGGCTCGCAGTTGACTCACGGCTATTCCTTGAAATTCCATTTCAAGCAGGGTGCAAGGGCACCAAATTCAAGTGCAGTTTCATTCCATATCAAGCAGGGTCACTAAAGACAGCGAGTCGTGACCTCTCCCTCCCCCATCTTGCAGAGACTGAGCCACGCCCACACTTCCGGGTTTTATAGTCCCTCTCCCTCCCCCTCCCACCAGAAGGGGCATGGCCTTCATGGCATGATTGACAGGAGAGAGAATCTCAACATTTTTTTAACAGTAATAACTCTTATTTTTCATCAATGGGAAAAATCCTCGGAACCTGATGAGCGGAGGGGGACTCTGTGTAAGATGGCCAAAAATCACAGCCGTACGTGGTAGCGTTTTTTCTAAAATCAATATAAAGCGCAAACAGGAAGTGGTCAAGATTAGACTTTTAATTATATAGAAGGCAAGGCAGCTCTAATTAGGCAAGGCAGCTCTAATTAGGCAAGGCAGCTCTAATTAGGCAAGGCAGCTCTAATTAGGCAAGGCAGCTCTAATTAGGCAAGGCAGCTTGCTTTTGCACTTTCAAAACCATAGGCAAGGCAGCTTGCTTTAGCACTTTCAAAACCAAAGACAACGCAGCTTGCTTTAGCACTTTCAAAACCAAAGGCAACGCAGCTTGCTTCAGCACTTTCAAAACCAAAGGCAACTCAGCTTTCTTTAGCACTTTCAAATCCAAAGGCAACACAGCTTGCTTTAGCATTTTCAAAACCAAAGACAACACAGCTTTAGCACTTTCAAAACAAAACACAGTTTTGCATTTTCAAACCACATTCAGGGCACTGACAGGTCAGTAAAACCACTCACAGTGTAGAAGACATGTGTTCAGTGTTATTCACAGCTCAGACTGAGAATTGCGACCTCTCGCTCCCCCATCTAACAGAGAACTGAGGCACCTCCACACTTCTGGGTTTTATAGTCCCTCCGGAAGGGGCGTGGCCTTCAGGAGAGGGAATCTCAATTAGGCAAGGCAGGTCTAATTAGGCAAGGCAGCTCTAATTAGGCAAGGCAGCTCTAATTAGGCAAGGCAGTTCTAATTAGGCAAGGCAGCTTGCTTTAGCACCTTCAAAACCAAAGGCAAGACAGCTTGCTTTAGCACTTTCAAAACCGAAAGCAACGCAGCTTGCTTTTGCACTTTCAAAACCATAGGCAAGGCAGCTTGCTTTAGCACTTTCAAAACCAAAGACAATGCAGCTTGCTTTAGCACTTTCAAAACCAAAGGCAACGCAGCTTGCTTTAGCACTTTCAAAACCAAAGGCAACTCAGCTTTCTTTAGCACTTTCAAATCCAAAGGCAACACAGCTTGCTTTAGCATTTTCAAAACCAAAGGCAACACAGCTTTAGCACTTTCAAAACAAAACACACTTTTGCATTTTCAAACCACATTCAGGGCACTGACAGGTCAGTAAAACCACTCACAGTTTAGAAGACATGTGTTCAGTGTTATTCACAGCTCAGACTGAAATTTGCGACCTCTCGCTCCCCCATCTAGCAGAGAACTGAGGCACCTCCACACTTCTGGGTTTTATAGTCCCTCCGGAAGGGGCGTGGCCTTCAGGAGAGAGAATCTCAACATTTTTTAAACACTAATAACTCTTTTTATTTTTTATCGATGGGAAAAATCCTCTTGTCCTGCGCAGGGGAGGGGGACTCTGAGTAAGATGGCCAAAATTCACAGCCGTAAGTGGCAGCATTTTTTCTAAAATCAATATAAAGAGCAAACAGGAAGTGGTCAAGATTAGACTTTTAATTATATAGAAGGCAAGGTAGCTCTAATTAGGCAAGGCAGCTCTAATTAGGCAAGGCAGCTTGCTTTTGCACTTTCAAAACCAAAGACAACGCAGCTTGCTTTAGCACTTTCAAAACCAAAGGCAACGCAGCTTGCTTTAGCACTTTCAAAACCAAAGGCAACGCAGCTTGCTTTAGCACTTTCAAAACCAAAGGCAACACAGCTTCCTTTAGCACTTTCAAAACCAAAGGCAACACAGCTTGCTTTAGCACTTTCAAAACCAAAGGCAACACAGCTTGCTTTAACACTTTCAAAATCAAAGGCAATACAGCTTGCTTTAGCACTTTCAAAACCAAAGGCAACACAGCTTTAGCACTTTCAAACCAAAACACACTTTTGCATTTTCAAAAAATCCTCTTGTCCTGCGCAGCGGAGGGGGACTTTGAGTAAGATGGCGAAAAATCACAGCTGTAAGTGGCAGCATTTTTTTCTAAATCAATATACAGAACAACAGGAAGTGGTCAAGATCAGACTTTTAGTAATATAGATATAATTAGGTCTTGCAAGGATACATTTCTGGTTTATTTTAAGGTATTTCCTGTTTACAGGAAAAGTTACTTGGATGAGAATAGGGAAAAGGTTTAAATTATATTGCCTCGTACCACAATGTTATTTTACATTGATGAATTCCATAAATCTTCAGTGCATTGTTAGGATTCAGGCAGGGCCAAGAATAAAACAGGAAAGTTCAGAACCTAAATCATTATTTGAAGGGAAAATAAGAGTAAGACGGCTTTCCAGAAAATATACAGTCAAGATAATTGGTGATTGCTAATACAAATTGTAATGGAACCCCTAAATGGAGATTGAGACAGTCCTTTGCTTAAAACATTTAAAGTGTTTTATTTATATAATCTGTTTTTGTAATTGTTTTACTTCCTTTGTACACATTTTCTGTGGCTATCCTTGTCCAATTTTCTTGCATTTGTGCAAGATTTTAGTTAACCATTTTCCAATTTCCTACATCATTTGTTCGCGATGCTTGCTGAACCCTTTCAGTGGCCCTTAGGTTTTTAGGACTATCCTCTTGCTATTTATTGCACACAATACTCCTTATGAATAGTTGCAATATATGTTATTAGTATAATCGATTCATTTCCTATCCCTTCAACGTTTGCCTTTCTTAAACTTTACCCCTACTTTAGACTCCCCTAAAACCTAACAGATAATTCAAATTTTCTGGCCCAGTGACTTCTGTAGTCTAAATCATTGGGGATATTTGAAGATGAGGTTTATAGAAATTAAGGAATTCAGGGTTATGTGGCACTGGCAGGTATTGAGACGGGACGGATCAGCCATGATCACATTGAATGGTGGGTTAGTTTGAGGAGAGTGCTCCTGTTCCTATGCACTAGTGTAATATTAATCGGATACATGATCAGGCCCTTCAACGAGGTGAAGTGAAGGAACAGGTAAAAGGATGATATTTGCACCATTTGAATGTTACAAGATAGAAAGATTTGTGGGAAGAGGAGAAGTGGAATGATGGGGAAAAATATTTGTGAACATACAGAACATTTTTTCTCATTGTCCTCAGTACCTTGTACAGATCATTGATTCTGTAACAGCTGACTTTGTTAATTCATTTCCTCCATAAGGATTTTGGGGTCAGTATTTTCAAGGCAAGTCCATGTCAATGTACTGTTCTTATTGTTGTCAGTGCTCCCAACATTGCAAAATAATTTCTAATTCAAAGGAAATTCACCTCCTGTTTAAAAGGTGAGATGGCAATTGGTGTAAGTTGGTCTCAATAGTCGTCCCCATCTTATTCGTATAGTTGTGCCAATGAGCAACTTGATGTATATGAAGCAAGTGGGACAAACTGGCAGAATTCCATGAGCAGCAATGTTTTAGCCTATATTTTCATACAAGAATACATTTAGTCTTATTTTTCTATTTCCTGTTTGGAGTATCCTTGATTATAAATGGTACTTACTTTAGTAACTACATTGATAAACCCTGGCCACAAAAATAAAACAAAAATGATCTGTAAGAATAGGAAAACTAATGAAGAGTACTGGAAACTGGAGACACAAGGGACTGCGGATGCTGTTATCTAGAGCAACTGAAGGAACTCAGCAGGACGAGCAGCATCTGTGGATAGAAAGGAATGGTCAATATTTTGTGTTGAAACCTCCTTGCATCAGGACCATTCCTTTCCATCTGCAGATGATCCTCCTTGAATTCCGACAGTGGATTGTTTGTAGCACTGGAAATGGAATTGTTAGGATTTTCTTTACCTAGAATTTCCTAAGTATTTTTACCTGAAGAGAGATTATGAAGAAATCCGTATAAATTTTAGGCTTTGCTCGAATTTCCTTGTTTCATACTGATTCCATGAAATCTTTACTTAAATGTGGCCTTACTTAAATACAAAATCAAACCCTAAACAACTTTTCTCTATTTACATGATAAATCACACTGGACTAATCCCTTTGCATGATAACATTGTCTTTGATTCCCACATACCTAACCCTCCACTGGGCTGAACATAGAGGACCTATCTCACTGGCCCATAGCATTCCAGATCCCAGCGATGAGGTCTGATGACAACTGAGCTGCAGATGCTGAATATGCAGGTCCTGACCCTGGAGTAGCTGAAATTCCCTGACGGAAGGCAAAGTTGCAGTTGGAGAACTTTAGTCTTCTGTCAAAGCTGTCGTTAGCTAACAATTTTAAAATATCTGAGATGCAGACATGTAAACTAAAGTGAATATTCTTTTTTCATTAGGAAAAATAGTGAATTACAAACATGGTCAAGGTAATTGAAAACATTAAACTAGAACAAAATAATTTTAATAAAGTTACCTACCTCCCCCTTGCCTCTGATTTATTTGTCCTTCATTCGTCATGGAGATCACTAGGCGACAGATTCTGTGCCTGGTATGAGCTTTTGCAGAATCTGGGAAATGAATATGTTGGGGAATCCCAGCAAGACTAAACACCCACCATGGAAGTCTAGCAGCAACGCTTCAGTCTGCCAGCAAGTCCCACTCTCTCACATGTTGCACACATGCATTTATGTCAGTGCCCCACTTCAGTTTGAATAGCTGAATACTGGCTGTTTTGTTCAAGATTGCTGGCCATGGCCAAGACCACGGCCTTATTACTGAATGAACTGAAAAATAACATGTAAAATTTGACTTATCACAGACTCAAAATTGTATTTCTGATGTTTTATTGCAACCTTGATGCCTACAGTGTATTTTTGCTATTGTTAAATGAATCTTAGTGGCACCAGAATGACTTTTAATGAAAATTAAACTTTCATGTCTGATTTTTTCAAAGATGCAAGCAAGATAATTATTTTGAGGATATTTTATTACTACCTACAAATGAAATGTGAAAATTAAATATAAAATTAAATTATTATAATGGCACTTTTATTCCAAGTAATAATACCGTATAATAAGCAAAGTGCAGGAGGAATTCAACAGGATCAGGTGACATCTTTAACACTTTTTGATGTTAAAGAATAATCATTAAATAAATTAATTTATATTACTTTATCTTAGTTATTTGACATTGCTGACAACTCAGCCAGAATAATGAACATTAAACTGACAGTGTGCTTCCTTGTGCCAATTTTATAGCAGAAATTACGATCTATGCTGGATGAGCTAAAAAAAGATTTGGACTGCAAACCAGAAAAAGAACAATGGACCAGTAGTTGTGAAACTCTGTTGGAAGAACCCAAACTGGTAGAATTAAATAACTGCCATTATTTGGGAAACTGTAAGTTTACTCAGAATTGGATGGAAGATACAGATAAGAAATCTGATAAAACTTTGGATCATAGGCTGAATGGAATTTTTAGCACTGATGTCTGTTACATCGAGGATATTACCAGAAACAAACATTGTCATGACATTTGTGGAGAAAATATCAAGCAGGTTCAAGACGTGGAACAAGATCATTGTCTAGATTCAAATTGTACGGATCATTCAGGCCATTTCACAGACTATGCTGCTGATTTAGACAGTGTAGCAGACCTGACAGAGATTGATAATCTTGCAATGTCTCTTCATTCTGTTAACGTTAAGGACACTTAAAATCCGAAGATACTCAAGTTCAATCTGAGTTAAGTCAGAAATCAGAAACGACTTTTGATGACAACATTAATTTGTTGTGCTTGTAATTAATTTTAATTACACATCTGACAGTCATGGATCATAACAGAATTCTTCATCTTTGTAATGTAAATCTGTGTTCGTATTATTAACTTTAACAACACATCATAAGTTTAAGAAGGTGTTTATCCTGAACTGTGCAATATTTTCTGCAACATTTCCATGACCTAATATTTTCTTTTACAGTTACGAAGGCTTTATTAATAATTTTGTGTTTGCCTCGATGAGTGAGCAATCCAGTTTGTTTTACTTTTAAGTACTGTAGACAACTGCCGCACCATAAAATCTACCTCCCACGTCTTCTTGACTCTTGTACAACTCTGTTATTATGGGAGAAAGAAGATGATTTATTTTATTGAAGAAACTAGTACTATTTTGTTACGATGAACTGCAAAGAGGAGTCTTGAAATCATTCTGTATCTTCAACCTACTTCCTGCAGCCAGGCTGAAATGAAGCACCTGTATTTACAGCACTGGTGCAAATTTGCATTGCTCTTCTATGTGATTTGGTACATTGGTCTGCCAATTACATTTAATTTCAGATATTTTATTATAAAGGACATTAAATAAATACTTAAATGTAGTAATAATTCTAAAATATACTATATGTTCAACTGAAGTGCCCTATGATCATGAATGCATTAAGTACAGATACGGAACAATTGGCATGATTTAATACTTCCTTATGCTCTGTTTTTATTTCACAATTGCTGATTTAAGACAGTTTGAGAGTGAATATCATTGAGAACTCCTCGGGTGATAATGTAGCTACTTGTTTGACACCTGTTGAGGTATTCTGGCAGCCAGAGCCCTTTAGGTAGCATTTGAGGACTGAAACATTCAAAAGAGAGGTGAATTTATTCACTATGGAAGAAAAGAGGAGTAGACGATTTTAATGGTGGGATTAGAAATCATGAAAGATCTGGAATTTTCAATATCTGAAACTTTGGTAACGATATGGCACAGGTTTTTGGTTTATGAAAGAATCAGTGGCAACACGGGTCATTACTTTTTACATTCCAAAGGGTTTGTATTTGGAATAAATATTTGGAGAAAATAATTGGACTAAATGGACCAAATGCTCCCTTTCTCTGTTGCAAAATTATACCACTCTATGATTCTGTAAGGGCCCTTATGAAATAATACGACCCATTAATTTATATTTGTATTCATCATATCGCATATTAGAACCTCATGATATTGCAGTGGAGGACTTTCTGCAGAGAACATTCACTATAATTGGGATCATCTGCATTTGTGAATTAAAATATGGGGCAACAAGAGATGATTAATAAATGCTAATAAAATATGCAGGTGTTCCATGTTTTGGGGTTAATATGGCAATTCAGTTGAATGTAGTTCCTCTTCGTTATAATCTCAATGTAAATTATTTTAAATTGTATATATGTGCTAATGTATTATTTTGTGTGAGTAAAAAAATATATTTTACATAGTATTCTCAAACTATCGGTTAGTAATCTCTGTATCATAAACATATTGATAAAAGCTATAATTAGCAAAATGAAAACAATTATGTTGGAAATATGATGATGTAATATAGTTCTGAAGTTGAATAGGACATTTATGAACTTTAATATAAAATAAAGTCTATGAACAATTTTTAATATATTTTTCACTGGTTTGAAAACAAATATTTCCTCTCTTCCTCATTCTTACAGAGAGGTGGTCACCATGAAGACAAGTGCTCTGTTCAAAATAAATAGACAATATCAATTGGGAATAGACACAAAATGCTGGAGTAACTCAGTAGTACAGGCAGCATCTCTGGAGAGAAGGAATGGGTGATGTTTCTGGGTCGATACCCTTCTTCAGCCTGATGTCAGGGGAGTGGGCGTTACAGAGATAAAATGTAGGCGTAGACAGTAAGACTGGTCGGAGAACGAAAGGGGAGGGGATGGAGAGAGGGAAAACAAGGGCTATTTGAAGTTGGAGAAGTAATTGTTCATACCGCTGGGGTGTAAGCTACCCAAGCAAAATATGAGGTGCTGTTTCTCCAATTTGTGCTGGGCCTCACTCTGACAATGGAGGAGGCCCAGAACAGAAAGGTCAGTGGAGGGGGAGTTAAAGTGTTGAGAAACCGGGAGATCAGGTAGGTTTAGGCGGACTGAGCGGAGGTGTTCAGTGAAACAATCGCTGAGCCTGCGCTTGGTCCACACCTGAAACTGCGGATACAGTAGGTGAGGTTGGAGGAGATGCAAGTGAACCTCTGTCTCACCTGAAAAGACTGTCGGGGTCCTTGGACAGAGTCAAGGGGGGAGGTATAGGGACAGATGTTACATCTCCTGCGGTTGCAGGGGAAAATACCTGGGGAGGGGGTGGTTTGGGTGGGAAGGGACGAGTTGACCAGGGAGTTGTGGAGGGAACCGTATCTGCGGAAAATGGGAACGGGTGGAGATGGGAAGATGTGGCCAGTAGTGGGATCCTGTTGGAGGTGGCGAGAATATCGGAGGATTATGTGCTGTACGCGACGGCTGATAGGGTGGAAGGTGAGGACAAGGGGGATTCTGTCCTTGTTACGAATGGGGGGAGAGGGAGCAAGAGCGGAGCTGCGAGATATCATGGAGACCCCGATCTATAATGGAAGAGGGGAACCCCTGTTCCAGAAAGGATGGGGACATCTCCGAGGACCTGGTATGGAACACCTCATCTTGGGCGCAGGTGCGGCGTAGACGGAGGAATTGGGAGTAGGGGATAAAGTCTTTAAAGGAAGCAGGATGGGAAGAAGTGTAGGCTAGATAGCTATGGGAGTCAGTGGGTTTCTAATAGACTAGACCAAGCGTGGACCCGTTCCCCCAACGCAATATTCCACCAAACTGGCTGACGGGCCCGCACTGCGGAGGCGCAACTGGCTCGTTCAAAGTTGTGCCATTGACGGCATAAATTAAGTTAAAGTTAATAAAGTGAATAGAGGACCCGTGGAGCTGTTTGTAAAATAGAACTAAACTTACTCGTGGAGCTGTTGGGTCCCCGTTGTGAGGCCAGGCAAGTACACGCAAAAAAAGAAATGGAGATCTGAAAATCGGCAAAGGCCCCAACTGCGCAAGCGTGGGGAAACGGCGTCATTTTGCATCACTGCCACATCACCGGCGCCATTTTCAATTGTGACAGGGCCGACGGGCCTCCCCCAAATGCGCAGGTGTGGCCGGCAAGTGGGGGCGCTGTTTCAAGTTAATTTAAGATTTAAGTGTCAAAAACTTCTAAAATATAACATCAATCTGAAGGAAATATGTTTAATTTACATCGCAGGACAATGGTGAGTAAGGTGGGCCAAAATTTGTAGCGCTATCGTGTACTGTTTTGGCAGAGTTTCGGGAACACATACAAACAAACAAACAAACAAGATGAGAGTTTTAAACAAGCAAATAAGCAAACAAGATGAGAGTTTTAGTAATATAACTCCTGACCTCCCACACTGCCCTCCCCTCCCTCTATTCCCCACTCCCTACCTCCCCCACTCCCCCCTCCTCTCCCTCTATTCCCCCTCCTCCCCCATTCTCCCTCCTCACCTCCCCCACTTTCCCCCTCTCCCCTTCTCCCTCAATCCCCCACCCTCCCTCACCTCCCCAGGACCTTTCCCCTCCCCTCCCCTATCCCTCCCTCACCTCTCCCTCCCTCTCTTCCCCTACCCTCAGTCACTCCCTACCTCCCTCCATGAAAAGCAGCATCTGCAGTTCCTTCCTCCACAGGTCATTCATTGTTCGCTGTGGTTTAGATCCCGTTGACTTGACGATTGGACCAGTTTGCATCGTGTGTGTGTGTGCGTGTGAGTTACTCAAACTCTGCGCAAACTGCTCGGCCACCCTGCAACCCGACGCTCCCTCCCTCCCTCTGCCCACTCCAGCTCAGCCGCCGCTCGGCCCGTCCCCATCCTGTCCGACCACCTGCTGCTGCCGCTCAGCCCATCCCCGCCCTGCCCGCCCGCTGCTGCCGCTCGGCCCGTCCAAGTTTCGACGAGCTGGTGGAGAAGATCTCTGTAATGTATTCATACATATTCATGTGTATGTTAATGAGTTGGTGTTCAATATAAGCAGGGAATGCTGGGTAATAAATCTCTCTTTCGTGATCCAGGCAACCAGCGTGTAAGCTGTTATTCATTCTGCCGTCCGGAATATAACAAAATTGGTGACGAGGATGGGATAAAGTTTGAATCCTTTAAATACAGTGCAGGACTGTTTTGCAACATGCAGTATTGTTTAACATTTTAAACAGCAAATACGGAGCAGTGTCGCAGTTGTTTACGAACTGGACACGATAGGCCGCAGTTCCTTCTAGGTATGGGACTGTAATTTAAAACAGCAGTTGTACAAATCGTCGAGAGTTTGTCAGGCTACCTCTATGTTGTGTCTACGTGGCGTCCTTGGGATTGTTAAGGATTTTAGACTTTCTGTCGTGTTCCTCAAGCTGGTACAGCCTTTGTACAGCTAAGTGTTAGGTGAATTGCGACACTAGAATAGACAGGAAATCGGGGTTTTTGAACGGACTTTAAAAAAAAAAGAGAACGACACGATGTCGCCGTCCACGGGCTACATCGGAAACCTTGGCACTTTCGACAAGAGTAGAGAGCCGTTCAGCTCCTATATGGAGAGAGCGAACATGTTTTTCATGGCAAACAATACAATGGAGATAAGCGGTGAAGGAGAGGTAGTGACTGAAACAAATAAGGCCGTTTGTGAATGCATGAAAGCGCTTCTGCTCACGGAGATCGGTCCTGAAGTGTACGGCACACTCGTGAATCTCCTTGCACCCATAAAGGCAAAAGATGTGCCATTCAATGACATTATGAAGAAGTTGGAGGAGCACTTCAACCCAAAGCCTCTGGAAATTGCAGAAAGCTATAAATTCGGCACTAGAAACCAGAAGCAAAATGAGACAATCAATGAGTACATTGTTGCCTTGAAAAACCTAACTTTGCACTGTAACTTTGGAACCTTTCTCAGATGCGCTCTACACGATAGATTTGTTTGTGGTCTAGTGGATGAACGAATTCAGTCCAAACTGATGAACACTCCAGATCTTACATTCGAGAAAGCATGCAAGATTGCTACCACAATGGAGATGGCATCAAAGAATGTCGTGAGTTTTGTCCAGCACAGACTGCAGTGGCCGTTTACAGTCACAATGCAGTGCCTATGGCCAAATCAAGAGGCGCTAAACCAAAACCAAAGTATGGCGGGGAGCTGAGTTCAGCCAGTTGTTATCGTTGCAACGGTAATCACTCATCCCAGTTTTGTCAGTTAAAAATGGCCAAGTGCTATAACTGCCAGAAGAAAGGCCATATCGCCTCAGCATGTCGGGCCAAGCTTAAAACAGGAAACCAACAATCTGCGGGAAACAAGCGACAACACCAGAGAGAAGTTCATAACTTGGAGATGAACCCAGATGGAAATGAACTTTGGTTGTACACCATTTATGCAACCAACATCAATAAGCCTACAACCAACTATTGATTAATGAACAGTTAATCGATATGTGTATTGACACGGCAGCAGATTGTTCGATCATGAGCAGAGACCTGTACGAAACAAAGTTCCCACAGATACCATTGTTTGAGAGTAAGATCAAGCTGAGAACCTACTCGGGCGAAGTTTTGGAGACATGTGGACAAATGAATTGTAAAGTTCAGCATAATGGTCAGTCATTAACACTGCCCATCATAGTGGTCAGCTACAGAAATAAACCAACCCTCCTTGGAAAGCATTGGCTGAGTAGAATAGAATTAGACTGCAAGTATATTTTCAGCATCGATTTGTCCAAATCATGTCTTGAAAACGTCATAAGCAAACATGCAGAATTTTTTGCTGACAGTTACACGGGAATAACAGGGTACTCTGCACACATTCGACTTAAGCAAGATGTGAAACCTGTGTATTGTCGACCAAGACCTGTACCATATGCACTAAAGCAACGTGGAGGAAGAACTTGAAAGGTTAGAGCGGAATGGAGTATTGGTAAAGACAGACCAGAGTAACTGGGCAACGCCAATTGTGCCCGTATCCAGGGCCGACAAAACTGTTTGAGTATGCGGTGACTGCAAAGTCACAATCAACCAAGCCATTGACGATGACCAATATCCGTTACCAACCTTGCAAGATCTGTATGCAGGTTGGCAAGAGTCTTCACTAAACTGGATTTGTCTCACGCTTACGCCCAACTCAATGTCAACAAGGAAAGTCAGCGATACTTGACTATCAACACACATAAGGGCTTGTATTCATATACGAAGCTACCCTATGGTGTGAAATCCTCCCCGAAAATTTTCCAGTCTGTCATGGACAAAATGTTACAAGGCATTCCGCACTGTGTGTGCAACCAGGATGACCTACTGATATTTACAGAGAGCATGGTAGAACATCTGGAAATCCTTGAGCAAGTTCTCACACGACTGAACTGCCACAATGTCAAATTGCGACAAAGTAAATGTGCATTTGCGCAGTCAGAAGTGGTCTACCTTGGACTCAAAGTAGACGCCAACAGACTTCGCCCTGTGAAGGCAAAAGTGGAAGCAATAGTGAATGCTCCAAAACCCAACAATGTGTCAGAGCTACGATCATTCCTTGGGATAGTGCAGTTTTATGCACGATTTCTTCCAGATTTAGCAATTGTGCTAAAGCCACTACATCATCTGCTACAAAAAGATGTGAAATGGACGTGGGGAAAGGAACAGCAACGTGCATATGACATCTGCAAGGAAAACTTGACAAGTGACAAACTCCTTGTTCACTACGATACGACACGCGAGATGAAACTTGCTTGTGATGCTTCAAGTTATGGTGTAGGTGCAGTGATCTCCCACGTAATGAATGACGGACAAGGAAAGCCTATTGCTTTTGCATCCCGCAACCTATCACCGAGTGAGCGCAATTATGCACAGATAGAAAAGGAAGCACTCAGCATTGTGTTTGGAATCAAGAAATTCCATCAGTTTCTTCTCGGCAGACCATTCACCCTAGTGATGATCACAAGCCACTACTAGTGATACTTGGTCCCAAATCAGCTATACCTTCCATGGCGGCATCAAGGATGCAGCGCTGGGCAATTTTGCTGTCCCAATATGACTAAAAGGTTGAGTACAGAAGTTCCAAGTGCAACGCAGTTGCAGATGTGTTGTCCCGGTTGCCCCATGAGAACTCTGACGTGGGAAGTGAGAACTCAATCGACACACTGCATGTTGTAGATGAAGACTTTCCAGTGACTGCAACAGAAATTGCAGCAGAAACAGAGAAAGACACTGTGCTGAAGTGGGTCTATGAACGGACATTGCATGGTTGGACTGAAATCGATAGTGGATTGAACTCAGTTCTGAACTCAGAGCTGAAGCCTTTCCATAATCGACGCCATGAATTATCATGTGAGCAGGGATGCATTAAGTGGGGTTACAGAGTGGTTGTACCAGAGTCTGGGAAACAAAATTATGAATGAACTTCATGCCGAACATCCTGGCATAGTAAGCATGAAGTCAATTGGCAGAAGTTTTGTGTATTGACCTGGTATTGACAGTGACATTGAGTCACTGGTGAGCAAATGTAGCGTCTGCCAAAATTGCCGGACTAAACCACCAAATACACCACTGCAACCCTGGTCATGGCCAAGTAGACCTTTTCAGAGATTTCATGTAGATTTTTGTGAAAAGGGTAATGATCACTTTCTGGTACTAGTAGATCCAAATGGATTGAGGTTAAGCATATGGGGTCAAACACTACTACTGAGCGTACCATAGATGAGTTGAGATCCATTTTTGCATGCCATGGTTTACCGGAAGAACTTGTTTCTGATAACGGGCCTCAGTTTCGTTCAGAACGGTTCAAAGAGTTCACGCAGCGGAATGGTGTAAAACACACACTTGTTCCCCCATACCATCCAGCCTCCAACGGGGTGGTGGAAAGGTCTGTTAGAGATGCTCTCTCAAAGATGCTCTCAAGAAACAGGTTTTGCAGGGAAGTTCAAAGCTCAGCATGAAACATCGTTTGGCTAGTTTCTTGCTGAAGTACAGAACCACATAACACACAACAACGGGTTACTCACCTGCAGAACTGTTGATGAAGAGGCTAAGAATACACCTAAGTCTAGTTCAACCCAATTTGGCCTTGAGAGTTGAGTAAAAACAGTTAAGTCAAAAACGCCATTTTGACTCCCACAAAAAGGAGAGGTACTTCAAGCCAGAGGAGCAGGTTCGTGTTCTCAGTCCTCCCAACGTCCAGTTGAGACAAATGGAATGTTGGGAAAATAGTGGAAATGTGTGGAACAAAATGACACTTAGTTGAAGTTGGAGATAGGATCAAAAGTGTTCATGTTGATCAAATGATTCCAGCCAAAGATGAACCAAAAACTGAGCATGAAGTCCTCATCCCTGAGTTTTTATCTGAGAGTGAGTTGGAAGAGACCACTGTGGTTGAAACACAAAGTTCAGTTAGTACAGACAAAGAAACAGATTCCTCTGGTCAAAGTCATGGTACTAAAATAGAGCCAAACAAGCCTACAGCTGGGTCAACACCGTTAAACCAATAGTCAGGTTAGGTTTGTAAGTTAAATAACTCACTGCACAAATAAAACAAAAATGTGTAGATATGTAAAATAAATACTGGTTTAAATCAAGTATCACAACAACAAAATTGTAACCGTGTACTTAGATTTAATACTTTAAAAAAGGAGAGCAGTGTAATATATTCATACATTTTCATGTGTACGTTAATGAGTTGGTGTTCAATATAAGCAGGGAATGCTGGGTTATAAATCTCTCGTGATCCAGGCAACCAGCGTGTAAGTTGTTATTCATTCTGCTGTCCGGAATATAACAAATCCAGTTTAGTGAAGACTCTTGCTCCGCTAAGTTCTGCGTACAGATCTTGCGAGGTTGGTAACAGATATTGGTCGTCGTCAACGGCTTGGTTGATTGTGACTTTGTAGTCACCGCAAGAGGACCGTGAGTTACCGTAGCGGCAGTGGAGGAGATGGACGGTCGCAGCCATTCACCCGGGGGGATGGGTAGATGGGACGGGCAGAGGGAGGGCGGGCGGGGGAGAGGAGTGAGTGAGGGAGAGAGGGATGGGACCAGGGCCTCCACTGAAACACCCCCCCCCCTTGGCCCCCGCCGGTGGTGGGGGAGATGGTAGACAAGTTACTGTGAGGAGGGGAGAGAGGAGTTTGTGAGTGAGGCGGGAGAAGTTGCGGTGCAGGAAGTGGCGTCGCCGTCCCGGCCGTGGCGTTCACTGACAGGAGAGGAGACCAATCTGCGTGGCACTGACTGACAGGAGAAGAGACCAATCTGCGCATTCACATTTTTAAAGATTTTTAAACCTTAATAACTCATAAAATATACCATAGATCAGAACAAAACGTGTTGCACTTGCAGCACAGGAGAATGGTGAGTAAGGTGGCGAGAAATCGTAACGCTATCGTGTACCGTTTTTGCGCAAATAAAAAAGTCACGCAAACCGGAGGAGCACAAGATCAGAGTTTTAGTTATGTACTGGACCAAGCCCCATTTCCCCAATGCAATATTCCACCACTCACCCGTTTCCCCAACGCAATCTGTTTCCCCAATGCAATCAATCCTTCCTATGTGGAGGGGGGGGGGGGGAGTCAGCGCTTCCCGGAGCCAGTAAATGGACTCGACTTTTGGTCGACGTCGCTGCTCCCTTGAGCCAATTAATCCTTCCCATTTGGAGGGGCCAGTCAGCAATTCCCGGAGCCTATTAATGGACTCAACTTTTGGGTCGGCGTCGGAGCTCCCTTGAGCCAATCAATCCTTCCCGGGGGGGGGGGGGGGGGCAGTGGGCACTTCCCGGAGCCAATGAAATGACTTGACTTTTGGGTCGATATCGACGCTCCCTTGAGCAAATCAATCCTTCCCACGTGGGGGGGGGGGGGGGGAGGCAAAAATCTCACTCTCTCCTTACCTTGAAGCTGCTGATCCCAATGTCTCTCTGTCACCTCTCCCTCTCCTTTTCCCTACCCTCTGTCACTCCCTCCCTCATCTCTCCCCTTTCGCACTCCCCCACTAAAGACAATGTTTAAGTAACATTTCTTCTCCTCCCATCCCCCACTCTGTTAAATCTCACAGCTTGTGTATTGGCAGCAGAGATCACATTGTGATGTCATTTTTGGTTTTCGAATCTTCATTGCAGCTTGTGTAAATGAGATCCCATTGTGATTGCACGACTGAGATGCCATTGTGACATCATCACAGGAAATAGCCAGAATCGTTTCCCACTCACAGGCAGTTATTAATTTCAAAGTTGTCTTTTTTAGACCTTGATATAACATTGTTGTGAAATATAACATCAAATGTGAAGAAACTTGATAAGAACAACCACGGGAAAAAGCTGAGTAAGATTCTGGAAAAATGTTTGCACTGTTGTGTACCATTTTGGCGTAGCTCCTGAGATCACAGACAAACAAGACGAGAATTAATAGTATACACTCAACCAAGTGGGACCTGTTGTGACCCGTCCCCAACGCAATAATCCACCACTAACCCGTTTCCCCAATGCAATAATCCACCACTCACGCATAGCCCCCATGGGAGGCCTGGTCCCCCAACGCAACGGGTTCCCCAACGTAACATTCCACCACTCACCCATTCCCCCAATGCTATATTCCACCACTCTCCCATAGTCCCCAACTGTGCAGGTAATTTTTAACTTGGGGTGGGGGAGGGAGGGGTTGGGGGGAAATGAGGGGTGGGGGAAGGGGGTGTGGGGAAGTGGGGGGTGGGGAAGGGGGGGTGTTGTGGGGAAGGGGGTGTTGTGGGGAGGGGAGATGTGGGGGAGGGTGGGTGTGTGGGGTAGGGGGTGTGTGGTGGAGGGGGGTGTGTGGGGGTAGGGTAGGGGAGCTGCACTCATCAGCACCTGGCTCCTCGTGGTGGTCGCCGCTCCTGCCCGCGAACACAGCAGCCCACGAACACAGCAGCCCCCGCCCGCGAACATAGCAGCCCCGCCCGCGAACACAGCAGCCCCCGCCCGCGAACACAGCAGCACCCTCCAGGGAAAACAGCAGCCCGCAAACACAGGGGGGGTGTGGGAAGGGGGGTTGGTCGCAACAGACACAGGTCACCCCGCACCTTCAGCTTTCGGCCTCACGCACAGCTCCAGATCCCATTCCGACTTCACTCAGGCTTCGGTTCAACTTGCTCTCTTCCCGCATGCAGCTCACAGGCTCAGCCCTGCCTCCGGGAGTTTATTCTCCACGGTTGCCGGAAGGGGTGTTACCTTCATGGTGATTGACAGGCAAGAAGACCAATCTGCTGATCTCATGATTTTTTAAACCTTCATAACTTTTTTATTATTTCATCGATCGGATAACACCTGGGGCGGTTGGAGGAGAGGAGGACAGTGAGTAAGGTGGTGAAAAAAATCATAGTGATATAGGGTAGCGTTTTTTCTAAAATGTATTTACATCGTAGAGAGGAAGTGGTCAAGATGAGACGATAGATAGATAGATAGATAGATAGATAGATAGATAGACAGACAGACAGACAGACAGACAGACAGACAGACAGACAGACAGACAGACAGACAGACAGACAGACAGACAGACACAGACAGACAGACAGACAGACAGACAGATAGATAGATAGATAGATAGATACTAGACCAAGTGGGGCCTGTTGGATCCCAGTCACATGGGAGACCTGGTCCCCCAATGCAACCCGTTCCCCCAACACAATATTCGACCACTCACAGCCCACACGAGAGGCCTGGTCCCCCAACGCAACCCGTTCCCGAACGTAAGATTCCACCACCCACCCATATCCCCAACGCAACCCATTCCCCCAATGCAATATTCCACCACTTACTCATAGCCCCCAACTGTGCAGGTCAGCCGCTCACCCATAACCCCCATGGGAGGTCTGGTCCCCCAACGCAAACCGTTCCCCAATGTAAGATTCCACCACTCACCTGTTCCCCAACTTAACCCGTTTCCCCAATACAATATTCCACGACTCACCATAGCCCCCAACTGTGCAGGTCAGCACATTTTTACACCCTCCCTCATTTTAAACTTTTAAAAAATGCAAT
>CM075978.1:19605756-19726693 GCA_038087875.1 Malacoraja senta | reverse complement strand
GAGAGAGAAAATTTAATGTTAGAATTTAAAAAATTTGAAGAGGGGGAGGAGGAAGGGGGGGAGGGAGGGGAGAGGGGGGGGGAGAGGAAGGGGGGGAGGAAGGGGGGAGAGGAAGGGGGAGAGGAAGGGGAGAGAGAGGAGGGTGTGGAGAGAGGAAGGAGAGGATGTGGGAGATAGGTGAAGGGGGGGGTTTTGAGCGGGTGTTCGTGAGTTGAGCTGCGGGCTGTGAAGAGAGAAGGGCAGAGAGAGAGAGAGAGGGGAGAGACAGAGAGACTGGTACACCAAAAAAAGCTGGTGAAACTCAGCGGGTGCAGCAGCATCTATGGAGCGAAGGAAATAGGCAACGCTTTGGGTCGAAGCCCATCCTCAGACTGGTTTTCTACCGAAACGTTGCCTATTTCCTTCGATCCATAGCTGCTGCTGCACCCGCTGATGATATAGGTTTTTTTTGTGTACCTTCGATTTTCCAGCATCTGCAGTTCCGTCTTAAAGACAGAGAGACTGTTGGCGGACTGTTTTCCCAACGCTCGTTTGTGGGAGGGAGGGGGGTGGGCTGCGGCATCACACTCACACTAACCACCCCCCAAACTCACACAAACCACCCCCAAACACACTCGGGGGGAGGGGGGAGAGAAGAGGGGAGAGGGAGACGGGGTGGGGAGAGAAGAGGACAGGGGGAGGGAGGGGAGAGGGGGAAGAGGAAAGGGGAGAGATTGGGGAGGGAGAGGAGATCAGGGTGGGTGAGAGGGAGGGGGAGGAGAGTTTGGAGTGGGAGGAGAGCGGGGAGGGCAGGAAGGGGGGAGGAGTAGGGGGAAGAGAGGGAGAGAGGGAGGGGGAGGGAGAGAGGTGGGAACAGTGGGGAGTGAGGGGCAGAGGGGTAGCAGGGAGTGGTGCAAGAGAGAGGTGAAGGGGGTGGGTGGGAGATGGGGGTGAATAGGGGTGGTGAAGGGGGAAGGGAGGGGGGGGAGGGGGAGAGGAGAGAGGGGGAAGGGTGGGGAGGGAGAGTTGAAGTAGGAGGGGTAGGGACAGTCCATCTGTTTCCCATTCCCTATCACCCCCAATCCTCTTTCTCTATTGCCACACACGTGACGACGCCCTTCGACACAGGCTGCGGGGTTGGGGGGGAGGGGCTTGGGCTGTGGGTGCTGCAAAGACATATGTAAACGGATTCATTTCGATTTGTCACACGTGTCGCGGGGCGTCGCCACGTGTGTGGGGGTGATAGGGAATGGGGACATTTCAAAATGTTAAACAAACAGCTCTCAGCAATAGAATGTAAATGAAGGTTCCGTTTTGTGATGTCACAATGCCCAATGCTGCGGGGGTTGGGGGGGGAGGGGCTGGGGCTGCTGCCAAGGCATATGTAAATGGATCTATTCCGATTGGACATCTGTGACCATTGTGCATTGTGACATCACACAACAGAATCTTTACTAACATTCTACGGCTGAGCTGTTTTTTAAAACATTTTGAAATGTTTGGTTTGGGGGGGGGAGAGGTATTTTATTTTAAAAAGCGTACATAAACATGACCGAATTTAATCGGGATCGTCTATTCGTAAAGATAAACGTAACCTCTTTAGAAACGGTAAAAAATATCGGCGTTTCCGCGCGCCGTACAGACGTACAGACGTACAGACGTACGGCAGCCAGAGAGTTTTAAAAGTATACTAGACCAAGTGCAGACCCGTTGGGTCTGGACACCGAACGTGCGTTTGCGGGGGGGGGAGGGGCTGTTGCGTCACACTAACCACCCCCTTTCCTCCAATGCACGGAATCCTCCATCCACAAACACACACACTCATCACACCCCGTGATATTACATTAATTTTAAAATTTGATTCTTTTATCCCATCTCCACCCTATCCACTGATGAATAGCCCTCACCTCTCAGGTGCTTCTAGGGGGGTGGCAGAGAGACAAAATTTAATGTTAAAAATTTGAAGAGGGATGGAGGAGGGGGGAGATAAAGGTGGGGAGAGAGGAGGGGAGAGAGGAGAGTGGTGGAGAGAGGAAGGAGACGATGGGGGAGAAAGGTGAAGGGGGTGTTTGGAACGGGCGTGCATGAGTTGAGCCGCGGGCTGTGAAGAGAGAAGGGCAGAGAGAGAGAGAGAGAGATGGGAGAGACAGAGAGACTGGTACACAAAAAAAAGCTGGAGAAACACAGCGGGTGCAGCAGCATCTATGGAGCGAATGAAATAGGCAAAGCTTTGGGCCGAAGCCCATCCTCAGGTTTTTTTTTAACCTGAAACGTTTCCTATTTCCTTCGATCCATAGATGCTGCAGCACCCGCTGATGTTATACCGCTTTTTTTGTGTATCTTTGATTTTCCAGCATCTGCAGTTCTGTGTTAAAGACAGAGAGACTGTTGGTGGGCTGTTTTCCCAATGCGCGTTTGCGGGAGGGGGGGGGGTGCTGCGGCATCACACACACTAACCACCCCGCAAACACACTCGGGGGGAAGGGGGAGAGGAAGACGGGGTGTGGAGAGAAGAGGAGAGGGGGAGGGAGGGTAGAGGGCGAGGAGGAAAGGGGAGAGATTGGTGAGGTTGAAGAGAGTAGGGTGGGGGAGAGGGATGAGGAGGAGAGTGGTGAGTTAGGAGGAGAGCGTGGAGGGCAGGAAGGGGGGAGAGGGGGGGGAGGGGATGTTAGAGGTGGAGAGGGGGGATGAGGGGAAGGGGAGAGGAGTAGGTGGAAGAGAGGGAGAGAGGGAGGGGGAGGGAGAGAGGTGGGGGAGGGAGAGGGGAAGAGTTGGGAGTGAGTGGTTGCGGGGAGTGGTGCAAGAGAGAGTGGAAGGGGGTGGGGGGGAGATGGGGTGAAGAGGGGGGTGGAGGGGTAAGAGAGGGTGTGGGAGGGGAGGGAGGGGAAGAGGAGAGAGGGGGAAGAGTGGGGAGGGAGAGTGGAAGTAGGAGGGGTAGGGACAGTCGGGGTGGGGAGAGAAGAGGAGAGGGGGAGGAGGAAAGGGGAGAGATTGGTGAGTGAGAAGAGAGCAGGGTGGGGGAGAGGGAGGGGGAGGAGAGTGGGGAGTGGTAGGAGAGCGGGGAGGGCAGGAAGGGGGGAGAGGATGTTAGAGGTGGAGAGAGAGGATGAGGGGAAGGGGAGAGGAGTAGGGGGAAGAGAGGGAGGGGAGAGAGGGGAGAGGAGAGAGGGAGGGGGAGGGAGAGTGGAAGTAAGAGGGGTAGGGACAGTCCATCTGTTCCCCATTCCCTATCACCCCAATCATCTTTCTCTATTCCCACACACGTGGCGACGCCCTTCGACACAGGCTGCGGGTGTGGGGGGGGAGGGGCTGGGGCTGCTGCCAAGGCATATGTAAATTGGTCCATTCCGATTGGACATCTGTGACCATTGTGCATTGTGACATCACACAACGGAATCTTTACTAACATTCTACGGCTGAGCTGTTTTTTAAAACATTTTGAAATGTTTGGTTTGGGGGGGGGGAGAGGTATTTTATTTTAAAAAGCGTACCTAAACACGACCAAATTTAATCAGGATCGTCTATTCGTAAAGATAAACGTAACCTCTTTGGAAACGGTAAAAAATATCGGCGTTTCCACGCACCGCGCGGGCGCGGGGCGGTATCAAAGGCGGGACAGGTCAAGCAGAACGTTGTACGTACAGACGTACAGACGTACAGACGTACAGACGGACGGCAGCCAGAGAGTTTTAAAAGTATATAGATAGAAGATAGATAGATAGATAGATATAGATACTAGACCAAGTGGGACCCGTTGGGTCCCTGTCACACGGGAGGGCTGGTCTCCAAATGCAATATTACACCACTCACCCATAGCCACCAACTGCGCAGGCATGGCTGACAGGTTCCTGTTGTGACGCCAGAGATCCCCGTTGTGACGCAAGTCATGGAAACCATCCCCAACTGTGCCTCGCCATCCCTCTTCCTACCCCTATCCTCCATTCCCCCTCATCCCCAGCACTCCCTCCCCTCCTCTTTACCCTCCCTTTTCTTTCCGCTCTACTCCTCCCCTCCCCCACTCCTTCCCTCCCCTCCCCCTCTTCTTTCCCCTACCCTCAGTCACTCCCAGCCTCCCTCCCTCCATAACCCCTCTCCCCTCCCTACCCCCTCCTCTCCCTCTATCTTCCTGCTCCCGCACGCAGCTGACGGGTTCCTGTTGTGATGCCAGAGATCCCCGTTGTGATGCAAGTCACGACAACCTTCCCCAAGTGTGTCTCGCCATCCCTCTTCCTACCCTATCCTGCTCCATTCCCTCTCATCCCCAGTACTTCCTCTCCCTCCTCTTCACCCTCCCTCTTCTTTCCCCTCTCCTCCTCCCCACCCCACTCCCTCCCTCGCCTCTCCCTCCCTCTCCTTTCCCCTACCCTCAGTCACTCCCTCCCTCCCTCCATAACCCCTCTCCCCTCCCAACCCCCTAGATAGATATAGATGTCAGTCGATAGTCTGTCTCCTGTGATGGAGACGGTGAGTACTAGAAATGGTAGGGAGATGGTCCAAATAAATTTGAGTGCAGGAAGGAAATTAGTCATGAAGTTAATGAAGCCAGTAGTGAGTTCTGCATGGGTGCAGGAGGTAGCACCGATGTTGTTGTCAATGTAGCGAAGGAAGAGTTTGGGGATAGGGTTAGTGTATGCCTGGAACAGTGATTGTTCAACGTACCCTACAAAGAGGCAGGCATAGCTGGAGCCCATGCGAGTGCCCATAGCTATGCCTTGGATTTGGAGGAAATGGGAGGAGTCGCAGGAGAAGTTGTTAAGGGTAAGGAATTTATTTGTTTCATCTATGTAATTACAAACTACAGGTAGTTCTACTGTAATGCAGATTCCCATAATGCAAATTGGATATGATGCGATTGATGAATTAAGGAACACTGTTTAATTGGTCATAACGCGATTGGGATCCAGGGAGCCAATTAAAAGTTACTTTGGAAATTGGCAGAGAAAAAAAGATGTAGTGGATAAAAAATGGTTCCATGTAACCTCCAACAATAATCAAATAGATGTCTCTTGAAAATACAGTGGCGACTTACAGTGGCGCCATGTTACACTAACAGACGCACACCTAGCTCCGCTCCAGAAATATTTGCGATTTTTCGCGTTAAAAACGGGTTTACTGGTCGGGACCGATTTAAAAAACTTACCGGAGCTTCTGGACGTCGCGCTGATGACGTCATCAGTAAGCGCTGTGAAATTAACGGAGGTTTAAAGACTTTCAAATGAAAAAATCGTCTCCAGCTCAGAGTCCTCAAAGAACAGTCACAAGACAGCTGTTGAAAAGCCTGAAGAAATCTGAAGAATCTACCTCTGAAGGGGTCCCTGAAGTGGCTGCTGAAATGTCTACAAGATCTAAGACTGATCTGGCTAAGGACAAAGATAAAGAATTTGAGGAATTAAAGAAATCGGTAAGAGATATGAAGGATGAAATTGTGGATGAAAATAGTAAAATGATGGGGAAAATTATGGAAAAAATCGAAAAGATGACGGAGAATATGAGTGCTGGTAATCAGAAAGTTATTGATTCAGTTGGCACTATAAACAAACGAATTGATGATGTGAAAGGAGAATTATCGGAGAGGATTGATAAGGTGGAAGAATCTACCACGGACAAGTTCACGGCTGTGCTTGAAACAGTGGCTTCAAATATGTCTACAATCATAGAATTGGAGAGAAATATTGCTCGAATGGCTGAAGATATGGAGAGAATGAGGCAAGAACAGGATCAAACTACAAGACAGATGGCGACTCATCTGGTGAGAGTTTCGGACAGATGCCTTGATCTGGAAGCTCGTTCGAGACGCCAAAATTTAAGAATTCTTGGAGTGTCAGAGGAAGCTGAGGGAACGGACATTCGTGAGTTTGCTATGGGCTTACTCAAACAACTGCTTAATCTCCCCACTGAACCGAAAATTGAAGTGGCACATCGAGTACCGAGATTTATACCAAGATCACAAACAAGATCAGATCATCCACGACAGATTATCGTGAAATTTCGGGACATTTCAGAACTTGAAGAGGTGATGAGGAAAATCAATATGGAGTGCAATTGATGTTTGATAATGACTCTATCAAAATATTCAGGGACTATCCTTATGAAATTGTACAAAAGCGAAATCAGTTCACAAAGGCAAAAGACATTCTTAAAGGAATTCAAGATGTTAGATACAGTGTTTTCTACCCGGCTAAGATGCGAATTACCTATAAGGGGAAGGAGAAATCATTCATAAACCCGGAGGCTGTGTACAAACATGCCCAGAGCATCGTGGAAGAGAATGCTGCTCAAAGAAAAGTAGCGGGAAGGTATGGACGGTATGGACAAATCTTTCTCTTTATTATTCCACAGTTAATGGCTGAACAGAAGGGAAGAAACAGTTCTTTTAGTACTTTAAATAAAAACTAAGATGGAGAATTCTTCCATGTGCGTCTGTCTAGACTCTTTATCTGTGGAATTTTAACTCAAGGACATTCTGTGTTCCAAGCGAAGCAAACAGAGAATAACAGGGGAACGTCGAACCGAAGAGCAGAATGTGGAATACATCAGAAGCAATGACTGTTGTTTAAGAGATTAAAATACTAATTTAAATCGTAAAGAACTAATCCTTTTAACAATTTAACAATTTAACAATATTAATATAGAAATAGTAATGGTTGCTAACAAGAATCAACAAATTTAAGAACTAACACAAAAAATTTACTAAATTTAAGCCTTATCTATAATTCGGGGGAGGGGAGGAGAAACGAGCACCTGGCTTAGATCCAGGAGTACGTTTCATGTTAACCCCTTCAACTAACAGTTGATTATTATTGAAGGTAAAATCATTCGTTTAAACACTTAGTAGATAAAATTGTTATATATATATGATATGTTATAACGAAATATATATGGTAAATGTGTATTATATATCTGATTTGAGGTCCCGTCCCACTATGTTATGAGTAATCAAGGGAGCGGAGCTAATTGTTTAACATCGACAATGGAAGTCGATACAAGGTTTTCTCCCACCTACAGGTGGGCCACTTGTTACAGTGTCGACAATTTTAGACACTGTATTTTCACTTTTTCACATTTTTTTTACTATCACATCAAGTCACATGTTTGTGTTTTTTGTTTAGGGATAATCGCAAAAGGGATATACCAACTGAACTTAGTAACGCAAAGGTTCCCCCAGTATCTAAAGACCTGAGGTATGGATGCACCGTAAGATTTAAGGGTATTATAACCATTCAAAATGCAAGACGTTAAACAAAAGAAACTAGGAGGAGTCACATTCTGCAGTTGGAATATAAGAGGTGTTAACGAACCTATTAAAAGGAGTAAGATATTAGCTCAGCTTAAATTGTACAATACTGACATCATATTTCTACAAGAAACCCATCTCAACTCCCAGGATCAGGCTAGATTAAGGGCGAATTGGATAGGCCAAATATATCATTCTTCATATACTTCGAAATCTAGAGGTACGTCAATCATTATTCGTAAAGGCATACCATTTAAAGCAAATAATACCATAACAGATAAGGAAGGGAGATATTTGATAGTTATCGGAGAGATCCACGCTACCCCAATTACCTTGGTAAATATATACGCGCCTAACTTTGAAAACCCTCATTTTTTCAATAAAATTCTGAATATAATCGCAGAATCTAATTACCAAAATGTTATAATAGGAGGAGACTTTAACTGTGTTTTAGATCCGTATTTAGATAAATCTAGGCAAAAACAGAGAGGTAATACGAAATCTAAAACTAGTGAACTCTTAAATACTTACATAAATAACACTAATATAACAGATGTTTGGAGGATCGCTAATCCGACTGGCAGGGAATACTCGTTTTATTCAATGGTACACAAAACATACTCACGTATAGATTATTTCCTGGTGGATACAAAATTAATCCCCTATACTTTGAACCCAAAATACCATACCAACTCGATCTCAAATCACTCCCCGCTAACTTTCTTTTTAAAACTGGAAGGAATGTCTAAGAACAAATCGTTTTGGAGGTTTAATCCTCAAATTTTAAACGACCCGCAAGGGAGTATATATCTAAAAAAACAAATGGACCTCTTTTTTGAAATAAATGACACTCCAGATATATCGCCCACTTTATTATGGAATCTTTCAAAGCATTTATTAGAGGCGTTATAATTTCATACCAAGCTTTTCAAAATAAAAAGAATAAGAACGAACAAAGACAGTTAGAAGAACAAATTAGGCAACTGGATATAGATAATGCTAAAGATCCAACTATGGATAAACACAATAAAATAACAATTCTGAAATTTAAATTAAATAAATTATTATCAGCCAAACTTATAAGACTATTCCAAATTACATGACAGGAACAATTTGAATTTGGGGATAAACCACACAAACTTCTGGCTCGTCAGCTAAAATAACGAGAAAAAGAACACACGATTTAAAAGATTAAATCAGATAGAGGGGAATCATTAACTTTACCGAATGATAATAATAAAAGATTTGCGCAATTTTATGAGAATTTGTACACATCCAAAACGACAACGGACACCAATAAAATCACAGAGTTCTTGGATAACTGTAATCTGCCAAAATTAGAGTTGAAGGAACAAGAGGAACTGGGTGCACAAATCTAATTTAAGGAATTTGAAGATACAATAACTTCATTAAAGAATGGGAAAAACTCCAGGTCCCGACAGATTTAGTAATGAATTTTATAAAAGTTTTTATGACCAAATTATACCACGTTTACAGAAAATGTATAAATATGCCTTTAACGAACAAACATTACCTGATACACTAGCTGAATCAACGATCACATTAATACTTAAAAAAGACAAAGATATAGAAGAACCCGGTTCATATAGACCTATCGCATTGTTAAATACAGATCAAAAAATATTAGCGAAAACATTAGCTAGAAGATTAAGTAAGTATGTTAGCAAATTAATAAATCCGGATCAAACGGGGTTTATCCCTAAGAGACATTCATCTAATAATTTGAGACATCTGCTCAATATAATGCACTCACACAAAACCGAAGAACAAGAATTATCAATTATTTCGTTGGATGCAGAAAAAGCATTTGATCAAGTAGAATGGAATTATATGGTTAAAGTATTACAAAAATTTCAATTGGGAGAGAATTTCATCCTATGGATTAAATTATTATATAATAAGCCTACAGCTAGAATATTAACTAATAACATATTATCTACGAAATTCCAATTATCAAGGGGTAATAGACAAGGATGCTCATTATCACCGCTGTTATTTGCTCTTATAATTGAACCTTTAGCAGAAAGAATTAGAACATATCCGAATATCGATAGCTACAAAACTAAATATTCAAATAATAAAATATCTTTATACACGGATGATATATTATTGTACATCACAAAACCTCAAATTACTATACCAAACATATTAAATTTAATTCAGGATTTTGGATCCTTTTCTGGATACTGAATAAATTGGAATAAAAGTGAAATTATGTCAATAAAACCGAAAGACTCAACACACCTCTTAAAATTTCCTTTTAAAATAGCTACAGAAAATTTTAAATACTTGGGTATTGTAATTACCAGAAAATATCAAGGCATGTTCAAAGCAAATTATAATCCTCTACTTAAGAAATTAAATACCTTAATTAAATTCTGGAAAACGTTTCGGATGTCTTTAATAGGCCGAATAAATGCAATAAAAATGATTTTTTTTACCACAAATTCTATACCTATTCCAATCAATTCCTATATACCTACCAAATTTTTTTTTAAATTGGATTCAGACATTACAAATTTTATATGGGATTATAAATCCCATAGAATACAAAGAACACATTTGAACAAACCTAAAGTATTAGGTGGCTTAGCACTCCCTAACTTTATGTACTATTATTGGTCAGTAAATATTAAAAATATGATTCAACTGATGGACAACTCTGCTCAGCAGGTGGATTGGATTATAATGGAGAGAGAGGACTGCTCCTCTTGTAATATTGGAGCGATCCTCCTCTCACCAATGAAGTTGAATAGCATAAATTATAACAAAAATCCAATCATACATAGTACAATTAGAACTTGGAAACAAATAAAACATAATTTAAAATTAAGAAATCTATCGCTTTTATCCCCAATAGTTAATAACCCTTCGTTTAAACCCTCCATTATAGACAAATCATTTATACAATGGGAAAGATTAGGAATTAAAATGCTCGGAGACTTGTATGAAACTGGAAAATTATTATCATTCAAACAATTACAACTAAAATATAATCTGGGAAACAATCAATACTTTAAATATTTCCAAATATGTGATTATCTGAAAAAATATACAAAAGATTATTATAATATGCCACTAGATTTACTGGACGAAGCAATGCAGATAAAAGCCGAATCAACAAACTTAATATCTTATTTGTATAATATTATTTTAAATGTAGAAATACCAACTACGGAAGGTATTAGAAGAGACTGGGAACAAGAATTAGCTATTAAAATTTCAAAGGAGAGGTGGAATGAACATTTATTAAATGTGCACAAATGCTCGATTAATGTAAGACACACTTTAATACAATTCAAAATTTTACACAGATTATATTACTCAAAAACCAAAATTAGTTTTTAAAAATCCCAACGTATCACCTATCTGCGATAAATGTCAGTCTCAAGAAGCTACAATAGCGCACTCATTTGTTTTTTGTACAAAAATTCTAAAGTTTTGCATTGAAATATTTGAAATCTTTACAAAATTATTTAAAATAAAACTGATACCAAAAGCAGAATGGATTATCTTTGGAACAACAGAAGGTAGCCCTGAACTAAACGTGTTTCAAAAGAACCTATTTGATTACGGGTTAATAACTGGAAAAAAGCTTATCCTAAAATTCTGGAAAAGCGCTCCAATACCATCTATAAACATGTGGATTTCAAACATGTTTGAAACATTACACCTGGAAGAGATAAGACTCCTCCTGGCAGGCAAATCAGATCACTTCCATAGGACGTGGTCTTCATTTATAGAACTACTACAAGCATAAGGTGCAAAAGTACTTTAAAAAGGTACCGATGTCAGGACTTGGTAAAGGGGGATGAAAGGTGGCGAGTTGGTATATCCCATTTGGTTGATGTTCATAATAGAGTATCTGTTTTTTTCTCTTTTTTCTTCTCTCTCTTTTTTCTTCCCTAGGGTCTATCTCTTAATCTATTTTCTCTCATTTCTTTTCTACAGGGTCTTTATTCTTTTCTTTTGACACGCTTTTACACTAACACTATTTTCTTTCACTTTCTCTTTCTTCTTAATTTCAACCTATTCTTTTTTTTCTTCTTTTTTTTAAAATATTTTATTTATTAGAAGTAAGTACATTACATTCTGATGGTACCTTTTACAGGTTCCCAGAATTATTAAAACATTCTTTGTACAACTTCCTTTTTTTTTTTATAGAAAGAAAGAAATGAGAAAGAAAGAAGCAGTGAAGAGTAAAGGAAAGTCTAGTGAGTGTGAGGTAAAGAAAAGAAATAAGTAAGAAAGTGAAGCAGAAAGGAGATTCTCCCTCGCCACAAGTCGATGCTTTTTTATATTCTTAATCATTTTTCGCCCAAACCCAGAATTTTTTAATTTTACGATACTATTGCACCACATGAATCCACAAGGTCAATAAATGGAGATCAACTCGTTAAGAATTGGTCTTGTTTATCTATTAGGAGGAGTCTCATTTCTTCCAAGTGGGCAGTTTCCAACATATTACCAATCCACATTTTAAGTGTTGGTATAGTAGCATTTTTCCAAAATTTAAGTATGAGTTTTTTGCTGTTATTAAACCATAATTCAAAAATGGAATTTGGGATATATTTAATTTGTTTCCATCTCCTATTACTCCGAAGATAATCATTTCCATATTAGGTTCCATTTTTATCTTAAATAAACTAGTGAATATATCAAATATATCACACCAAAATCCATGAAGTTTTGTGCAAGAAACGAAAGAATGTGTGATATTGGCATTTTGAGAAAGACATTTATCACAGATGGGAGAAATATTTGAATAAAATTTATTCAACCTAACTTTTGAATAATATAAACTATGTAATATTTTAATTGAATTAAATTATGTCTAGCGTTAATCGAACATTTATGTATATATATCAAATACCTCTCCCATGTTTCTTTAGAATTTTTTTTTGTCATTAATTCTTTTTCCCAGTCTTCTCTAATTGCCTCTGTTGATGGCAATTCTCTATTAAGAATACTATTATATAAATATGATATTAATTTTTGTGAGTCCGCCTTAATATTCATTGCTTCTTCCAGTGGGTCTATCATTATGCTCTGTAGTCTTGGTATATATTTTTTTATAAAGTCACATATCTGTAAATATTTAAAGTATTGGTTATTATTCAGATTAAATTTTGATTTTAATTGTTGAAATGATAATAAATTTCCCATTTCATACATGTCACCCACCTTTTTAATTCCCAATCTTTCCCATTGTCTATATGTTTTATCCATAAAAGATGGTTTAAATACCGGATTATTCACTATTGGTGTTAATGATGATGTTCCTTAATTTTAAAGTTAATTTTATTTGTTTCCAAATTCGAATTATATTATGTATAATTGGATTCTTCTTATATAATGTATTATTCAATTTTATCGGGGAAAAGAGGATCGCTCCTAAATCGTACGGAAAACAATCCTCTTTCTCCATTCCATCTGTTGAGAAGGGCAGTCCAACCAATAAATGATATTCTTAATATGCACTGCCCAATAATAATATAAAAAATTAGGCAGTGCAAGTCCCCCTACATCTTTAGGTTTACACAAATGATTTCTTTGAATTCTATGTGCTTTGTAGTCCCAAATAAAATTAGTAATAATAGTCTAGTTTTTTTTTAAATATTTTGGTATATATATTGGTATGGATTGAAATAAATATATTATTTGTGGTAGAACTATCATTTTTATAGCATTTATTCTGCCAATTAATGATAGTGGGAGCATTTTCCAAATTTAATCAGAGCGTTCAATTTATTTAATAAAGGATTAAAATTAGCATTAAATAATGATTTATATCTTCTAGTAACTTGAATACATAAATATTTAAATTTTTCTGTTGCAATTTTAAATGGAAATTTTAATAGATGATTCGCTTTCTGGGGCTGTAATGACATAATTTCACTTATATTCCAATTTATACTATATCCAGATAAAGAGCCAAATTCCTCTATTACGTTTAGCAAATTCAGGATACTCATTTCTGAATTTCTAATATATAAAAGTATATCATCCGCATATAATGAAATTTTGTTATTAGAGTCATTAGTATTATATCCCTGAATATTTGGATGTGTTCTTATCCTTTCAGCCAAAGGCTCTATCATAAGGGCAAATAGCAGGGGTGATAAAACACATCCCTGCCTATTGCCTCGTGATAATTGGAATTTTGGAGACAACATATTATTAGTTAATATTCTTGCCATTGGTTTATCATATAATAATTTCATCCATCTAATAAAATTATCTCCCATATTAAATTTTTGGAGTACTAAGTATAAATACTGCCACTCTACCTGATAAAAATGCTTTCTCTGCATCCAAAGATATAACTGATAAGTCTTCCTTTTCCACTTTATGTGAATACATTATGTTAAAAAGTCGTCTCAAATTATTAAATGATTGTCTTTTAGGTATAAACCCCGTTTGGTCCGGGTTTATCAATTTATTAATATATTTACTCAATCTTCTTGCTAAAATCTTTGCTAAAATTTTTTGATCTGTGTTTGACAATAAAGGGCTATCTAATCTAATCTAATCTAAAAGTGATATAGCTCTATACGAGCCCGGATCTTCTAGATCTTTATCCTTTTTTGGTATAAGCGTAATTGTAGATTCTGCTAAAGTTTCTGGTAATTTCTTTTCGGTAAAAGCATAAGTATATAATTTAAGTAATCGTGGGACCATTAACTCCTGAAATCTGTTAGAGAATTCATTATTAAAACCATCAGGCCCTGGTGTCTTCCCATTTTTCAGTTCTTTTATTGTTTCTCTTATTTCTTCACTTGTGATCTGAGCTCCTAATTCCTCTTGTTCTAAAATATCCAATTTTTGCAAATTACAATTATCTAAAAAATTTATAATTTTATTGTCTTCTATTTTAGTTTTAGATGTATATAAATTTTGATAAAATTGAGCGAACCTTTTATTAATGTCCTTAGGTAAAGTTAATAGTTCCCCGTTCTCTGATTTAATTTTAATAATTGTTTTTTCCTTTTCTTGCTTCTTCAATTGTCATGCTAGAAGTTTATATGGTTTATCCCCAAATTCAAACTGTACTTGTTTTGTGATCTGAAATAATCTTATTACTCTTGCCGATAATATTCGATTAAGTTTAAATTTCAATAATATAATCTTATTATGTTTATCTATAGTTGGGTCCTTTGCGTTACCTAATTCTAATAATTTAATTTCCTTTTCTAATGTCCATTGTTCTGTCCTGTTTTTTTTATTTAGAAAACTTTGATACGAAATTATAACTCCACGGATGAATGCCTTAAAAGATTCCCATAATAGAGATGGTGAAATACCTGGTGTCTCGTTTGTCTCAAAAAAAAAAATTAATTTGCTGTTTTAAATACTCGTAACCTTGTGAGTCATTAGCTATTTGTGTGTTAAATCTCCAAAAGGATTTTATACCAGGCATTCCCTCAAGTTTTAAAGTAAAAGTCAACGGGGAGTGATCAGAAATAATACTATTGTGGTATTTAGGATTAATCGTATATGGTATTAATTTTGTATCCACTAAGAAATAATCAATTCTTGAATACGTTTTATGTACTGATGAGTAAAATGAGTATTCCCTTCCAGTTGGATTAGCTATTCTCCATACATCTGTTATATTAGTGTTTTTTATATATGTGTTTAAGAATTCACTAGACTTGGATTTGACACTACCCTTCCTTAATTTTATTGATTTGTCTAAATATGAATCTATAACACAGTTAAAGTCCCCCCCCCCTAGGATTACATTTTGAAAATTATACTCATCTATTATATCCATAATTTTCTTTAAATATTTGGAGCATAAATATTTATCAGAGTCAGTGGTGTAGAATAAATTTCACCCGCCACTATCGTGTACCTTCCTTCTTTATCAGATATAGTGTTCTGTAATATAAATGGTATACCTTTCCGAATAATAATAGCCGTTCCTCTAGCTTTAGTAGTAAATGACGAGTGATAAGTTTGGCCTATCCAGTTTGCCCTTAGACTCATCTGTGTTTGTAGTTTCGTATGCGTTTCTTGCAGAAAAGCTATGTCCACATTTAAAGATTTTAACTGGGCCATAATCTTGCCCCTTTTAATTGGATCATTCGCACCCCTAATATTTCAACTACAGAATGTGAATCCTCCATTCTTTTTTTCCTTATTATCCTGCATTGTAAATAGGTTTGGGTAATTTTGCTTCATGTGGTATAGTTAAGTACCTCAGGCTTTTGGGTATGTGGGTATCATCCCATACTTCTGATGTAATTTTACCTCTCCTCCGTATATTGAACCTCCATAAGAAAAAGAGAAAAGTGTGTTGAGAAATAGTGAAGAAAGAAAGAAAAATTGTTAGATAAGCCACATAAAAGTAAATACAAAAAAAAAAAAGTGAGTTTAAGGTATCAAAAAGGTGATACCCTAAATACAAGAAGCCATCTATGTAGGTATGTTACAATACTTACCTTCAGTGGCGCTGTAATTCTGCCACTGGCCGTGTGCGCGATGTTGGCGCCTTTGAGGGTGGGGCGGGGTTAAAACGCGGGTTTCTCCTACCTTGTCCTGTATTATATTTTGTTGGAGAACAAGCTTTTGCGGAAGAATCGTTCCGAGGGGCGTTTTGAGTATTTTTTTCCAAAAATCTCGACAATTTCAGCGCTGCAGTCATTTTAAAATCAGCTTCTGAAGCCGTCAACGCCAACAACGGGGACGGATTTCACGTATGGGACAGGTAAACGAAAGTGGTTTATTTTAATGTATAAAAGTGCTTCTTAAGAAGCCTTTAATTCAAATTTTTTCATGCGAAACGGTGATTTTATTCCCCGAACTAACGGCAGCATTTTTCATGCCGATACGGGGTTAAATTCACAGCAAATCAACGTTCCAAATGATCGCGTTCCAGAAATCCTCACTCGCAAAATGATTTAAATGTCCATTAATTTACAGGTATTAAACATTAAATTCCTTCCATTTGGCCTGTAAATCCATGACAATGAGATTTAAAAATTATGTTATATTGTGAATTCTTGTGTGAATGTTATTTGGACACTTAGGCTATTTAAAAATGTTAATCTATTCTTAAGAAATTGATAGATGTTTAGATCTAGTAATTGAATGTTGTAATTAGCTACAATTAGGTAACTAACTAATTATATGCTTTAATTTCATGTCATCTAAATAAGATTGTTTCATATTTGTTTCAGAATGCTTCAATCTATAATAACTGAACATTTCTTTCAGTTCTCTTAATTTTTAAGAAAGTTATGGGCTTTTGACTGTCCTCGATCACAGCTTTTGTGTTAGGTCAATGAAAAAGCAATAGGGAACAAGATGCTAATTTCCGACTATGAAAATGGCCATAACTTTTTTAATACTGAAGATATGAAAGTGAATTAGGTGTCAAATGCAACTTCTTTTCATGCTTTATCTGATGGGCTAAATTGCAGACTTTATTTTTTAAATCTCAAAATTTTGTAACATTGCTAATCTATGATGGCCAAAAATTGATTGACCTCCGTAGATGGAATTATACATTGAGTTCAGCCCCCTAAATACAATGTCATTTATGACTACATGCCGTTTCATCTAGATATATCTTAATATATCTAAAAAAATTAAAATAAAAAAAAAATTTCATTAGCAAAAATTTATCTGGTCAGGCCGAATAAAACAGAAAAAAAAGTTTCAACAATAGAAAGTTATCATCATCATCTTTACTATTTCAAATATTCTCTTATTTACCCCAATTTTAAACCTTCTATGTTAATTGCTCGGTATCACAGAGTCGTGGAATTGTAAAACATAAAAACACATGCCCTGTACCTGTATCCGAATATTCCGCTTGGGCAGTCTACATCCTGGTGGCCTGAACGTTGAATTCTCCCAATTCTGCTAGCCCTGGCTGTCCCCTCCCCTTCATCAGCCATCTGGTTGTCTCCTCCCCTCCCCCAGCCCTCGGGCTCTTCCTCCGCCTTTTCCTTTTTTCCTTTCTTCTCCCCACCCCCTATCAGTCTGAAGAAGGGTTTCGGCCCGAAACTTTACCTATTTCCTTCGCTCCATAGATGCTGCTGCACCCGCTGAGTTTCTCCAGCATTTTTGTGTACCTCCGAATATATTCATCTGTCCCTTAATTACCAGCCTGTTTCAAGGGTTAAATTTCTTATCTTAAATACAACCGTCTTCCAGCCCAAACCTCTGGAACTTTTCCAAATCATTAACGCCTCTTTCTTCACACAGATTTATAATGTTATAATATTCTTATACCCCTTTTCATTAATTGTAGTGTGTTAGTGTACATCCTAAATTATATTTCATTTCTTTTCAGCCTTATTAACATTATATATCTGTTAATAATAATCATCTCTATAGGCCCCTTATCCCCCAAAATCCATTAGATTAATACATTGGTTAATCATATTAGTATAATATTAATATAATGGCATAACCATTAATTAGTAATATTAAGTTTAAATAGTTAGTTAATTCTTTACATTACATATATACTGTATTAATTAAAACATTTCTTAAGTCCGTGATTTCCTTTGATTTTCTTTCAAATCTGATCGCGTTACTTCAAAATGTCCTCCTTTCAATTATTTCTCTTCCCCTTATCTGTTCAAGGTTGAAACCAGGGCTTGGTCATTGAATACACATTCCTGACAGATAAGCCTGTCTGGTTAATGTCTAGAGCAGTTCCACCATCTTAATTACAGCACAGTTTTCCATTAAAAAGTTGAATCATCAACTTTCACTTCTCTTTTTTCTATTTTCTTTACAATTTCTTGTGCGTAATTAAATGCCGAATCCGGATCCGTGAAAGCACGTTGAGTAGAGTTGTAAGTAATCTTCATCTTCGCAGGATACACCACTCCGTATTTCACCTCAGATTTCCCTTGCAGAATGCTACTAACTCTTTTAAACTGATTCCTTTTCTCCAGTATTTCGCGTGGATAGTCCCTGTAGAATCTGACAGTCTCTCCATCAAATGTGAGCCTCTCCCCATGTGCTATCATCTTCATACGTTTTTCCAGGGTTGAAATGTCCAAAAATTTCACAATAATCTGTCTTGGGGGAGCATTTGTTTCTCTTCTGAAGCGACCTACCCGATGTGCCACATCAATCCTCGGGTTTTCCTTCAACTTAAAGACATCTTTGAGTATTTTCTTTTCTTTTTTATTAGCTTTAAAAAATGAAGGAGTACATTAATTGTAATAAGATATATGTGATGTGTACTAATGTAATTGTTTGTAATTTAATGTACTTCTAATAAATAAAATTTAAAAAAAATAACAAAAATACAGTGGCTACTTTAATCACGGGTATCCATTGAAATTAACAAACAATCGATTCTATTGACACGTACAATGAAACAATGTACCGAACTCAAGTATTTTTAGCAGTTACAAAAATGAATTTACAGGTCTAAAAATACATTTATTTTTGATAATCCAGCCGGGAAGAATTATTTGTTATTGCGAGTCTGAAACTCTCTAGCCCCAAACCCCCTTTTCCGCAATAACACAATTGTTTTATAACACGGTTTCCTTACTTTTATTGCAAAATAAAGGCAGAGTAAATATATTTCAGTTAAAATAAACTTGATTAGCTGTCCTCAAGGTTTATTTGTTGACTCATTATTTAAATATTATGTCATCATTTGAAGCAACTTGTAGGTGGAAAATTGTAACAGTACGTGCACTCTTGTAGTTCCTGTAACCAAGAACTAAGTACAAGCCACTTGATCTGACATCCAGTGCTGGGAATCATTAGAGAAGTAAGGAGTAAGGGTTTAAGGAAAGAATGACTGAACAATTTGAAAGAGAGGCAGCACAGATTTGGATTAGGTCAATAGCAGCAGTCACACAGAATCAAGGATGAATTCTGTCAGGCTTGGTAGGTCTTCAGATGAACATGATTCAGGATACACACATTTCTTCAAGAGAAGGGGTTTGTTGCTTGGAAATGTGATGCTTGCAGGCTCAAGTTCATCACTTCTTCCACCTCAGCCTCAAGTGGTTGGTGTGTGACTTGATAGACCAGGTGGTTCCATGTCTGGCATCAACTGAGATACTGTAGATTAACTATATTAGCCTACCTCTATTATATCTATCACTACACATGTTATGCATGCTATACATTCCACATAAAGTCCAATCCAGATCTTCAGTATAACCGGACCATTGACACTAGTGATCCACACAAGCTTGCGGTTAGTTTAGATGCTGACCATGGAGATGATAGCATGTAATGTTACCTCCGCTCGTATTTCAATAAACGACTATGAGTTGTTAACCTCTGTGTATTGGTCTCATTACAAAACATGGTGTCAGAAAGTTTGGACCCCTTATTCGCCTAGTTTTCTTCCAGTTTATTTTAATTTGTTTTTTACTCTTCTGTTTTATTATTTCACTATGTCTACCAAGTTTCGCAAGCCCGACCCATTAGTGTTTGATGGCGACTTTGCTGAGTGTTGGCATATCTTCGAAGAGGACTTTAACGTATACATCTGTGCTGCACATCATGCTGCAGCGCCAGATATTTGGGCATCTATTCTCCTCAATGTGGCCTGTACAGAGGCCATCTGACGTGCAAGCCGGTTCCACTAGGCCCAGCTGTACTCGATGCTGCGGGTGTTCAGATCACCCCTGCGGAATCTATTGACGATCTTGTCTGCCTGATGAACAAATTCTGACAACTTTGTGAGTTACCCACCAATCTCGTTATGGAGCGCCACAGATTTTTTGCGCAGCCAAAAGCAAGGTGAGCCAGTTGAAGCCTACATCAGTTCTTTAAAGCACATCGCTAGCTGATGCGAGTTCAAAAACTTATGTGATGGTCTCATTCGTGACAAACTAGTATATGGAATTCTCAATGACAAGGTGCAAGATTAACTTTTGTGTGATGCAGAGCTCACTCTTGTTAGAGCTGAGCAGAGATATCCTATCGCCGAGTTGACTGACGCTCACACAAAATCTTTGGGACCGGGTCCCCATTCTCCTTATGATGTCAATGCTGCCGACATGTTTTACAAGGCTCAGCGCCAGCCGTCAGAAGTGCCTGATAGGTCTATTGCTAGATTCATTCATAAATGTGGAAACTGTGGGGGTTTTGGCATTCGTGAACAATGCCCTGCTTTCGGTAAAATCTGCCATTATTGTAAGCACAGAAACCATTTCATCCGCTGCTGCCACTCCTGTGGGAACAGAGTTAAGACAAAACAATCTTCACCTGCTACAGCCAGAACCTTCCCACGATACTCCAGAAGCTGTTCCTATGCCTACTGAGGATGTGCTGCCTGCACTCGATGGTCTAAGTCTAAACATACATTCCTTGTCAGAATTATCCTGTAAACATCGAGATCTCATGGTTACCCTCCAGATCAACAGAACAACTGTTATTGCAAAAATCGACACAGGAGCTCGTTGCAATGTTATGTCCTTATCTGAGTTCCAAAGGATTTGGAATGTTGAAGTCATCAGACAAACTACTACTATGCTACTACCTTATGGGGGAGGAGAGCTGCACCCTGTTGGAGGGTCGAACTACAGTGCCATCTAGCGTCACGCGTCCACAATCTGAGTTTCTTCATTGTCCGTGGGAAAGTGGCTTCTCTGCTAGGCATTGATGCCTGCAATGACCTAGGCTTGGTCACCTTTGGTAAAGCGGTACCTCAACTCACTCCCACCCAAGGCTCCACTCAGCAATTTCTCTCACAATACAAGGATCTCTTTGACGACAAGCTCGGTAAACTTCCCCACAAGTACACTATTGTAACTGACCCAGAGGTCATACCAGTTGTCCGTCCTGCCCAACGGGTTCCCCTGGTATGCGGGATCGTGTACAAAAAGAACTTAACAGGATGGAGACTCTAGGTGTGATTGCTCCTGTTGCTGATCCATCAGACTGGGTCTCAACCATGGTCGCAACAACTAAAAAAAACAAGGAAGAAATACGGATTTGCATCAATCCTAAAGATTTAAACATTCCTATCAAACCACCACACTATCCCATGCGCACAGTGGAAGAAGTCACAGCGCAATTGTGCAAGGCAACAGTATTCTCAGTTCTAGATGCAAAGAATTCATTCTGGCAGATTCCTTTGGATTGCAACTCATCTAAGCTAACCACTTTCAGCACACCCTTTGGAGGTTACAGATTCTTACGCATGCCGTTCGGCATAAACTCGGCAAGTGAAGTATTTCAGCGCACCATGGAAATTGTCTATCATTGTCGATGACATTCTCATTGCTGGAAAAGATATCCAAGAACATGACGCAAACTTAAAGACCGCACCAAGGAAATTAATCTCAAGCTTAACCCCCTAAAATGCAAGTTCCGGGTGAGTGAGGTGAACTACGTGGGTTATGTATTCACCAGTGACGGTCTCAAACCCGATCCATCAAAGACCATTGCAATCAACGAACTGCCAGCACCCACAGACATAACCAGCCTGCAGAGATTCCTTGGAATGGTAAACTACTTGGGAAAGTTCATTCCGAATTTCAGTGAACTTTTGGCCCCGCTGCACCAGCTAACCCACAAAGATACTGTATGGTCCTGGCATGAGCAACAACAGAAGGCGTTTGACACTCTTAAACAACAGATGTCTTGTGCCCCCACCCTCGCTTACTTTGACGTCAAGCTGCCTGTCACACTGACTTGCGATGCCTCCCAGTATGGTTTAGGAGCCGCCTGCCTCCAAAACAACGGTAACAGTAACAGGCCTATTGCCTATGCTTCTCACACCATGACCAACACAGAACAACGCTATGCTCAGACTGAAAAGGAGCTGCTAGCGGTAGTCTTTGCATGCAAAACATTTAATGACTTTATCTTTGGGAAGACAGTCACAATTGAAACAGGTCATCAACCACTAATCAGCATTCTGAATAAACTGATACACGTGCTCCTGCACGCCTTCAATGAATGATGTTACAACTACAGAGGTATGACATTACACTGATTTACAAACGTGACAAAGACATGCATCTGGCTGACACGGTTAATAGATGATGACAGTTTCGTTGACATGACGGTTTCCTATATTCCTTCTTCATGTTTGGACGATCTAGCAGCCCAGACAGCTGCTGACGATACTTTACGAATACTCTGTCATCCAGCGCGGGTGGCCGGACAAGCAATACAGACTACCAAGTCCAATCCATCCCTTTTACTCCGTTCGTGACGAACTGGCACTACAAGGTATTGTTGTAAAGGGCCACAAAGCTGTGATTCACGCCTCCCTACACAACAAGCACTTTGATGCCGCCCATAGGGGACACCCAGGCACAGAGGTGACCATTCTGAGAGCAAAAAGTATGTTCTTCTGGCCTGGAATGACCGATGGGAAATTGGAGTCCTGTGCGGAGTCCTGACCTACCATGGTCCACAGTAGCAACTGACATTTTCGATTGGCATGGCAAACAATATCTGGTCTTGGTCGACTCGTACTCCGGATGGTTTGAAATTGACTTACTCCACAGCCCCACCTCTGCAGCGGTAGTCCAGAAACTGGCACGCCACTTCTCTGTCCACGGGGCTCCATCTCAACTTCTTTCTGAGAACGGCAGTCAATCTACCAGCCAGTATTTCAAAGATTTTGCTAAGTGCTGGGACCTTCATCATATCATCAGCAGCCCCGAATATCCACAGTCGAACGGGCTAGCTGATCGAGCTGTCAGGAGTGCCAAACAAGTAATGGGACGATCCCACAGAGCAGGGTCCGACATTTTCCTGGACTTACTCAAACTGCGGAATATCACCCGCGATCCTGTGCTGGGTTCACCTGCTCAGCGTCTGATGTCAAGACAAACTCGTACCACACTACCCATGACAAAACAGTCGCTAGAGCCACAAGTTTGCACACCATCTGAAATTCAGTCCTAACTACAACGAAAGCACGACTCTCAAAAAAGATGGTATGACAAAAAGAGCAGACCACATCCACCACTAGCCAAGGGACAAGTAGTCCGTCAGTAAACTGAAAAGGGTCAGGACCGCCTAGGCGTAATATGTGGGACTGCTCCCAAACCACGCTCATATCTGGTCAATGCCGACGGCGGCACTTACTGACGTAACAGACAGCATATCCTGCCTGTGAGTGAACCAGCACCACCTCCGTATTATCCCGACCACATAAGTATACTTACTTCCTCATCCAAGGACCCTGGCCCGATCATGCCACCGTTGCCTGCTGCTCCTGATCCGATCGCCTAGCCCACTACTATGCCGCCTCGACCTCTGCCAAGGTCTCCAGTTTCGCCTCCTACACTGGTCAAGCCTACGATGATGCTTCATTCTCCTGCTCCTGTTCTACTAACGGCCACATATCCAGTGAAGGGAGGAAATGCCAAGGACCCACACCATCCTGGCCACACACTCATCTCCCTACTACCTTCAGGTAGAAGGTACAGGAGCCTGAAGACTGCAACGACCAGGTTCAGGAATAGCTACTTCCCCACAGCCATCAGGCTATTAAACCTGGCTCGGACATAACACTGAACTTTATTAGCCAATACTGTTATTTGCACTTTATCAGTATATTGATTCATGTGTGTATATATTTATAGAATGCCTTGTGGTCAATGCCTACTATGTTCTGTTGTGCTGAAGCAAAGCAAGAATTTCATTGTCCTATCAGGGACACATGACAATAAACTCACTTGAACTTGAACTTGAAGGAAAAAAAATGCAGGACTGTACCGTACCTGCAAGCCTAACCCGAAGTACAATGATTACGTTTGAACTGCCTTTGGTGTTCTTCACTATTGCTTACTTCCAGCCTGTTGTAATCAGTGCCATATACAGTCTCCCATATGTACATGTTATGGTGTGTTCTCACACTAGTTTTCTACTACAACATTTAATTATTTTATCCACCTTTTATCACAGCTTAATTTCTCAAGAGGAAGGAGGTAGATTAACTATATTAGCCTACCTCTATTATATCTATCACTACACATGTTATGCATGCTACACATTCCACATATAGTCCAGTCAGTCCGGACCTTCAGTATAACCGGACCACTGATATTAGTGATCCACAAAAGCTTGCAGTTAGTTTAGATGTTGTCCACGGAGACGATAGCATGTAATGTTACCTCCGCTCGTATTTCAATAAATGACTATGAGTTGTTAACCTCTGTGTATTGGTCTCATTACAAAACAGATACCAACTTAAATCATTGCAAAGTCCAAAGCCTCAGTTGGAAGAGTTGTTACACGGAGGAGTCATGCAACATCCTGTCACAGGCATTTTCACATAATCGTACCTTACAGATGATATGCCCCTCCATCACTTTCTTACTAGTTTTGACAGACCCAGCAAAGATGGCAGCAGAGTGTGGTAAAGGTAAAAGGGTCTTCAACAGTGACACTAGATTCTATGGGATCAGATCAAACATGGGCAAAAAAAGTTTCCTTCTAATTATTTTCTATTGCCCTCCCTAGATCTCATGAATCAGTCCACCTTTATGTTGAGAAACGTATGAAAAAAGACCTGAGTGTGTCAAAGATACTAATATTTTGCATCCATCTCCAAGAGTAGCTGGGCAGCATTACCAATTATCAAAATGGCTGAGTTCTCAGGATGTAGCTGCTAGACTAGGTCTGTGGCAGATGTGAGTGAACTATCACAAGACATCAACTATCGGATCGTGATCAATCTATCTGTGCAGATGCATTTGACCATGGTTGTGTTTGAAGAATTGAAGATCAAAATTGAAGATTTTATTTAGCCAAACCTAGAACAACTGTTGTGTTGGGTGGCACTATACATGTCCTAAATGGGATAGACTCAGAACAGATAGGGCAGCTCAAAACTAGATATCCATGAGATGCCATGGATCATCAGTAACAGCAGAAATGTACACCATCACAATCTGTTTTCCTGACGGCGTCATCACTATTAAGCCAAGGAATCAAGTGTGGTTCATGTGGACAGCAGACTACCAGAACAACATCAAGCATACATAAAAATGATGAGGTGCCAGCATACTGAATCTGCAATGCAGGACTTGTGCTAAACAGCAAAAGCAGCATGTAATCGAGATAAGCAATCTCACAACCTAAAGATCAGATCAAAGCTTTATCGTACTAGAACATTGATGGCAGAAGAGGAAAAGGTTCCAAGAATCTTCAATGATGATGGGTCCAGCAGTGAATGCTAAAAATAAGGCTGATGCACTTGCAACTATGTTGAGCCAGAATTGCCAAATAGATGGTTAACCTTGCCTTCATTCTGAGATCTCATAGAAGCCAGTCTCTGGTCAATTGGATTCACTGTACATGGTATCAAGAAACAGTTGAGAGCACTGGATACAACAAGGGCAATGGGGCAAACACCATCCTAGCAGAACTAGCCGTATCTGAAGCAAAATTGTTCCATTACAGTTACAATTCTGGCATCTACTAACATAAACACAGGGCACTTACCAATAACCTCTTTATCAGTGCCTAATTTTGGTTTCATCTTGACCATTCCACTCCGAACATCATAACAACTGTGGTCCAAACACAAATATAGGAACTGAATTCTAACATGAGGTGACAGTGAATGGCTTTGAGACCATGGCAGCATTTGACTAAATGTGGCACAAAGGAGTCTTGTCAATACTTCTATCCATGAGCATCCGGGAGAAAACACTCCAATGGCTGGAATCCTAGCTTGTACAAAGTAAAATAGTTGTTTTTGCAGGCGTGTTATATGAGCTCCAAGACATAAGTGCAGGAGTATCTAAAGGTCTTAGGCCCAAACATCTTCAATTGCTTCATCAAAAATCTTCCCTACATCATGTGACCAGGTGGGAATATTGTTGATGATGCACTATCTTCAATTCCTCACAATTTATGCCTGCTAGCAGCAAGATCAAGATAACATACAGTGATGACCTGACAGGTAATGTCTTCCTTCCAAACACACACAAAACTTCCAAACAATGCCCATCTTGAACAAGAAAAGATATTATCACCTACCCTCGACAATCAATGCCATTGCCATTGAGTCCCATAATCACCAAACATCCTAGAGGTCACCATTGATAAAAACTCACTGGATCAACCACATAAACACTGTGGCAAGTCAGAGACCGAGTATCCTGTGGTGAGTAACTCACCTCCTAACAACACAAACCCTTTCACCTATCTCTTCTCCAGTTCCCTTTTGTGCAACTCCAACAACTCTCCGAAATCTAACACCAACAGTTTTGGTAATCCGGTCACCATTCTAAACATGAGCTTCCTCAATATACAGTGCCCACTACAGTGGCTGCAGTGGGCATATCTGCAGGTCTGCTTCCAAGTCTGTTTGGAAATCTTATCACCATTGTTGCTGTATTTATATCTTAGAAATCCCACCACATTTGCAAACTCCCTCCACATTGCAATACCTTCACCCGAACAGCTGCTGCAGGTTCAAAGTGAATCATTGCTACCTTCTCCAGGGTAATTAAGAATGGGCAGGAGGCAGCCCCAGTGAAGTCATCGATGTAGCAAAGAAGGAAGTGGGGAATGGGCCCAAGGTTTGCTTGAAACAAAGAATGTTCAATGTAGCTAAAGAAACGTCAGGTAGAACCTGGGGCTGCACCAAACTTCAGCGAGTCCTTCAGCATTTATTTCTGCAGTTGGCAACATTCCCTGATGGACATCTCACTCTGCTGTGAGATAAACTGGTTTTAGGCAGACCAAAGAGCGTCTTTCACCGGGTTGATAATATTCTAGCAGCACTTGATTTCCGTCTCCAAATGTGACACTGGGAACAGTCTGTAAATCAGAGAGTCCTCTGTTACAGAGCTGTTCAGAATAAACTGTGACAAGGATTCTTGCATCATTCTTCAGACTCTCTCCAGTACACTCTGCCAAGAGGTAGGCAATCATCGTCTCTGTGTAGCAGCCATCCCGTGGGCAGCTTGCACTGGCAGTAAGTTTCCGGTTGTGCAGGAAGGACCTGACTGGGAGGGCCCCTCTCATCGCCAGCCAAGCCAGGTCTTGGTGCTTGTTGGTGAGTTCTGGCGTTGAAGCATTTAGCCAGACAATCTTAGGAATAGGAATACTTTATTGTCACATGTGACTAGGCACAGTGAGATTCTTTGCTTGCATACAATGTACACATATAGTGGCAGCCACCTACAGCGCAATGTTACAAAGCACGCCGGTTCTCCCTTTTGTCCCCCCCACCCAAGTCCCCATTGTCCTTTGTCCCCCCCTCCCCCATTGTCCATTGTCCTCCCCCCACTTCCCTCCCGGCTGTCCTCCCATATCGGGTCCTCCATTGTTCTTCCCCTCCCACTCACGGCGGTCTCATGCTGGGTCCTCCATCTTGGCAGAGAACCACGGCACAGGATCCATTGAGTCCTCATCCAGCAGTGCCTGCAGGATGTTCTGTGCTGATCATTACCCGATGGACTTGTGGTCAAAGTTGTTGGGCTGGAAGAACCTTTCCACAAAGGACAGATGGTGTGGCAATGTTCAGCAAACTGGCAGATTGCAAGGCATCCAAGCCAGGCTCATCCTTCGCAACACTGGGAACCGGCAGATTGCAAGGCATCCAAGCCAGGCTCATCCTTCGCAACACTGGGAACCGGCAGAACCTCAGCAGGTAGTGACCTGATAGGCAACTTTTCACAAAGAGGACGATGTGTATATGTAATGAGCTGCCAGAGGTCATTCAAAATATGGGCCAGTTGCATGCAAGAGGGACTAGCTTGGTTAGACATCTTGGTCAGCTTGGATGAGTTGGCCTGAAAGGCCCTCTTCCATGCAGTATAGCTCTATGACTTTATGTAACTATAGTGCAACAGTGTCAGAGGATATGAATTTTCATGGTGATGAATGATGTCTTAATGAAACATTGTCTTTGATGATATAGAAACATAGAAAATAGGTGCAGGAGTAGGCCATTCGGCCCTTCGAGCCTGATCCCTTTAGCCACAAGGGCCACATCTAACTCCCTCTTAAATATAGCCAATGAACTGGCCTCAACTACCTTCTGTGGCAGAGAATTCCACAGATTCACCACTCTCTGTGTAAAAAATGATTTCCTCATCTCGGTCCTAAAAGTCTTCCCTCTTATCCTTAAACTGTGACCCCTAGTCCTGGACTTCCCCAACATCGGGAATAATTTTCTGCATCTAGCCTGTCCAACCCCTTAAGAATTTTGTAAGTTTCTATAAGATATCAAGGTCTTTTCCCAGTTGGTGTTCAGTAAATATCACAAATATTCTCAAATAATCCCAAGAAGATTCTATAATTTAATGCAGCAAATCTGGACAGTCCAGTTTATATGCAAGTTAAAATCACCCTTAATAACTATTACCACTGTACCCTCCTGCTCATGTTTGCTTACTTAGAGGCGTCTGATTTCAGGAATGTACTTTGGTAATTATGCCATAAAACTGACTCAGAAAAATAAGAGTAAACTGTCAGACAAAATAGTAAGATTTGACTTGAATACATTCTGGGTTTGTCAAAGTTAAAAGGGTTCGATTTTGATACAACTTTCCAATTGACATATTGGAACCTCCTTTCACCATCGCAATAACCTTTCCATTTCAACCACTTCCATTTAATGCATTAGCTGTTTAAATCATTTCCTTGCAATACAGCATGTCATTTGACATTTTATTACAGCCTGTGAATATAATTCCAGCTGTGTAAGAAGGAACTGCAGATGCTGGTTTAAATCGAAGATAGACACGTCAAGCTGGAGTAACTTAACCGGACAGGCAGCATCTCTGGAAAGAAGGAATGGGTGACGTTTTGGGTTGAGACTCTTCTTCATAATTCCAGCTGTGTATTGTTTGGTGCACCCTTGGTTACAAGTTGTAAGGTTTATCAATAAAATGCTTTGCCACCACATACGTTAGAGTTATTAAATACAAAACAATAAAATAGTGCATTCCAAAATAATCTACAGCGAAGTATCACTAGGAAAAATGGACCGCTTAGTTTCCAACCTTAAATTAAACAGCTAATGCGCAAGCAGTAAAGAAGTTGGTGGAACAACCAGAACAGCAAAAAAATAAAACAAGCTAAATATGTTTGCGACAGCAGCTCAATTTCAACCGCAGCGCTGCAGCCAGCTGTCCCATGCCATACATTCTCCCTGTACATAACATTCCAGGTGCCTGATGTAATGGACCTTTCACACCAGAGGTACCTCAGTATCACTTCACACGTAAGGAGGCTGGGATTAACACCGTTAGCTAAAACTAATCAGAGATACATATTATTTTCAATTTTAAAAGGAAGCGATGCATTTTGGAGTGCAACCACGAGCAAACGGGTTCATTTTCTCTCTCTTCACCCCCTCTGGGTGACAGAGTCAAGCAGTCCATGATGTGGGGAGGGGAGGTTAAAGTAGTGCGGCGGAAGGATCGTGGGCCGTGGAGGCGGGAGGCGGAAGGGCGTGCACTGTCCCGGTGCGGTTGGTTGGTGGGTCGGTGCGGAGGGACAATACCCTGGGACTGTGAGGAGCCCGGTTGGCGGGTGAGTGAAGGAGGGGGCGCGAGGCGACGCCGCCCGGTCCAGTCCGGTCCGGTGCGGTCTGGTCCAGTGCAGTCCAGCCGCCAGGGCAACAGTTCTCCTGCAACACGTGAAGGAGGAGGTAAATGGCCGCAGGGGGCTGGCGAGATCCCACTGCTCCTCCCTGAATCCTGTTGACATTGGTCTCCGTCCGTGCATTCCCCGCTGCCGTGGCCTTTCAGCGGAGGCAGGAATTGTTCTGGGCAGAGGACGGGGGCGTGTAGTTTAACAATGTTTTACCTTTAACACTTTAGCCTCAGAAGGTTGATGTGGAGCGGGGCGTTTGTACTCTTTGACACTTGGACTGAATGGCCTGAAACACTGCACAGCACTTCCTGGCCGACACTTGCAGTCCTCTTGTTTAGGCAGCACATTGTTTGCGTGGTTGGCGGCGTTTCTCAAACATACACTCCCAGTAAACTCTCTTTAAAGGTCGCACCTGTTACTGAGTTCCCCTCGCCTGAATTTAAACCCACCCCAACCCCCGCTTCCAATATGTACGGAAATAATTATTTTTGGATCCTGCTGCCACTTCTCTGAGCGGAATTAATTATATTCTGCTTTCGCTTTACTGTGTTTTTCTAAATAGTTCGCCTCACTGTTTTGTTTGTTAGAATCAGCATTGATTACTGCTGCCGTGTTCAAATATTTCCATGTAGATTTTTGAGCCAGGATGGGGTAGACTGGTATTCAATTTTTGCTCCTTTGCCACGACAAGAAATTCCTGTACGTCTTGGGTTTGTTTTTATGAGAGGAGAAATTACATGAAGTTTTTTGTTTTATTGAATCTAAACAGATTCATAAAAACATTCAGGTAGTTGTAATTTAACAAAGATCCATTATTACTTATATCCTCGATAACGCCTTTCTCACGGGAACTTTTTAAACACATTTCATTCATTAAAAAAAAAAAATTCTAAACGGTCTCTCAAAAAATTGAAGCCATTGTATTTGTTTGGTATATTTTCTGTAGATCAACATTGGAAATTTATGGTGTGCCTGCAAGTTTTCATTGATGGAACTGTTTTGAGTTTCAATTGTTGAAATTGCTTTTGATAGCTTTACAAATTCTATTGGAACTCTCTGTAAACCTATGTTGGCAGTGAACATGTCAGAATTTCTGGCACAAGAACATTGTCCAGCATGAGAACAGTGTTGTGATTAATTTGATTTGGGATCATTATAATTTTATCAAAGATTTCAGAACTCAAATATTAAAATTTAAATAAGATAACAAGTAACATGTTGATGTAAAAAAACGAGTTGATTCATCGAGGTCAATTAATCTTGAAAGATCATAAAGCTAAATATTCCACGATTCTCTTGTTTCTTAAAAGACCCTGAGTTTTCACATGAACAAATATTTTCAATATGACAATCACATTTTGCTTGCAACATAAAATTATACTAGTCCTACATTAATCGTTAATTAATTTCAAACTTCCTCCCTGTTGTATTTATCTTAAAAAATTAATGTTTAAGGTAAATCTGGAATGTTAATTTTGGAAGATGACATATCCTGCAGCATGAGTTGCTGGTTTGCTGTTACAAAGCCAGTTGTTAAGGAATTTGGATACGAACAAAAACTAGGATTTTTCTTCTTTGAGAAAAGGTTAAGCTAACCTAAGATGGTATTCAACATTGTAAGTGTGTTCATGTAGAATAAATAGGGAAACAACCTCTGGTAATTTGGTTGATTTAAGTTACGTGATGAAAGAAGGAAGTTTCGGGGAGCAGTGTTCAAGTGTGAAATGATGGGGAAACATTATTTGTGTTTTAACGTTTCAAAAGCATTGCCTGAGAAGATAGTGAAAATAGATTCCATGGTAACCGAACATGTGTTCGAAAATTTATTTTCAAAGTTATGGAGGTAAATGATGGGTTATTGTACTATATTTCTTCACACTTGTGACACACTGTTTTTGTAAACTTGGCTTTATGGCTTTGACAGCTTTGCATTGGTTCGAAATTTTTCATGCTATCTCTTGAGATTTTGGCGTCAAAGTTTTCAACAGTATTCATGTCTAATTGGAATATATTTTCCTGAATGTTATTTGTCATGCTTTCTTTGCAAAGCCATCTTCCCTCATCCTGTAGAATCTCGACTCCGCTGTTTATATTTGAAGACCTAAGCTGTTCTCAAATCCAAATTGAAGTTCTCAATTTCTTGCCTAGAGCTGTGACTAAATTGATTTTAAATTATGCATTCTAAAAATAAATGAGTTTATTTTCTGACGATGTTTCTGGCACTTTATATGCAGAATAGGGTTTTTTGCATAACTTTGAAAAAGGACAAATTCCTGCTTTGATATGTTTATGGATTAATTGTCGATTTGTGTCCAAGCAATAATCTTCCGTTTTACTGATGTTGTCCTGTAAGCTTTAGGAATGACATGAACTTGAAACTATGAGGTGTAGCATTGGAATTAGTGTTTAGCTTTCGGGGAAACACTTATTAGATATTAAAATAAAATGTATTATCTCTACAACATTTTAATGACTGCAGAAATTCAATTTTAATCATTGAAAGTGTTCTTACATAGTGACTGGGGTAGAATGTTTTCTTTGAAAATGACTTGTTTGAATTCTGAATTTCAATTGTGTTTTGACAGGTAAGAATATGTGTTAACACCCAGCGGTCCTTGTCTCTAATCTCAAAGGATAACAGAGAAAGGTAGGCCAGCAATTTCATTTGTTGTTTATTTTTCAAAGTTGTAATCTTGAATACATATCATTTCTTTTGAGACAAGAATGCTTGGATTTTGAAAATGAGAGAATTATTTTTTTGCTTCTTGCCACCTCTCTCTTGTCGAAGCATTTGGAGATTAATGCCCCTGTCCCACTTAGGAAACCTGAACGGAAACCTCTGGAGACTTTGAGCCCCACCCAAGGTTTCCGAGCGGTTCCCGGAGGTTTTTGTCAGTCTCCCTAATGGTCTAACGGTTACGATGCTAGTTGAAGGTGGTTGCCGGGGGTTGTAGGTAGTAGAAGGTAAGACCTCCTTGGTGGAATAAAACTGGGTAAAAAACAGGTCTTACCTTCCACTACCTGCAATCTTCGGCAACCACCTTCAACTAGCATCGCAACCGGCTTTGACTAAAAAATTACCGATTTTTTAAACGGCAACCTATTTTTAGTTGCGGCCGGTTTTTAATTTTTTTAAATAATTGCCGGAACATAGAAGAAGCGGAAACCACTTTCGACCATTAGGGAGACTGACAAAAACCTCCGGGAACCACACGGGAACCTTGGGTGGGGCGCAAATTCTCCAGAGGTTTCCGTTCAGGTTTCCTAAGTGGGACAGGGCCCTTAGGGTGTCTTATAACAGAACAAGGGAGATGAGAGGTTTGAGTGAAATGTAAAGAGTAGAAGTACAGACTTTGTACAGAAATAATAGAATCCTAACGAGTAGCGCGTGGGGGGGGGGGGGGGTTGTGGGAGTTGATTTGAAATAAAAATGCTATAGTTAAATGCTAAAGAGAAAACACTTCAATGCTCAACTCGTCAAACAACATCAGGATTTTCTGTTTTATTTCATGTTTTATTTGAAAATAGAATGAGAGGGTAGCTCTCTTAATAACCTCTGTGCACAGATACTGTTTCATGTAGTTGATCTAATCTGGACTATTTGCATTCTTGTCATATTGCATACAGTAATCTCTGTTTGGTGGTACCTCCTCGAGAACTCCTGAATGTGACTACATTTTCAGTTGTGTATGGTTTCATGTAGCTGAAAAAAGACAATTTTGCCTCTGCTGTAGAGAGTGATCATGAAAAGCAATTTTTGATTACCTGGAGAAATTGCTTAATTATTTCTCATTCAAATTACTTACCACTAGTGAAAGCATTTTGGTTAAGTTTTCTGATTTCTTTAATGGTCCAATTGTATTTGGCTTTGATATTTAAACTTTTCATTCTTGTAAAGTGATACATGACACCAGCCTGATCCAGGTTGTACAGCTCCATTCCATGAATACTGGTTCTATTGCGTGTTTCTAAATTTGATTAGCTATACTTATTAAGTGCTGCAGCTCTCATTTGTTATTCAATTTCAGAAGCTCAAAGGAAATGCCACGTTGATAAAATGTGATTTTTACATGCAGCAAGCATGTGTGCTCTGCATAACATAATTTCCTTTGTATTGACGTAAATTTTTCATTGAACACACAAATTAATAGAGTACAGTATCTGTCTTAACGAGCTCCACTTGTAACATTTATAAACATTTACCAGAAAAGAGGAAAGTTATTGTTTAAAACTTGCAGCTATCTTTCCTTATGGGCTATCAAATCTCCTGATTTAAATTTAATTCAAAGAAGGAGCTTACAATAACTCTGACTTTACTGCATGTTCTAGAAAGGTCATTCGAGTAGGTCACCAATGTGGATAAAGTGAGGACCACATGCGTGGTGATTTGTACTTACCAGTAGCATTAAACCCTTTGTGTATTCTTGGAGCCCTAATTAGTCTCTGTTCTCTTTTATGTTGCATTGCTTTTTCCATGTGCCCAGACAGTTTGATGAATGTCTTCAAAGAATGAATCATCTGAGGCTGATGATCTGAATCATCATCAAATAAGTTAATTATTTGAAATCAAAAGGTCCCAAGTACCAGGGCACTAGGAACTGATTAAAATTTGAAGTCTTGTTTGAATTATTGGGAGTATAAATTGTGCTATTGTTTCTGGGGCATAGACAACAGTGAAAGGTTACTGCATTTATAATTTTTTTTTTTAATAATATTTTTATTAGAAGCAAGCACATATAATAAAAAACATTTCATGTATATCAGTCGTACATTACAAATATAAGTTATGAATTGGTTCTGCTTCTAGTTTTTTTAAATATAGATAGAGAGTAAGAAAGGAAGGAAAAAAAAACAAAGAAAGCAAATGGCATAATAAAAAAGAATGGAATAATTTACTAATAATACATCATTGGAGATAGGTTCGTAGATTATAAAATTTAACTTTTCATTTCCATAATCCACATTTTAATTGTGGGGGTTATAGGGCCTTTCCAAAATTTTAATATTAATTTTTTCCCAGTTATTATACTATAGTCGAGAAAGTTTCTTTGGCTTGTTGTGAGTGTTAGGCTTTGTTCTGATATTCCTAGTATTATTAGTTTCGAATCAGGATCCAATTGGGTATTGATAACTTCAGAAATTATTCTAAAAATATCAATCCAGAAATTTTTGATTTGTATACAATTTACAAAAGTATGCGTTAAATTAGCTTCTAGATGCTGACATTTATCACAAATAGGAGAGATATGTGGGTAGATTCTATTTAGTTTTGTTTTAGAACAATGTAATCTGTGTAATACTTTAAATTGTATTAAAGCATGTCTGGCATTTAACGAACAGTGATGTATATATTGTAAACTTTTGTCCCAAATATCTTTCGTTATAGGTTGGCCTAATTCATTTTCCCATGTGTGTCTATATAATTCCATCGATGGGACCTCGCTAGCATTTATAAATTTAGAATGTTTGAAAAAAAAGTTTTGCTGACTTCATATTGGAACTTTTTGTTAAATATTTAAATTACATTTATAGCCTTTGTATTATCTCTGCAATTTCTGAATAGAATAATGTTTGAGGAGGACTTTCTGTGCAGCCAGATTTACAGAAGCCTATAAACCAGCATGTCTTTGGGATGTGAGAAACCCACATGGTCATAGGTAGAACATGCAAACTCCACACAGACGGCATTGAAGGTTAGAATTGAACCTGGGACACTGGCAGTGTGAGACAGCAGGTCTGCCAGCTGCACTGCTCTGCCGCCCAACATTAGACCAATATTTTCAAATATTGTATGAAGAAGTCTGAAGAAGGGTCTCGACCCGAGACGTCACCTATTCCTTCCCGCCATAGATGCAGCTGCACCCGCTGAGTTTCTCCAGCATTTTTGTCTACCTTCGATTTTTCCAGCATCTGCAGTTCTTTCTTAAATATTTTCAAATTTCTTTCTTTTCTTTCTTCATGTTTTCTCTGTTCATGAGACCTTTATCTTGGCTCTGTGGGATTACACAACTGAAACCTGACAGCCTAGCTTCCATCCTGGCTGATGGTGGTTTTGTGCTAAGACGCAATAGCCCTTACTCTAACCCCCCTCTATCCTAGAAATTTCCTATCATCTCCATCTTCAAGTAAATCCTATCCCATATCCAACCTCCCTTTCGCCTCGAGTACCTCAATCTGTTCCCGTCTCCCAAATTCATATACATCTTTCTTGAATTGACTGTTTGAAACTCCGCACTCAGACTTCCACTCTTCCGACAGTACTAAACTAACAGAATGATCTAAATAATCGTCGTCTTTGGCTGCTTAATGTGGGCACATCCACCATTTGGCTCCATCCTGATGCCAGGCAAATATCTGAAACTGAACCAGATTGTTTGCAACATTATATCATTTCATTCTGGGATGAGGTTCAAATCACGTGTTATCATAAAGAAAGCCTATTTCTATATCAGTAATATACTTTGACTCCACATCTGCCTGGTTCACCTGGTTCTGAAATACTCAGGTCTTTGTCTGGTAGAAGAGAGTGTGAAGGGAAGGAATATTTCACTGCCTCCCTGGCTAAACTCCTTTTTATAAATTGAAGCAAATATCAAATCAGTTTTTCCTTAAAATCTTTTAAAGTAAAAGCACAGAACCTGAAGGCATTAGGCTTTGAAATGAAACAGATAAACTAATATAGAGGTCAGTGAATTTGATCTAATAGCTAGATGTCAGAGGGATATGGTTGCATGAAAACCAAGTTTGAAATTTAATTATTCCCTGGCATTTGATATTAAAGCAGCAAGATATAATCTGTGTGTATCCCTTAAGGAGGATGCATAATGGAACTAACAAGAAGTAATCTTGGTTAAAAAGAACAAGGTAGGTTCAGTGTGGTGGAGATCTGAGAAAGTTGAAAGCAAAAATTACTAATTGCTGTGGTTAATAGGTAGCCTATCATCAATGACAGTGTTAATGAAAATAATAGTTTGAAATAAGAAATTATAACAATCATAGCACAATTAATGTGAAGAGTTGCAATCTTTATAGCCTGAACAAACTAAATTGACGAGTGGTTTAATGCAAGAACTAATACGATGTGTACTGGCACAGTAGCATACAGCCAATAAGTGGAGTGGCACAGCTATTAGTGCTGCTGGCACACAATTCCAGTATCCTAGCTTCAATCCTGATCATGGTTACTGTTTTGTGGAATGAGCATATTGTCTCCCTGTGACTGCAAGGATTTTTCCTTGGGTGCTCTAGTTTCCTCCCACATCCCCCAGATGTGCTGGTTTGAAGGTTAATTGCCTACTTTAAATCGTCCTGGGCATTGGCGAGTGGCAGGAGAATTGGGGAGGTGGGGTCTTTATTAATAAGCACATGAGAGAGAATTAGTCACAGGAAAATAAGTTGGGAGATGGAAACAACGGGAATGTTTTAAATGCCAGCATAGACGTAAAACGTACAATACACAAAATGTTCTAAAAATAAATTATGTACTAGGCATACTATTGCACTTGCAAGATTAATTTTATATCAGCATGACAATTTTTTTCCTTTGAATATTTATCCCCCCACATTTTCCACCCCACCTCTGTACAGTGGCAGTGTGGCCGAAGCATTACCCTGTCCCCATAGAGCCTTTGGCACAGCTGCGCAAAGCTTCTGGGTCTTTCAGCTTAGTAGTTATTATGTAGCTAAATGGCTTGCTGGCCATTTCGTCGTACAGTTAAAAGTCACCATTCTTGTTTTGTATCTGATATTCATATTGGTCAGAGCCGGTATGGATGACAGATTTCCTGGTACAAGTCAGTGGTTTCATGAAAGTTTGTTTATTTAATTACTACAGTAAAACACTGTTCATCCGAGACATTTGGGACTTTGGTGCTAGATTAACATTTTTTGAACTGTTGGATATTATTCCTATTATATCCCAGCATAATTATTAATTCACTTTTTTCCGATGTTACAGTGTTATAATAAATTTCTCCCCGGTGACCTTTTAGGGAGCATGAGATCCAGGTTCCCTGTTACTTGTAAAGGAACGTGACAGACTTTACCTGGTGACCCAGATGCCAAACGGTTGACATATTGGAAGAGTCGGAAAGTTGATTATCAGCTTTGCTGTGGAATATGAACTTCCATTTAAATTTGTAATGAACTTTATTTTTGGGAACTGGGAAAAGCTTTTAAGAAGCACAGCCCACCCCTGCATCTGAACCCATCTGTTTGCTAATAGGTAAATACTGATGATCTTTGAGAATTATGAATTTTAAAAGATCATTCTATGATTTAAAAGATCAATTCTATTGAGATTTTGAAAACTGAAAAAGTGGTCAACAGCTAAGTACTGATGGTACACAAAAATGCTGGAGAAACTCAGCGGGTGCAGCAGCATCTATGAAGCGAAGGAAATAGGTAACGTTTCGGGCCGAAACCCTTCTTCAGACTGATAGGGGGTGGGGAGAAGAAAGGAAAAAAGGAAAAGGAAGAGGAGGAGGAGCCCGAGGGCTGGGGGAGGGGCGGAGACAACCAGATGGCTGATGAAGGGGAGGGGACAGCCAGGGCTAGCAGAATTGGGAGAATTCAACGTTCAGGCCACCAGGATGTAGACTGCCCAAGCGGAATATGAGGTGCATTTCCTCCAATTTACGGTGTTGCTCGCTGTGGCCATGGAGGAGACCCAGGACAGAGAGGTCAGATACGGAATGGGAGGGGGAGTTGAAGTGCTGAGCCACCGGGAGTTCAGGTTGGTTATTGCGGACCGACCGGAGGTGTTCGGCGAAACGATCGCCAAGCCTCCGCTTGGTCTCACCGATGTAGATCAGCTGGCATCTAGAGCAGCGAATGCAATAGATGAGGTTGGAGGAGATGCAGGTGAACCTCTGTCGCACCTGGAACGACTGCTTGGGTCCTGGAATGGAGTGGAGGGGGGAAGTGAAGGGACAAGTGTTGCATCTCTTGCGGTTGCAAGGGAAAGTACCAGGGGAGGGGGTGGTATGGGGGGGAAGGGAAGAATTGACAAGGGAGTTACGGAGGGAGCGGTCTTTGCGGAAGGCAGACATAGGGGGAGATGGGAAGATGTGGCGAGTGGTGGGGTCACGTTGGAGGTGGCGGAACTGACGGAGGATCACTTGTATGTGACGGCTGGTGGGGTGAAAGGTGAGGACTAGGGGGACTCTGCCTTTGTTGTGAGTGGGGGGATGGGGAGAGAGAGCAGTGTTGCGGGGTATGGCAGAGACCCTGGTGCGAGCCTCATCTATGGTGGAGGAGGGGAACCCCCGTTCCCTGAAGAATGAGGACATTTCAGATGCCCTGGTGTGGAACGCCTCATCCTGGGAGCAGATGCGGCGTAGACGGAGGAATTGGGAGTGGGGGATGGAGTCCTTACAGGAAGCAGGGTGGGAAGAAGTGTAGTCCAGATAGCCATGGGAGTCGGTAGGTTTGTAGGTGGCTCAGCACTTCAACTCCCCCTCCCATTCCGTATCTGACCTCTCTGTCCTGGGTCTCCTCCATGGCCACAGCGAGCAACACCGTAAATTGGAGGAAATGCACCTCATATTCCGCTTGGGCAGTCTACATCCTGGTGGCCTGAACGTTGAATTCTCCCAATTCTGCTAGCCCTGGCTGTCCCCTCCCCTTCATCAGCCATCTGGTTGTCTCCGCCCCTCCCCCAGCCCTCGGGCTCCTCCTCCTCCTTTTCCTTTTTTCCTTTCTTCTCCCCACCCCCTATCAGTCTGAAGAAGGGTTTCGGCCCGAAACGTTACCTATTTCCTTCGCTCCATAGATGCTGCTGCACCCGCTGAGTTTCTCCAGCATTTTTGTGTACCTTCGATTTTCCAGCATCTGCAGTTCCTTCTTTAACAGCTAAGTACTGATAATGGTAGGCTTGCAAATGTGAGATTTCTAAGAACCATCAATAGATCACTGAAAATTAATAGAGAAATAAATCTCTATTAATGAATGTAAACCTTTTTAATGTGTGAGAATATCTGTAACTATATTGAAAGAGGAGCCGCAGAAATAAATATTTACCACTTAGATGCTGAAATTATGGGGAGTGAGGAAATGGTTATGGCATTGAACAAATCCTTTGTCTCCCATGTGGAAGATGCTAATTGAGCCAGAAATAATGGAGATCCTCGGATTCAGCTAATGTGCAAAGATATGGACTCAAGTTTACAAAAATTAGTGCTTGTTTTCAAAAATTCACAAATTGCTGGAATAACTCAGCAGGTCAGGCAGCATCTCTGGAAAACATGAATAAGTGACGTTTTGGTTTGAGACCAAGAAAAGCTTCTCAAGAAAGGTCCCAACCTGAAACATTGCTTATCCATGTTGTCTGAAAATGCAAAGCTTACAGCTTCAGTGATGTTTCAAAGCCAAAGATTAGCTAAAAGAAAGCAGAATATATATTTTTGTCTTATTTATTATCACCAGGTATGAATATTCTCATGGTTAACTGTTCTCTTGTAAAATTAGGGTTGGTATGTTATATTTGATCTAGCATTTCTTTGAAGGAATGATGACGATTGAACTTGTATTTATTTGTTCATTACTTTTTATTTTCCAGAGCAATGCTTCCCAGAGGCAGGTGGATAAATCTTTTGCTAATTGCTGCTGGATGACTTCTCCATGCACAGTAGAAATAAATTTAAAAGCACAGTGAGTGGAAAAAGTGCAAGAAGTTTAAAGTAACCCTACTTTGCCATGCCATTACCTTTTGGAATAAAATTAAAAAGAACACGACGATATACTGTCTCCAGTAAGAGCTGTTTGGTTGTACGGATCCAACTGCTGGACAATGGATTTTTGGAATTCACCCTTTCTGTTGAAAGTACAGGTCAAGAATGCTTGGAAGCTGTTGCACAGAGATTAGAGCTCAGAGAGGTAAGGTGCTATATTTTTGGTCTATAAGTAAGCAGGTAATATTTTCATTCGGCTCAGTAATACCAGATTTCCTTGATCTTTTGGAAAAACTATAATGGTCACTGATGGCCACTAGGTGAGAATATTTATTTTTGATGAATGTAAAGTATTATTCTCGAGAATATTTTAAAAATGCGATTCTGTTTTTGTGCAGTGACCCTTATTTTAGGAATGCAACACTTTCTGTACTAACGTTTTTAGTGTTTTGAATTGGGTCTGTGCTCAATATTTCAAGCGGCATAACCTTCGCTTGTGCCTGGATTTTGTTTTTGTAGCTTTACAACAAAGTGAAAATTCTTGAACACTGATTGTACTCTGATGGTACGACAACACTCTGGGTGGTGGGGGGGGGGGGGGGGTGAAAATGATGGATGAGTCAATGAATTAAAACATAAAAGGAACCAGTGCCTGGATTTAATTTAATAGGGACAATATATTACTGATCAATTAAAACTTTTCTAGAATCTTCATGTTTAGATTTATTATTGTCCTGTCTACTGAGGTATAGTGAAAGACTTTGTTTATACATGCTATTCAATTAAACCTAAAAATGCTATATTGACAACAAATACAATCAAACCAGACTCGAGTGTTCAGTAGAGTTTTCTTAAACAGTATGTGGAGGCCCCCACACGTGAGATGGCAATGCTGGATCTAGTATTGGGGAATTGGGAAGGGCAAGTTATTGAAGTGTGTGTGGAGGAGCCTTTTGGGACAAGTGACCACAGTTTGATTAGGTTTAAGATAGTTATGGATCGGGATGAGAGGGTCCACGTGTTAAAATGCTCAACTGGGGTAAGGCCAACTTTGAGGGTATGAGAGAAGGTCTCGCTCAAGTTGACTGGAGCAGGTTATTAGAGGGGAAAGGACCATCGGCCAAGTGGGATGTTTTTAAAAGTGTACTGAAGAGAGCTCAGGATGTGTACATCCCCGTTAGAGTGAAAGGCAAAGCAGGCAAACGTAAGGAAGCTTGGATGACGAGGGAAATTAAGATGTTAGTCCAAAACTAGAAGGACAGGTATAGGCAACTGTGATCACATGCATCCCTGGAGGAGTTTCGGGAACTAAGGAGCAAGCTTAAAAAAGGAAATTAGAAGGGCAAAAAGGGGCAAGGAGATAACTCTGGCGGGTAGCATAAAAGACAATCCCAAAAGATTTTATAAATACACTAGGGGGGAAAGAGTAATTAGAGAGAGAGTGGGACCTCGCAGGAATAAAAGCAGTCACCCCTGTGGAGCCACAGGAGATGGGAAAGGTCCTCAATTAGTATTTCTCCTCTGTATTTACCGAGGAAAAAGACAGTAGGACGGAGGATATTGGAGCAGTCACTGGAAGTGTCATGAGAGCAGTCAGGGTTACTGTCGAGGTAGTACTAAAGGTACAGTCGTGTTTGAAGGTAGACAAATCTCCGGGGCCTGATCAGATATATCCAAGGACATTGCGGGAAACTAGAGAGGAAATTGCGGGAGCCCTGGTTGAAATTTATGTCCTTAAATACAGGAGAGGTGCCAGAGGATTGGAGGGTGGCAAATGTTGTGCATCTTTTCAAAAAGGGCTGCAGGGAAAATGCTGGGAACTATAGGCCGGTGAGCTTAACATCTATAGTTGGTAAGTTACTGGTGAGTATTCTGAGGGATAGGATATACAGGCATTTGGATGGGCAAGGGCTGATTAGGGACAGTCAGCATGGTTTTGTACGTGGGAGGACGTGTCTCACAAATCTGATTGTATTTTTTGAAGTCGTGAGCAAAAAGGTTGATGAAGGCAGAGCTGTAGATGTTGTGCACATGGACTATTAATAAGACGTTCGACAAGGTGCCGCATGGTAGGCTGCTCAGGAAGGTTAGATCTCATCGGATCCAAGGAGAGATAACTGTATGGATAGCAAATTGGCTCCATGTGATGGTGGAAGGTTGCTTCTCAGAATGGAGGCTTGTGACCAGTGGTGTGCCACAGGGTTCGGTGCTGGGCCCATTACTGTTTGTCATCTACATCAATGATTTGGATGAGAGCATACAGGGCAAGATTAGCAAGTTTGCTGATACAAAAGTTAGTGGTTTTGCAGATAGTGAAGATGGTTGTGAACGATTGCAGTCAAGTCACTTTTATTTCTATAGCACATTTAAAAAACAACTCTCATTGGCCAAAGTGCTTTACATTGGTGGAGGCACTAACGTTATACAACATTGGTTAAGTACAGATTAAGTACATACATAAATACATGCATACATATAGCCCTCCCTCAGAGGACGTCAAGAAAGGCTTGAGAGTAAAGATGAGTTTTAAGTCTCGACTTAAAGGAGTCGATGGAGGGGGCAGTTCTGATGGGAAGAGGGATGCTGTTCCACAGTCTAGGAGCTGCAACCGCAAAGGTGCGGTCGCCCCGGAGCTTGTGCCTAGACCGCGGGATGTTCAGTAACCCCATGTCGGCCGATATGAGGGACCTGGAGGTGGTGTGGTGGGTAAGCAGACTTTTGATGTAGGTGGGGGCAAGCCCGTTAAGGGCTTTGTAGACATAAAGAAGGATCTTGAAATTTATTTGGAACCGCACTGTGAGCCAGTGGAGAGAGGCCAGAATTGGGGTGATGTGGTCCCTTTTTCGGGTGCCCGTCAGGAGTCTTGCTGCAGCATTTTGGACCAGTTGCAGGCGGGACAGGGAAGAATGGAGGAGGGTCTGGATCGATTGGCCAGGTGGGCGGAGGAATGGTTGATGGAATTTAATACAAAGAAGTATGAGGGTGTTGCATTTTGGGATGTTGAACAAGGGCAGGACCTACACAGTAAATGGTATGCCTCTGGGTAATGTTGTAGAGCAGAGGGATCTAGGAGTATGTGCATGGTTTCATGAAGATCGAGTCGCAGGTAGGTAAGCTGGTCAAAGAGGCTTTTGGCACTTTGGCCTTCATCAGTCAGAGTATTGAGTATAGAAGTTGGGAGGTCATGTTGCTGTTGTATAAGACGTTGGTGAGACCGCATTGAGTATATTGTGTTCAGTTCTGGGCACCATATTATTGGAAAGATATTGGAAAGCTTGAAAGGGTTCAGAAAAGATTTACGAGGATCTTGCCAGGACTAGAGGGTGTGAGCTATAGGGAGAGGTTGAGTAGGCTGGGTCTCTATTCCATGGAGGATGAGGGGAGATCTTATAGAGGTATACAAAATCATGAGAGGAATAGATCGGGTAGATGCACAGAGTCTTTTACCCAGAGGAGGTGAATCGAGGAGCAGAGGACACGGGTTCAGGGTGAAGGGGAAACGAATAAATAGGAATCTGAGGGGTAACGTTTTCACACAGTTGGTGGTGGGTGTCTTGAACAAGCTGCCACAGGAGGTAGTTGAGGCTGGGACTATCCCATTGTTTAAGAAACAGTTGGACAGGTTAATGGCTAGGACAGGTTTGGAGGGTTATGGACCAAACAGGCAAGTGGGACTAGGGTAGCTGGGACATTGTTGGCCGGTGTGGGCGAGTTGGGCCGAAGGGCCTGTTTCCACAGTATTAATCTATGACTCTATCAATGTGTCTATGACTCTACAGTAGGTAGAGTGAAGGGAAAGATACAGACTGCAGAATACAGTTCTCAGCATCATGTGCAACAGTTCCATTGACAAAGTCCAATGTCCACAATCAGGTGGAGGGGAATCGGGCTGTGCCCTAGCTTATGGAAGAGCCATTTAGAATCCTGATAACAGAAGGGAAGAAGCTGTTTCTGAGTCTGATGGTGCATGCTTTCAAACTGCTGTATCTACTGCCTGATGGGAGTGGGGAGAAGGAATGACCAGGCTGGGAAATGTCTGATTATGTTGGCTGTTGTCCTGAGGCAGCGTGGTGTAGATGGAGTCTATGGTGAGGAGTATGGTCTGTGTGATTGGACTTGGCGAAGTCCACACATCAGCAATTTCTTGCAGTGTTGGGCAGAGCTGTTCCCAAGGTAAGCTATGATGCAACCTGATGGTTTGCTTTCTATCATCCATCTGTAGAATACTGAATTGGTGCAGAAACAAGGGCGAATTAGAAAGTTCCAGAAAGGCAGGCAGTATTATATTAATACAACAGATCAATTGCATCTAAGTGTTAACAGATTTGGATCTATAGCTCACTATTTACTTATAAATCGTTCACAAACATAGTCAAAATTTATGAGCTGATTACAAATCCTTGGGGGACGCCACTAATCACATTCTGGCAATTTGTGTACATGCAATATCTCAACCTTCTAACCAATTCCTATTCAAGTCGATTAGTTATCCATTTCAATATGCTCTTTTGTCACAGGTTCCGAGAAATCATATATGCCTTTTGGAAACCCATAGAAATAACATCTGTAGACATTCCCTGTTCTACTAAAAAACACAAAGTGCTGGAGTAACTCAGCTGGTCAGGTAGCACTTCTGGAGGACATGGATGGTGATATTTTGGGTTGGGACCCTTCTTCAGGGTGAAGTCAGAGAAATGTCCCGACCTGAAACATCCCCTATTCATGTTCTTCCAAGATGCGGCCTGACCTGCTGAGTTACTCCAGCACATTGTGATTTTTTCCCCATAAATTGGCATCTGCAGTTCCTTGCAGCTCCCTCCTTAGGAGGGAGCTGCCAGGAACGTCAGGCAGCATCTTTGGAGAAAAGGAATAGGTGATGTTTCGGGTCAAGACCCTTCTCCAGAGATGTTGTCTGACCCGCTGAGATACCGCAGCATTTTGTGTGTATCCCCGTTGTGTGTATCTGCTTTTGCCGTCACCGAGGGGGTTAACCAACAGCCACTGGATAAGGCTGACGGTCCCCGACCCATTGGGGAACGGGTTCCTCAGGAGTTGAGCTGGAGTTAGCACTTCATCTCCGCGCTGGCTGTAAGCCTGGGGCCGCCACTGCTCCGGGCCGGTGTCTCATCAGTCCAGGGTCACCCCGGACATCTCCGGCCGCCCCCGGAGAGGGATGGGACACTCGGGAGGATACAGGGATAGTAGTGAGACTCCGGTCACAATCTGCCTCCTGGGGTTATGCAGGAGAGGGTTGCGTGGTTCGCCCCTGTATAATAACCCTGTATAACCCGGGAGGGCAGCCCGCGTGAGAATGGATCCCATTCGCCCCAGGCTGAGGGTGACCGGACCATGATTCATTAGATTGTCACTGCTGAGATTTCTGCATGGACCAGTGGAGAAGAGGGAAATAGTAACGCTAACTCCAGTAGAAATTCAACAGCGCTTGCAGCACCGAAGACCCGGTTCGTTCCTGACTGCGGATGAAACGCAGGTCTGTATACACGCAGCAGCTGAGCTGCCGAGAATGTTTTTCTCGAGTGACCTATAACCTGGGCATGCACAGTCAGAATACCGAACTCGCTTATTGATGAGAAAATGCTGCTTGATTGTGCTTTCATGGGCATATTCCATTTGTGAGCTAATGATGAAGGTAGACCAATGGGTTAATAATTAGCAAGCTTGTTTTCTGCTCTATATGGACAGGAGTGTCAAGGCAATTTTCTATCCTGGATAGGTGGTGGTTTTGTGACTGCTGGTACAAGTTGCTTCGAACCATGGCAAGTTCTGGAGTTTGTCTTAAGTGGGGCGGTAAAGTTGCTGCTGTACAATGCCAAGGACCCATGTTCGATCCTGACTACAGGTGCTTGTCTATCCGGAGCTTTTATATTCTCCCTGTGACCGCGTGGGTTTTGTCCTGGTGCTCCGGTTTCCTCTTAGACTCCAAAGGTTTCCAGGTTAATTGGCTTGTTAAAAAAAAATTGTGTGTGTTTGTGCGCGGATGATTGGTCAGCATGGACTTGGTAGGCTGAAAGGCCTGTTTCCGTGCTGTATCTCTTAACTAAACTAATAGAGTTGAGATATCATCCCATTGCCTTTTCTAGAATCCAATGTTTAAACCACTTTCTGGTTGTTGAATGCAATTAGGTGAAGGTTGGCTTTTGTGCTGGGAACCTTGGGAGGAAGCAGAAGTCGGCCAATCACGGTATTTCCAACTGAAGATGTTTGAAAAATGCCTAGTCTTTGGTATTGGCTGTTTGGGGCATGACTAACTGGAACAAGATATTCTGGAAGTTTCTTCCCCCTCTTCGATGTTTGATTGCCTGAAATTGTTCATGACTGGATGTGGTAGGGCAAGAATTTTGATCTGGATGTGGGATACAATTTTGCTGTAACACACATTGAGGTGTGCTGTAGCTTTGCCAGATTAATTCTTCATTTTTATATATGCCTGATTAAATATATGCTGATATGCCCATATTTGCACTTCTGAACCAAGGTTTGTTTCCATGTTTGTTAGCTGTAAATGAAGGAGATGGAAGGCCCAGGCGATTGTTGATTGTGATAAAATACAGTTCTGCTGCTGCTATAATGTACAATGCCTAATGCATAACAGGCTTTTTGCTGCCAGAATTATTTTGAATCTACCTCATTTGACACAATGGTAACACCATCTAACAACATAGGTCTGAAGAAGGGTCTCGACCTGAAACGTCACCCATTCCTTCTCCACAGATGCTGCCTGTCCCACAGAGTTACTCCAGCGTTTTGTGTCTATCTTCGGTTTAAACTAGCATCTGCAGTTCCTTCTTACACAACATAGAATGTGCCCTTGGTATAAAGAGGTCTTTATCTCAACATGAACTTCACTTCACGATGGTCATTTTTACCAATATTGTTATGAACATATACATGGTCAGCAAGTATATTGGTGAGGCTAAGAACATGTAGTTTCATCCTTTGTGTTGATTCACGCTGTCTGATACAGATCAAGTTTGATCAGCGAAGGAGTTACTAAGTTCTTTTGGTAATGGATTTTGAAATCATTGGACTGACAAGAGGTAAAATGCAATCAATGTTGTCATGTCCAAATCTGATATCTAGGGTGCAGTAAAATTATTCATCCAGTTTTATTTTAAACAAAACGCAGGTCGGGTTGCATCTCTCGCAAGGGAACGAAAGTTAATATTTAGAGTATGTAGATCCTTCATAAGAACATAAGGAGAAAATAAGTTGTTAAGTTGTGGGGAAAGTTGGGGGTGTTGTTGGACTGTCTGATAGGATAAAACCAAGGCAACTATGGGGCTTGTGTTGACAAGATAACTTGTTGACAGTTTAACGTCTTGTTTTATCCAATCAGAGACATTACTCCTTCCCCACCCAGCCTGCAGTTTAACAAGTTTTCTCTTTCCAGGTTTTGATGAAGGGTCTTCACCCTGAAGCATTAACTCTGTTTCCCTTCCTAGAACCAAAATGTATCGGAAAGAACTGCAGAAGATAGACACAAAATGATGCAACACGTGTCCTTATACCTTCTCCCTCGACTCTATCCAGGGACCCCGACAATTCTTTCAGGTGAGGAAGAGGTTCACTTGCACCTCCTCCAACTTCATCTCCTGTATCTGTTGTTCTAGGTGTGGACAGCAATATATCAGCAAGACCAAGTGCAGACTGGGCGATCATTTCGCTGAACACTGGTCAGTCCGCCTTGGCCTATGCTATCTCCCGGTTGCCAAACACTTTAACTCTCCTTCACATTCTCATATTGATCTTTCTGTTCTGGGCCTCCTCCACTGTCAGAGTGAGGCCAAATGCAAATTGGAGGAACAGTACCTCATATTTCACTTGGGCAGCTTGCAACCTTGTGGTATGAATATTGATTTCTCTAACCTCAAGTAATCCTTGCATTCCCTCTCTCTTTGTCCATCACCTACCCTAGTTGTCTTACTAGTTTCACTGTCGTCCTGCTTAGTTTCACTGTTTGTATCCACTTGTCCACAACAACCTGTGGCCATTTAACTCAAACCTTCTCCGGAAGTCTGTTCTGAGGGACTAGTTGCACCACTTGGAGGCTTCGGCTCTATGGAGTGCTTCCGGGCCTGACTCCTCCTGCGTCTCACCTGGTAAAATACCTGTGCATTGTGACACTCCCTCTCCCTCCAAACACTTCATCCGGGTCTGGTGAATCTTCAGGCCTCGGCTATTCTTGCAGACCTTTTCACATCTGCATTTCATACTCTTAGTCTGTTGTCCATTGCCATTAGTCATTAGCCTTTGATCCGTCAAATGTCAAATTGGGGTGCTCATCCCCCCCCCCCCCCCCTCTCTCTCTCTCGGGCACCCCGGGGGTATTTTTCCATTAGTTTATCTGTAGCTTGATTGGGTCTCCTCCTCTCAGAGGATGTCAACCCGCCCCGGTTAACATCTTTCCGAGCTGTCCACTGTCTCTCCAGTCGTCACCACCCTGTTCTTGGTTGTTCTTGGTTGTCAACCAGTCTATTAATTTATACCTTTAATTAATTTGTTCTTTGTGCCTTTTCATATCTCTAGTTTCCCTCTCCCCTGACTCTTGAGTCTAAAGAAAGGTCTTGACCCAAAATGTCACCTATTCCATTTCTCCAGAGATACTTCCTCACCTGATGAGTTACTCCAGAATTTTGTGGCTATCTTCAGATCCCTTCCTACAGATGTTGACTGACCCAAATATATTTCCAGCATTTTCTGTCTTTATTTTATTTCCAGTTAATTGCACTGCTGTGGGTTTTGGTCACAAGTTGGCCTGACTGGTGAGGGCATTGGGTTTATTTCCCTGAGAGATTAGTGAACAGGATATGTTTGTACAATAATAGTGTTTTCACAGTCTCGTGGTGCTGAGACTTGTTTTAATTAAGGTGTGGATTGTATAACTAACCAAATTTAAATTCCTTAGCTACTCTAGCAGGATATGACCTCGTGAGTTTGAATAGTTGTTCCGTTCCATCCCTCACTTAACCACTACAACACTGTTATCTCTATCTGTTTAGAGATACTTTGCTGTTTGCAAGTTTAACACTTTTTAAACTTTCTCCTTTCTTCTTATCCTTTTAGTTAATGAGACCTTTACTGACATCTGCCTTTTTTTCACTGTTACGTCTTTTTCACCAAACCTGTGTGTTCGTCCAGAAATGGTCAGATTGACGTCAAATTTGTGTAAACCTAAACTATATTTACAACTAAAATCATTTTGTGCTAGTCTTGAAATGCATTTGACAAAACTTTTCAAATGTGTGATCTGTCATATTTTAGTTTTTAAAGCAAGTTACATGATCTGGTGGATTATTTTCTGTAGTATTTGAAGCTGAAAATATGCGGTGCTGATATTCAATGATACTGTGAGGAATAGATCTGGTAAATGCACAGAGTCTCTAGCCTATAGTAGGTGCATCGAAGACCAGATGACATAGGTTCACGGTGAAGGGGAAAATATTTAACAGGAATCTGAGGGATAACTTTTTCACACAAAGGGTGGTGGGTATATGGAACAAGTTGCCAGAGGAGGTAGTTGAGGTAGGGACTATCCCAATGATAATATCAGGCATTTTGGGTACTTGACAAAATGGAGGATTTCTGCTTCTGTGAAACCTGCTTGGCATCTTTTGCAAAAGCTGCAAGAACATGAGGATAATGGCTCCAGAAAGTCTGTGGCCTGGGAAGGTGTTGAATAGAGGTTACACAAAAATGGTGGAGAAACTCAGCGGGTGCAGCAGCATCGATGGAGCGAAGGAAATAGGCAACGTTTCGGGCTGAAACCCTTCTTCAGACTGATAGGGGGTGGGGAGAAGAAAGGAGCAGGAGGAGCCCGAGGGCTGAGGGAGAGATAGGAAGGGGAGGAGACAGCAGGGGCTAACAAAATTGGGGGAATTCAATGTTCATGCCCCCAGGATGCAGACTCCCCAAGCGGAATATGAGGTGCTGTTCCTCCAATTTGCGGTGTTGCTCGCTCTGGCCATGGAGGAGACCCAGGACAGAGAGGTCGGATACGGAATGGGAGGGGGAGTTGAAGTGCTGAGCCACCGGGAGGTCAGGTTGGTTATTGCGGAGGTGTTCGGCGAAACGATCGCCAAGCCGCCGCTTGGTCTCACCGATGTAGATCAGCTGACATCTAGAGCAGCGGATGCAATAGATGAGGTTGGAGGAGATGCAGGTGAACCTCTGTCGCACCTGGAACGACTGCTTGGGTCCTTGAATGGAGTCGAGGGGGGAGGTAAAGCGACAAGTGTAGCATCTCTTGCGGTTGCAAGGGAAAGTGCCCGGGGAGGGGGTAGTACGGGAGGGAATGGAAGAATTGACAAGGGAGTTACGGAGGGAGCGGTCTTTGCGGAAGGGGGAGATGGGAAGATGTGGTGAGTGGTGGGGTCACGTTGGAGGTGGCGAAACTGACGGAGGATTACTTGTTGTATTTGACGGCTGGTGGGGTGAAAGGTGAGGACTAGGGGGACTCTGCCCGTGTTGCGAGTGGGGGGGTGGGGAGAGAGCAGTGTTGCGGGGTATGGAAGAGACCCTGGTGCGAGCCTCATCTATGGTGGAGGAGGGGAACCCCCGTTCCCTGAAGAATGAGGACATTTCAGATGCCCTGGTGTGGAACGCCTCCTGGGAGCAGATGCGGCGTAGATGGAGGAATTGGGAGTAGGGGATGGAGTCCTTACAGGAAAACTTACAGTTGAATAGAGGTTGATGTCCAGATGGCCTTTAATTGTTAATATGTATGGGGTTTTTGCAGAAGGAGCTGGGTCTTGTTGCAAATGCATGCTTGGGATTGGTTGGGGAAATGATGGGTTACAATAATGTTGCAGAGTCTTCCTGTCGCTAATTATGATTGGTCCAGGAGAGGGGCCTCAACTAACGGAAGTGTTTCCCCCTAAGTGCTTTGTGTTGAAACTATATTATGTGATATTATATGGTTGGGTTAGGGAACTGTCATTCAATGTATTTTGCAACCCTTATCGATAATTAGCTTGCAGGAGTTGCCCCCCCTTCCTCCCCCCCACCCCATGTATTTTCGCGCCAAGGGTCTGTAAGGATATAAAAGAGTGGGGAGCACATTGGGGTGTGCCGATCTTCTGGGGGGTTTTGTTCTATTTGTACGAGGCTGTTGGGCTCGAGTGAGTAAAGACAAGGATCGGACCCGTGATATTAGACTAGGTTAGGTATTGGTATTGTGCACAATGAAGAGAGTTGGATTTCCAGTTCTCGTATTCGGTGTTTGACTGAACCAGACTAGGAGGGTTTAGGACCGGAATTACATTGGACCCTCATCCAGGATCTCAACGGATTGCCAAACATGAATTTTGGGTCAGGGAATCGAGTCGTGTCAGATTGCGGTAGGAGAAATCGGCGCCACGGTGTGATTTTCGCATCGGTTTTCCCCGCTCCCATAGTCTGACGATGAATCGGTCATTCGCGTGCTTGTGTTTGGATTCCTGATGAGATTGATAGAAGATTAGTAGTCTGCCGAGCACTGAGGGCGAGGGTTTGAGTCCCCGCCTGGGGGGTTTGAGGCCTGGAGGGTGGAAGATGGGCTCAAAAGGCTCTTCTCTAGTGGGTTAAAGGCCCCACACCATTGGTAAGGCAACAGCTGTTGCAATCGGGAATCCACTGAAACTGGCCCAAGGTTTGAGGGTTGGTAGACCCTGGGGTTTGATGCTCCACTCAGACTGGGATACAAATTGCGAGATATCCTCAAAGACAGAACTGAGAAGGTCAGTACTTAGAGAGGAATTACTGCATTGGTGCTGAGAGTGCAATTGGAAAGACGACACTTTAAAGATCAGCATCGAGAACCAGCACGAAGCGGGTAGGTGCTGAAGATCAGTATTTAGTGGGTAGAGGGGTTTGGGGCCTAGGGGGTTCGAGGCCATGCCAATGTGTGGTTTAAGTCCCAAACAGTACTGAGAACAGTGCAGCAGGGCTCGAAATTAGCGGTTGCCCGGGTGCCAATGGCAACTTACAGTCCCACCGGGCAACCTAAAAGCCATGCCATTTTGCCCGGCTTGGCAAGCACCCGCCCGCCATCCATGTCCAGGTCTCAGCTCTCCGCTCGCCGCTTGGCGCTAGCTCTCGGCTCTCCGATCGGCTCTCGGGTCTCCGCTCGGCGCTAGTTCTCGGCTCTCCGCTCGGCTCTCAGGTCTCCGCTCGGCGCTAGCTCTCGGGTCTCCGCTCAGCGCTAGGCTCTCCGCTCGGCACTAGCTCTCGGGTCTCCGCTCGGCGCTAGCTCTCGGCTCTCCGCTCGGCGCTAGCTCTCGGCTCTCCGCTCGGCGCTAGCTCTCGGGTCTCCGCTCGGCGCTAGCTCTCGGGTCTCCGCTCGGCGCTAGCTCTCGGGTCTCCGCTCGGCGCTAGCTCTAGGCTCTCCGCTTGGCACTAGCTCTCGGCTCTCCACTCGGTGCAATCTCTCGGCTCTCCGCTCGGTGCAATCTCTCGGCTCTCCGCTCGGCGCTAGCTCTTGGGTCTCCGCTCAGCGCTAGCTCTCGGCTCTCCGCTCGGCGCTAGCTCTCGGGTGTCCGCTCGGCGCTAGCTCTCGGGTCTCGGCTCGGCGCTAGCTCTCGGCTCTCCGCTCTCGGGTCTCCTCTCGGCTCTCGGGTCTCCGCTACGCACGGCCGGCTGCCGAGCGCATCATCGGCCGTTGTTGTGCGCAAGTGCGGCCCTGCACATGCGCACTGCCACGGCAACTGGTCGGCGTCAGCCACTTTCTCCCTCCCTTTGCATTGTGGGAGTTCTGGCCGCCATTGCTGTCCGGTCGCTGCCTCACGGCGACTGCTGAAAAGCAACGCAGAATCACTCCCTGGAGCTGCAGTAACTCCCTGGAGTAACTCTTGCTTCTTGGTTTCCTGGTCCTCCAAAAATATTCGAAATGGAATTTAAACTGGTGGACCCACCACCACCAAACTCCAAACTCTGAAAAAATAACAGCCTGTTGCATTTTATCTGTTTATATATTGTGTATATATATGGTCTATAGTATATAGACACACTGAACTTTTATCTCCTGTGATGTATTATGTTTACATATTCTGTTGTGCTGCAGCAAGCAAGAATTTCATTGCCCTATCTGGGACACATGACAATAAAACTCTCTTGACTCTTGACTTGGACTTAAGCAAAAAAGGGTTCTTGGGGGGGAAAAAAAGCTACCTTAAATTTAGTTGCGTCTGGTTGGTACCTATGGTAGGGTGAAGACTATTCCATGCTTTAATTGTGCGGGGGAACTCCATGGAGCAGCCAGCATCTCTGGATAGAAAAAATTGGATGACGTTTCGGGTAGAGACCCTTTACATTTCCTCTCGTTTTAGTGTTCTTAGTTTAATTTAAAGATACAGCGTGGAAACAGGCCCTTCGGCCCACCGAGTCCACGCCGACCACCGATCACCCGTACTCTAGTTCTATCCCACACATCAGCGACGTAAGTCAAGAGTGTTATTCTCTCACGTCCCCGTCAGAACAATGAAATCCTTACTTGCAGCAGCACAACAGAATATGTAAACATAGTACTCTGTAAACAATGTTATAAACGAGAAAACAAAACTCCATACAGACAGCACCCATATTCAGGATCAATTCCGGGTCTCTGGCAATTTTAGGCGGTAAATTTATGGCCGATGTACTGCCCCAATAGCCTTGAACTGAATTAAAACCTACAGTAGCTGTAAAGGGGGACATAGCGTCACTTAGAGATTTAAGACTGAAAATGGATAGTTTCTTATTTTTAGAAACCAAAGTTATCAATGTATAATTTTTTGTGTTGGAAAATAAAATATAGTGGCACAGCTGGTGGACTTGCTGCCTCGCACGCCAGAGATCTGTGTTCGATCCTGTTCTCGGGCACTGTCTGTGTTGAATTGGCACATTCTCCCTGCAAGCGTGTGGGTTTCCTCCCACATCCCAAAGACGCATTGGCTTTGTAGGTTAACTTGTCTTTGTAACCTCCCCTAATGTGCAGGGAGTGGGTGAGGAAAGTGGGATAACAGAACTTGTGTGAATGGGTAGACAAAATGTTGGAGAAACTCAGCAGGTGAGGCAGCATCTATGGAGCGAAGGAAATAGGCGACGTTTCGGGTCGAGACCCTCCTTCAGACTGATGTCAGGAGGGATGGGGGTGGGAAAAAGAAAGGAAGAGGCGGAGACAGTAGGCTGTGGGAGGGCTGGGAATGGGAGGGGAAGGAGGGAGAAAGCAAGGACTACCTGAAATTGGAGAAGCCAATGTTTATACCACTGGGGTGTAAACTACCTAAGCAAAATATGAGGTGCTGTTCCTCCAATTTGCGGTGGGCCTCACTCTGGCCATGGAGGAGGCCCAGGACAGAAAGGTCAGATTCGGAATGGGAGGGGGAGTTGAAGTGCTGAGCCACCGGGAGATCAGGTTGGTTATTGCGAACTGAGTGGAGGTGTTGTGCGAAGCGATCGCCAAGCCTGCGCTTGGTCTCACCGAGGTTGATCATACGCTGAATAACCATAATTTTGTTTGGAAGTGGAAAGAGATAATAGAAATTGAATTCAATGCAACGTAAAAAGAGATGAGACACTGTATTGTAATTTTGCCGCATGTCATTGTGGTATATATCATGTCTTGATTGGTGAATATGTTTATTTTGTGACTTTATTTGAAGCAGAAATAATATGTGAATGGTTCATTGACCATAATTCTGACTGGTAACTACGCACTTCGTCCGAGCACATTATCGCACGCGTCATGCAAGCCATGTTAAATGACCACCTAAACTGTCATTTGGCAACCTAAAAAGCTGCCGAGGTTGCCCGGCTGGCAACAGGGAAAAAAAGTTAAGCGAGAGCCCTGTACAGTGTTGGAGTAAAATTGGCTGAGATACTTTAAAATCAACACTGAGCTGGGGAAGACACGTCTGTTATCTGGACAGTGATCTAAATTATTTTATTTAAATTTTACCAAATTCAGGGCATTCATATTGAAGGCTACTGGTTATTGTATAGAGATCCATTTTTATCTTGTAAAGTTGTAAAATAACTCCGTAATTGTATATAACTCTGTAATTGTAATATAGCGATTGTGTGATTAATGCTGCTATTGTAATCGTGGTTTGAATTGTGACTGTATATTAGTATAGCGTGATCTAGTGTTGTTTAAAATTGTGTGATTTACTTTAGAATTGTACTGTAATCGAGTGCTTATATTTTATATTGCAGTGTGTTTATGCATGGTAATTATTTCTTGTTTGAGTGTAATTTTGCTTGTGTGTTACAACCTTATATGCTTTTGTTTGAATTCAAGTGTTTAACTAGGAGATTTGCTGCTGGTGTGTTTGATTGTTCCGTTGAGAAGGTGGTCCCCACCTTGAGTCGAGAGTGTTTACCCTTTTAATTTGCTGTTTTAAAAGCTTGTGTGATCTCTGATTTCTGTGTGAGATTTGCGTGAAAGATTCTTGGGTACCCGGCTGAAAGGAGATAGATTGTGTGAGAGACTTGTTAGGTGTTAGGAATTTGTGCCCTTGTCTTGTGAGAGACTTACTAGTGCATTGGAAAACTTCTTGTCATTATTTTGTGAGCGAACTTGTTAAGTCTTAGGAATTCTGCAGTGTTCCCTAAAGAAGCAGAGAAATTAAAGCATTTCTCGGGAACTTTGAATAAGAAATTATGAGATGAGTTGTGGCCCGAAGGAGGGGTTGGAATCCTGGAGGGCTTGAGATATATTGAGAAGATTATTTGGTAATATAGTCAAAGTGAGACCGCAAAGGAACATATTGGGCTGTGGAGACAATATTATGAAGGATGTAGAGCTGGCAGGAGGCAGCTTTAAAACTTGGGATAAAATTAAAAGATGATGAAGGGAATAAACCTCTGGATGCCTTGAAAAAGGAATGTGGATGTGCTTATAATGAACATAGGGAACGGGAGACTAAGAGGACTCCTGATGGAAAAGTGGCACTTGTAGAATTAGAGTTGAGGGATTCGTTGGTTGGTTGGCTTTTGTTTGGAAGGGGGAGACGAGGAATATTTGGAAGATTGGGAAAGTATTCGTATTAAGAGAAGTTTGCAGCCTCCACCTTATTCCCCTTGTGCTCCCTATATGTCACCTCCACCACCTGATGTACCTCACAGACCTCCTGTGCCTACAGCACCACCAATACCCCCTGCTGATAGTGATCCTGTAGTATCACCTGCTCCCCAGACAGCAGCACCAGCACAGAGTTCCTTGACCCCAACAGCTCCAGCACTAATAGATATTCTAGTAGCGCTCAGTACAAGGAGCAAGACAAAGAAAATAGCACCCGTATTTCGAGAAAAAGAATGATCACCAGAACCAGTTTGCTAACCTAAACCTAAGAGAATAAGATGACCACCCAGAGAGAAAAGACATGCTTTTAAAAAGTATCGCCTTCCCCCTAGTGATGAGGATGATACATCGGAGGGTAATGTAGTCTCTGGGGACACTGAGAGTGAGTCAGACATAGGAAAAATTATGCAGGCTGAACAACTATCTCACCGCCAGTTCCTATTTAGGGAGATGCCTAACCCAGCCTTAGATCCGGCTAATGCAGTTGGTGCCAACAATCCTCGAACTATGGATGTGCACTCCCCATGGAAACCAAATGAAATGATGGCTGTACTGAGTAAAATACCTGACAGATAGAAATCACCTGCTTCCTTTGTGGACTATCTCCAGACCACCATGCGTGTGTGTCACACAGATTCGAGAGATTTGTGGGCTGTAATGCAACAGATCATAACTCCTACAGAGCATACCAGGTTCCGAGGCACTTTAGGACACCCAACTCACGAGGTACTGGCCAATGTAATTGCCAATAACAATGCAAGAGAAGAGCAGTTTTAACTGCCCCTGCCACCACCCTCCAAAAGCCAATAGACATTGCTAGGATTCTGCTTGTAAGACCAAAGAAAGGAGAGGGAGAGGGAGCAGATGAGTTTCTAGAATGGTTCTCACAACTATATATGGATCAGTCGGGAAATTTAAATTTTCGGAAAGGGGCGAATTCTCCCCAATATTGCCTAATTTTATTAAATTGTTTGCCAACTAATGTAGCAGAAGCAATCAAGACAAACAACATGGATTGGTCAGAGAATAGTGCAAGTCAAATGGCCCGTGCAGTTAGGTATCACTGGAAAGATATTAGAAAGCAAGAGAACCAGCATCAAATTAAGGCAAAAACTGAATACGTAATGAAAAAGGAAGCGCCAAAATCTAATTTAGACTTATGGAATAGTCCTCAGACAAGAGCAAGGCATGATGCGCCAGACTGGGCAAGGGCGCCAGAATCGGATTATCCAGGTTACCTTGATGAACCACCTCCCTTAGAACTAATTTCCCCAAGACACTGGAAAGGGAATAGAGTATTGGGACCAGACCAATGTTATACTTGCGGCGGACAAGGCCACTGGAAACCAAATGAAATGTTGGTCGTGGGGGCGCTGCGAGACGGCTGCCCTGCCAGCAGCGTGTTAGTCATTTCTACTTTTTTTTTTTTTTTAGCGTGTCCAAATGTGTGTTTTAATGTCTCTTGGTGTGTATTGTGTGGGGGGGGGGGCGGTAAGGGGGGGACCGCTTTCGGTCGCCTCCTCCACGGAGATGCGACTTTTTCCATGACGCCTCCCTCGCGGCCTGACACCATGGATTGGTGCGGTCTTTCCCGGAGTTTCAGCAGCGGGTGCAGCGTGGACTTTTCATCGCGGAGCGGGCGAGCCCTTGCCAGAGTCGCCAGAAGGGAGTGCTCCAATCGCTGGCCCGCGGACAGTTACAGCCTGAAGCCGTGGTCTGCGGAGTTTCTAGCCGCGGGTACGTCGTCCGGAGCCTGGGACCCCTCGCTAGGGACCCCTCGCTGGAGAAGAGCTCCGACCGCCGTCGCGCGGCCGATTACATCCTGAAGCCGCGGTCTGCGGACTTCTAGCCGCGGGCGCGGCGTGGACTTACCATCCGGAGCGGGATCCCTCGCCGGGGATTCCCGGAGAAGCTCCGACCGCTGTCGCGCAGCCTACAACATCCTGAAGCCGCGGTCTCCGGTAAGGAAGCGCCGATTCGGGACTTACCGTCCCGACGAGAGGGCCTGTACATTTGGCTGCCCGCAGCGGCGACTGCGGAGGTTTATGGCCCCGACCACGGGGGAACAATGGAGGGGGACTGACTGTACTTTGTGCCTTCCACCACAGTGAAGAATGCTGTGGTCGATGTTTGTGTTAAATTTTTATTGTGTGTTTTTTTTTTATTGTACCGCTGCTGGCAAAATTAATTTTACTGCACTTTATTGTGTATGTGATGAATAAATTGATTGATTGATTGATTGCATAGGGAGTGCCCGACACGAAAACGACAGGAAGGAGGGGGCCAGCAGAGAGAGCAGAGAGAGAGAACTGACAAGGAAATCAGGGACAGAGAAGACAAACACCCTTCTCTCAAAATAATCCATTCTCACTTTCCTGATTAGCTAACTTGGTGGTGAACGGATGCAAATCTGATGAAGAGCCTGTACTATTGCGAGTAGAAGGAAGGATATGCACCTTTTTGGTAGATACAGGGGTATCCATGTCATCTCTTCAATCAATTTATAACCTTCCCAAGTCTAGTGAAGTTCAGAGCCTGTCTGGATTTCAGGGACAAGTTTGCCAGTACCCCATCTCTAAGCCAGTCGTAATGGTGTATCAAAGCAAGGCAATCAAATATAGATGTGTAATAACAAATGGATTGGATTGCAATTTAGTGGCTAGAGATTTGCTCTGTGCGTTTCAATTGAAAATTGAATGCAGCGACGGTGGAATAATAGTAACCCCATGGGCTCCCTAAAGGCAATGCTATTCATCAGTGACTGCTTAGGTGGTCCTTAGACTTAGAAAATGAGCCTCTGCTTCATATCACATTGGCCTATGATAGAAGTGGCAAACATAAAGTATTAGAAACCTTTTTCAGACCTCAAGAAGGAAAAAAATGGAATGTGAATATTTTGGCACGGATAACAGGACAAGAAGGAACTGCAGAGTACATTAAAATACCCCAGGATTTATGGAAACGAACTTCTGAGGTTGCTCCATACATAACAAGGAAGGTGAATTTTCCAGCAAGTGCGAAGGGCTTGGGAGCAATGGTAAAGAAAGTTATTGATCTGGCAGATCGGAATATACATGAAGAACAGAGCTTGTCTAACCAATGTACTGTTGAGTTTTATCAGACCCCGAGGACAGTTGTTGCCCAGCTACGCCAGCATCTGGGGAGTGGGGTATGTGAGTATGTGGACCCGCAAGTGTGGGCAGAAGACGCAACACAGGTAGGATGTGTTCGCATTGATCCCATCCAGGTAGCTCCAGAAAGGGGTAACACTGCCTTCGATACAGCAGTACCCTTTGAAACAACAGGCAATTCTGAGTATAGACAAACTGATTCGGGGATTGCTGGAACAAGACATCTTAGTAAAATGCCAGCCTATTTGCAACAATCCAATCCTTGCAGTGCCCAAAGCAGGGAAAGAGGGCCCGTACAGACCGGTTCAAGACTTAAGATCTGTCAATGCAATAGTAGAACCGCTCCATGCCTTGGTGCCAAACCCGGCTCATATTTTAGCTTTGATTCCAGCGGAAACAAAGATTTTTTCAATTATAGACCTGCAGCATGCCTTCTTCTCATTACCTCTGCACCAAAACAGCCAGTATTTATTTGCCTTTACATACAGGGGACAACAATATACGTGGACAAGACTACCTCAGGGATTCATTAATTTGCCTACCTTGTTTTCTCGACGTCTTCAAGGGCAGTTAAGCACCTTAAGCTTTAAAAGTAAATCCACTCTAGTTCAATATGTGGATGAATTGTTGGTGGCTAGTTTAGATGAGCAGAGCAATCGTGAGGATACTACTCAATTATTGAACCACCTGGCAACCTTAGGATATGTGGTTTCTCAGTGCAAAGTATTAATGGCTCAACAAAAAGTAAAATTTCTGGGAATGATAATTTTGACCACGGAAAGAAGTCTAGAGAGTAGTAGACTTGAACCAATTTTCGAATTTCCTGTACCAAAAGAGGTGAAGCAGATGAGACAGTGGCTCGGCATGGTGAACTACTGCCGACCATGGATCCCTAATATCGCACTTGAGACCAAGAATTGACTCCTTATACTAGCCTAGAGGGCAAATTTCAGTTTTCCGAAGAAGCTCAGAAAGCTTTTGAGAATTTAAAGAGATCTTTAATGCAGGCTCCAGCACTAGGAAGGCCACTCTATGATAGACCCCTCCAACTTTACTGTACCATCCTTTCCAAATGTTCAACTCCGTGTTCACCCCAAAACATGGGGATAAGCACAGACTAGTGGCTTATTATTCTTTAAAGCTTGACCCAGTAACGAGAGGACACCCAATATGCACCCAGATCTTAACAGCAATCTATAATAGTCTATAGTCTGCTGCAAACCTGACCTTAGAGCATGAGATCGTAGTGTACAATTCCCATTCGGTGGCAGCCTTGTTGGGACAACTGCAAACTCAGCATCTGACAATGGCTCGTCAAAACAAATATGAAGAAGGGTTTTGACCCGAAATGTTGCTTATTTCCTTCGCTCCATAGATGCTGCCTCGCCTGCTGAGTTTCTCCAGCATTTTTGTCTACCTAGGAAATCTATATATTGAATAATCCAAAACTCCAATTCAGACACTGTTCAACTATTAATCCGGCATCTTTCCACATTTCACCACCGGAGGGGCAGTCAGAATCAGGACATGACTGTTTGTTCCTAATACAAGAAGAGACATCTGTAAGGGAAGATCTAAAGGACGCTCCTGTACCGGAACCTGATATGACACTATACGTAGATGGAAATGCATCCATTGGGCCCCAGGGGGAGAGACTTTCTGTGTACGCTTTTGTAGACCAGGATGGGAACACTGCTGAGGCAGCTGCCTTTGAGTCACCCTTTTCAGCCCAACAGGCTGAGCTTTAATCACAGCATTTAATCAGAGATCTGAAAGCAAACATATACAGATTCTAGATATGCATTTGGGGTGGTACATGACTTTGGACAACTGTGGAGGAATAGAGGATTCCTAACCTCAGCAGGAACTCAAATATCTCACAAGCAATTGGTGACTGATTTATTATAGGCTCTGCTGTTACCCAGGCAAATTTCGGTAATGAAGTGTAGTGCTCACACAAAGGGCCAGACCCCAATAGACATAGGGAGTCATTGTGCTAAATAAGCAGAAAAGGAGGTATTCCGGGAATGCAAGGTGGTAGTGCCAAAAGTTATGAGGCAGATAAAAAGTTGAAGTAACAAGTCTCCCTCGGAAAAGCCAATGCCAACCATTCAGGAAATTATTCAGTTGCAGGAGGAAGCTCCTGAAGGGGATGTAAGATTATGGAAACAGCTTGGATGTACAATAGATTGCATGTCAGGATTGTGGGTCACTCCGGCAGGGCAGACTTGTATGCCAGATCCTCTTGCAGTTTGGGTTGTGGAGTGTATGCATTTTGTACGAGAGCAATTGCTGATGATCTTTCGGCTACTTGGTGGCATCCAAGATTACAAACATTGGCCCAGAAAGTGAGTAGCTGCTGTATTATTTGTCAGAAATATAATCCTGGGAAAGGAGTGGGTTGTGAGGATGGAAGAACACCTTTGCCCATAGGTCCCTTTGAAACTCTTAAAATGGATTACATCGAGCTAGAGAAGTGACAAGGATATTGGTATGTACTTGTGATTGTCGATGTATTCAGCAAATGGATTGAGGCCTATCCAACACTTGATAACAAAGCGGCTACTGTTGTCAAGGTGCTTATGCAAGAAATTATCCCTAGATTCAGTATTCCAATTTGGTTTAGCTCTGACAATGGTCCTCATTTCATTGGGCAAATTAACAAAGAATTCTGTGAACAGCTGGGCATCCAGCAACAACTGCACTGTGCTTATCGACCACAGGCTGCTGGACTTGTTGAAAGGGAAAATCAGACCCTGTAAACTAAATCAGCTAAATTAATGGCGGAGACAGAAATTAGTTGGATCCTTTAGCTATGTTTCAGTTGCGTGTCACGCCTGCAGGGAAATCGAGACTAAGCCCAGCTGAAATTATGTATGGACATCCCTTAAGTACCCCGTGGAACCAAAATGCCCCAAAGGTTGTCAATTTCCATCACATGACTACGGACATGACCAATTCCGTTCTGACCTTGACTCGGGCACAAAGGGATTTGCATTCTAGGGTGCGAGCAGCATATAGTGAATTACCTCCTTTGGTTTCTTCCATCAAGGTCAAGCCTGGTGATTTTGTGATGGTGAAGAATTGGGTAAGGAAAGATTTGGAGGCTCGGTGGGAGGGACCTTACCAGGTTCTCCTGATGACCCCAACTGCTGTTAAGGTAGAAGGAAGGAACGCGTGGGTCCATCTTCACCATTGCAAGAGTATTGGTGGAAGAATTTGAGCTGTTAACTTATTTTCTTCAATGAATTTCTTAGGTATAGGAACATCGTACCCATCGAGAGTCAAGAGTACATCAAGCTGACGTAATGGACAAAGAGGATTCATGCCCATGCAAACTCGGGAGATGGAGACTCGTCAGTCAGGAATCATTGAAACTATGCCCATGAAAACTCGGGAAGTTACTTAGTTCTGACAATTACATCGCCATCATTGTTAAATTGTATAACCAGAACCGTTGTCATCTTACTTTGTTTGTTATCATATATGATAAAAGAGGGGAATGATAATATCAGGCATTTTGGGTACTTGACAAAGTGGAGGATTTCTGCTTCTGTGAAACATGCTTGGCATCTTTTGCAAAAGCTGCAAGACCATGAGGATCATGGCTCCAGAAAATCTGTGGCCTGGGAAGGGGTTGAATAGAGGTTGATGTTCAGATGGCCTTTAATTGTTAATATGTATGGGATTTTGCAGAAGGAGCTGGGTCCTGTTTCAAATGCATGCTTGGGATTGGTTGGGGAAATCATGGGTTACAATAATGTTGCAGAGTCATCCTGGTAATTATGATTGGTCCAGGAGAGGGGCCTCACCATTTACCTGGGATAATGTTTCTTTACTTAACAGAAGTGTTTCCCCCTAAGTGCTTTGTGTTGAAACTATGTTATGTGATATTATATGATTGGGTTAGGGAACTGTCATTCAGGGTATTTTGCAACCCTTATCGATAATTGGCTTGTAGGGGTTGCCCCCCCCCCCCCCCCCATGTATTTTCGCGTCAAGGGTCTTTAAGGATATAAAAGAGAGGGGAGCACATTGGGGTGTGTGTTCTATTTGCGCGAGGCGGTTGGGCTCGAGTGAGTGGAGACAAGGATCGGACACGCGGTATTGGACTACGTATTGTATTGGTATTAGTATTGTGCACAATAAAGAGAGTTGGATTTCCAGTGCTCGTATTCGGTGTTTGACTGAACCAGACTAGGGGGGTAACTTTAGGACCGGAATTACATTTTGTTTAAGAGACAGTTAGACAGATACATGGATAGGACGGGTTTGGAGGGATATGGACCAAACGGCCGCAGGTGGGACTAGTGGAGCTGGGACATGTTGGGCAGAAGGGCCTGTTTCCATGCTGTATCACTCTGACTCTATACTGTGATTGTATACTTTTGTTTATTAAGTGCTGCATACACAACACACAGTGCCTGTCATAATGTTCTGAATACACGTAATTTGATCTTTGGTGCGTGAAACAGGAAGAAATTATGGAGTTCCAAATATAGATGTGAAAATGTTCTGATCCTCCAGCCTGAAAAGGAATCTGTAAATACCAAAATTGACCTTGATAATCTGGTCAGTTAAAGAATTGTGTTAAAATGTGGGTGGGGAGCATAGTTTAAATAGATTTTAACAGCGGTAATTTTTAAATGACATGTATTTGTGGAACTATTGCAGTTTGTACCAGTTTAAACCAGCATCTGCAGTTCCTTCCTACATTTTACAATTTGTCTCCAGTTTATGAACGCCTAACTTGTGTACAGCCTGTTCATCCAAACATACATTTTAGAAACTGGTTGGATGATTTGCTGGTGGCATGAGACCGGAGATGCTGGAATATTGTGCAAAAAACAGAAGAGCACCTGGTGGAGGAACTCTGGGTCAGACAGCATCTGAGGAGGGAAATAGCCAGTTGTTTTGTGCCAGTATGAAGAGATGGAAGGAGCAGGAACTAGCAAGTTATAGGTGGATGCACTTGAGGAAGGGTTAATTGGCAGAAGTTAATTGGTAGAAGGGTGGAGATAGTGACAGAAGCTCATAGGTTATAGGTGGAGAACAAAAAGTTGCAGATTCTACAATCTGCTAAGGAAGGCAAAGAATGGAACTGAATGGGGAATGGTGGCAGATGAGGACATTGGAGTGGAGGAGTAAGCATAATGGGAGTGAAAGGGAATCTAGTGCAGAATGGGAGTGAAAGGGAATCTAGTGTGAGGTGCACGTTGGTGAGGGGGATAAAGATAGGGGGCTGGGAGGTATGGTGGGAAGAAGCATGCGAGGACCAGTGTAATTAGTAAGAGAGAGAAAAGACAGATGGGCTGTGAATTACCTGAAATTGGAGAATCTAATGATCATGCTGTTGCTTAGTAGTTTAGCCTCAACCTGAAAGTGGCGACAGCTAAGGACTGACAAGTGGGTAAGGGGGGTTCCTACTTGCCTGTGGAAGGTGAATTACAGTGATCCATCCTGGACAAGGAATCTAGTTATGACCTTCTCAAAGACATGAGGGATTCCAAGAAACAATTTCAGACCAATCTAGAGCCACAGACTCTCCACACAAACACCAGTTGATTGTGGCAGGGCTTGCATGCTATAATGAGATGCAAAGTGAAGTTGGGCAGAGTAGTTGGCAACATGTCCCACCCCAAAATTGCATTCTGTGCTCATTTTGAACTGAATGTTGGTGGAATGACGTCAGCTCCCTGACAGCCTTGGGTGTTCTTGTACCCATGATCACTGTCGCAGATGTCGGATCAGCCTTCCTGATAATGAACCCTTAAAGCGACAGGCCGAAATAGAATCCCGGCTGTGTCATCAGAACCTGCGCAGACCAGCTAGCACGAGTATTCATGAACATCTTTAACCCCTCTCTCCTCCATTCTGAGGTTTCTACCTGCTTCAAGAAGACAACTATCTTCCTGGTGCCAGAGAAAAACAAGGTAACGTGCCTTAATGGCTACTGTCCAATGGCTCTGACGTCTGCTATCATGAAGTGCTTTGAGAGGCTGGTCAGAGGGCACATCAGTCTCCCAGACAGCTTTGATCCACTGCAATTCGTCTACCATCTCAACGTCATCTCTTAGACTTTGCACTCATCCCTGGAACATCTGGATAGCAAGGACCATAATGTCAGACTTCTATTTATTGATTATTGCTCCACTTTCAACATAATACATTCACATTAGTTCTATGCTTTCCCACTTTTTCATTCATTCCCTATACACGAGGGGCAATTTACAGAGGCCAATTAACCTACAAACCCACACGTCTTTGGGAAAGTGGCAGGAAACCGAAGCACCCAGAGGAAACCTGCACGGTCACAGGGAGAATGTGCAAATTCCACACAAACAGCATCCAATGTCAGGATCGAACCCCGATCTCTGGTGCTGTGAGGCAGCAGCTCTACTTGCTGTGCTACTATGCTACCCCTAATTTATGGTAGGACTTGCTGCAGACTTTGGTTAAGTAAACCCAATACTATTTTTAAGGATCCCTCTAGTAGAAGATATTGGAATATTTATCCCAGTGAGACATTGTTCATTGTAGAGGAGTGTGGATGTAAAGTAGATGTAATGAGGTGGCTAATATTAGCTCTGCCCACAGAATGAGTGGGGGGAATTAAAAAATAAGTTGACTGTGTTCTCAAAACTTGAATAGACTCAAAGACTTGTTACCATTTGCATCAGAAATACTCATTAGGCCAGTGTAATCTTTAGTTCTTTACATCTTATCTTTTCATATCTGAATGTTTCTGATAGATGTTCGTAGATGTTTGTTTTTAAAATTTTTAAATGTCAAAAGCACTTAAAAAACTATGCCTTGATGAATCATTTTTTTAGAGAGTTGCAAAAGAAAATCAAAACTCTTTACAAATCTTTTGGGGCAGTACTTTTCCATTAAAATCAACCAGTGAGCAATTCAGACCGGGCGAGTTGAAAATATTTTCAATTTTATTTCATTTTACATTACTTCATGCAGCAAAGGTAATGCGTGCAACAAAGGTAAAACAGTTATAATGGGTGACTTCAATCTACATATAGATTGGGTGAATCAAATTGGCAGGGGTGCTGAGGAAGAGGATTTCTTGGAATGTATGCGGGATAGTTTTCTAAGCCAACATGTAGAGGAACCAACGAGAGAGCAGGCTATTCTAGACTGGGTATTGAGTAATGAGGAAGGGATAGTTAGCAGTCTTGTTGTGTGTGGCCCCTTGGGCAAGAGTGACCATAATATGGTTGAGTTCTTCATTAGGATGGAGAGTGACATTGTTAATTCAGAAACAAGTGTCCTGAACTTAAAGAAAGGTAACTTTGAGGGTATGAGACGTGAATTGACCAAGATAGACTGGCAATTGATTCTTAAAGGGTTGACGGTGGATATGCAATGGAAGGCATTTAAAGACTGCAAGGATGAACTACAACAATTGTTCATCCCAGTTTGGCAAAAGAATAAATCAGGGAAGGTAGTTCTTGTACCCATGATCACATGATCATCCGTGGATAACAAGGGAAATCAGGGATAGTATCAAAACAAAAAATGAAGCGTTCAAATTAGCCAGAAAAAGCAGCCTAACAGAGGACTGGGAGAAATTCAGAGTCCAGCAGAGGAGGACAAAGGGCTTAATTAGGAAAGGGAAATAGATTATGAAAGAAAACTGGCAGGGAACATAAAAACCGACTGCAAAAGTTTTTATAGATGTGTGAAGAGAAAAAGATTAGTTAAAACAAATGTAGGTCCATTGCAGTCAGAAACAGGTGAATTGATCATGGGGAACAAGGACATGGCAGACCAATTGAATAACTACTTTGGTTCTGTCTTCACTAAGGACGACATAAATAATCTGCCGGAAATAGCAGGGGACCGCGGATCAAATGAGATGGAGGAACTGAGTGAAATCCAGGTTAGCCGGGAAGTGGTGTTAGGTAAATTGAATGGATAAATCCCCAGGGCCAGATAGGCTGCATCCCAGAGTACTTAAGGAAGTAGCCCCAGAAATAGTGGATGCATTAGTGATAATTTTTCAAAACTCCTTAGACTCTGGAGTAGTCCCTGAGGATTGGAGGGTAGGTAATGTAGCCCCACTTTTTAAAAAGGGAGGGAGAGAGAAAACGGGGAATTACAGACCAGTTAGTCTAACATCGGTAGTGGGGAAACTGCTAGAGTCAGTTATTAAAGATGGGATAGCAGCACATTTGGAAAGTGGTGAAATCATTGGACAAAGTCAGCATGGATTTACGAAAGGTAAATCATGTCTGACGAATCTTATAGAATTTTTCGAGGATGTAACTAGTAGAGTGGATAAGGGAGAACCAGTGGATATGTTATATCTGGACTTTCAGAATGCCTTCGACAAAGTCCCACATAAGAGATTAGTATACAAACTTAAAGCACACGGTATTGGGGGTTCAGTATTCATGTGGATAGAGAACTGGCTGGCAAACAGGAAGCAAAGAGTAGGAGTAAACGGGTCCTTTTCAGAATGGCAGGCAGTGACTAGTGGGGTACCGCAAGGCTCAGTGCTGGGACCCCAGCTATTTACAATATATATTAATGATTTGGACGAGGGAAACAGGAAAGTAGACTATTATCTGAATGGTGGCCGATTAGGAAAAGGGGAGATGCAACGAGACCTGGGTGTCATGGTACACCAGTCATTGAAAGTAGGCATGCAGGTGCAGCAGGCAGTGAAGAAAGCGAATGGTATGTTAGCATTCATAGCAAAAGGATTTGAGTATAGGAGCAGGGAGGTTCTGCAGTTGTACAGGGTCTTGGTGAGACCACACCTGGAGTATTGCGTACAGTTTTGATCTCCCAATTGGAGGAAAGACATTCTTGCCATAGTGGGAGTACAGAGAAGGTTCACCAGACTGATTCCTGGGATGTCAGGACTTTCATATGAAGAAAGACTGGATAGACTCGGCTTGTACTCGCTAGAATTTAGAAGATTGAGGGGGGATCTTATAGAAACGTACAAAATTCTTAAGGGGTTGGACAGGCTAGATGCAGGAAGATTGTTCCAGATGTTGGGGCAGTCCAGGACAAGGGGTCACAGTTTAAGGATAAAGCGGAAATCTTCTAGGACCGAGATGAGAAAAACATTTTTCACACAGAGAGTGGTGAATCTCTGGAATTCTCTGCCACAGAAGGTAATTGAGGCCAGTTCATTGGCTATTATTAAGAGGGAGTTAGATGCGGCCCTTGTGGCTAAAGGGATCAGGGGGTATGGAGAGAAGGCAGGTACAGGATACTGAGTTGGATGATCAGCCATGATCATATTGAATGGCGGTGCAGGCTCGAAGGGCCGAATGGCCTACTCCTGCACCTATTTTCTATGTTTCCAATGTATTAGGTGTTGATTAAGTTTTATTATTTCTTTTCTACAGATTAATTACTTCAGCCTTTGGTATTACAACAAACAAAATCAATCACGATGGCTGGATCTGGAAAAGCCTATTAAAAAGCAGTTGGATAAATATGCCATTGAACCTACAGTTTATTTTGGTGTGGTATTCTATGTGCCAACTATTATACAGCTCCAACAGGAGATTACAAGGTAGGCAACCTTTTAGGGTTCTGCTCGAGAAGCTGCTTTGAGTAAGTGCCTCAATTTGATTTCAAGTTGATGCTTCAATTAATGTTGATTATCTCATGAGCATATTTGATTATTCAGTAGAAAATTCAGTATATTACATACAACAGTTGCCGGTTCAAAATTCAAAATAGAGTAATTTACCTTGGTATTATTATACAGTAATGCACTTTTCTCCAGAACGGTTGCAGAAAAAAAAATATTAGAATGGTTAGAAGGAAGTGTGACTTCACTTCTATTGTATATTCTATATTGTCAAGGGAATTGCATGGGCAAATGAAAGACTATTTTGTTGAGCCATACTTGTTGGTGAATGGGACTGGGGAGCTGGCAGAAACTGAACTGAATAACTTATTATGCTGTAATATTTAAAGAATAGACATCCTTTAATGTTGAATGTCCACTAATGTTACTTGTCCATGTTAGCAATGCATTTGGAACCAAATGTACCATAATATGCTCTTGGAAATTAAGCCTACATCTTGATGTTATTTAAATTATGCAAGCCCCAAGTTTAAGTTCTGTTCTTTTGAGTTACATGATCTCAGCTGGTGGTGTGGTCGTATTTATTGGCCATAGCATCATTGGAGTAGGGAGATATGCAACTCCTGCTGTGATTAGGAAATGTGGAACGTTATTACATGAAGCACTGCAATTTGTTCGTGCAGATACCAGTATTATCTTCAATTGAAGAAAGATATTTTAGAAGGTCACATATCTTGCACGTTAGAACAAGGAATTCAACTTGCTAGTCTAGCTGCACAAGGTAAGAACACGTTTGTAAGATAAAACTTTTGATTCAGAAGTCATAACAAGTACTCTCAATGTCATTTTAGTGGATAAATGCAGGACTATTTTGGATTTCCAATTAAACTTATCTTTGATACTTTTGCTAAGTAAATCAGAAGATACTTATAGAGGTATACAAAATCATGAGAGGAATAGATTGGGTAGATGCACAGAGTCTTTTACCCAGCGTAGGGAAATCGAGGACCAGAGGACATAGGTTCAAGGTGAAGGGGAAAAGATTTAATAGGAATCCGAGGGTTAACGTTTTCACACAGAGGGTGGTGGGTGTATGGAACAAGCTGCCAGAGGAGTTGGTTGAGGCTGGGACTATCCCATCATTTAAGAAACAGTTGGACAGGTACATGGATAAGCCAGGTTTGGAGGGTTATGGACCAAGCGCAGGCTAATGGGACTAGGGTAGCTGGGACATCGTTGGCCGGTGTGGGCAGGTTGGGCCGAAGGGCCAGTTTCCACACTATCACTCTATGACTATGACTATACGTAGCTGGACAAAGTATTATGTAGTTAAAGCCTTTGCCAATCCTCTCTTGACAACATTATAAGTGGTTTCTTCTTGCTTACTGTCTCCCTCCCTTTCAAAATATCCACCTCTGTCAGCCAATACAAAACACTTAACTCCTCCCATCTAGCAACCCAGTGTCCACCTTCCAATCCTTTTCCTCTCTTTTTGAATAATTTCATTGCATTCCAAAAACTTTCCATCTTTTGACTTCAGAAATACAGCTTGGAAACAGACCCTTCGGCCCACCGAGTCTGCGCCAACCAGCGATCACCCTGTACGCTAACACTATATTTCACACCAGGGACAATATTTACAATTTATAGAAGCCACTTTAAATCCTGTACGTCTTAGGAGTGTGGGAGGAAACCGGAGCACTCGGAGAAAACCCATGTGAGCACAGGGAGATTTACAATCTCCAAACAGACGGCTTCCGTAGACAGGATCGAACCCGGGTCTCTGGCGCTGTAAGGGAGCTAGTCTACTGCTTTGCCACTGTGCTGCCTCTCCACCCTGCATAATGCAAAATTGACCCTAAATAAAACTACAAACAAATCATTGCCATGATTCTTCTTGATCCTTCACAATTCTGTTGTCCCATGATTGTACCTTTGTTCTCAATTTTTCACAGCTGCATTTGGCAATAACATTTCCAGAAATGAAGTTCACCGTCTATTTTTAAAGTAATAGAACCCATATCACTCTGGACACCAAATTCAGACCTTACAAAGTTGCTCACATGCCAATGAACTTCAGAGTCTTATTTATGAACATCTTGGACTGGTGTTTTAATTAGGAAAGCAGTCCCTCAGACATGTCGAGCAACAGCTGGACATACAGTGCCCTCCATAATGTTGGGGACAAAGACCCATCATTTATTTATTTGCCTCTGTACTCCACAATTTGAGATTTGTAATAGAAAAAAACACATGTAGTCAAAGAGCACATTGTCAGATTTTATTAAAGGCCGTTGTTATACATTTTGGTTTCACCATGTAGAAATTATAGCTGTGTTTATACATAGTCCCACCATTTCAGGGCACCATAATGTTTGGGACACATGGCTTCACAGGCATATGTAATTGCTCAAGTGTGTTTAATTGCCTCCTTAATGCAGTGCATAAGAGAGCTCTCAGTGCCTGGTCTTTCCTCCAGTCTTTCCATCACCTTTGGAAACTTTTATTGCTGTTTATCAACATGAGGACCAAAGTTGTGCCAATGAAAGACAAAGAAGCCATTATGAGACTGGGAAACAAGAATAAAATTGTTAGAGACATCAGCCAAACCTTAGGCTTACCAAATCAACTGTTTGGAACATTATTAAGAAGAAAGAGAGCACTGGTGAGCTTACTAATCACAAAGGGACTGGCAAGCCAAGGAAGACCTCCACAGCTGATGACAGAAGAATTCTCTCTATAATAAACAAAAATCCCCAAACACATGTCCAACAAATCAGAAACACTCTTCAGGAGTCAGGTGTGGATTTGTCAATGACCACTGTCCGCAGAAGACTTCATGAACAGAAATACAGAGGCTACACTGCAAGATGCAAACCACTGGTTAGCCGCAAAAATAGGATGGCCAGGTTACAGTTTGCCAAGAATTACTTAAAAGAGCAACCACAGTTCTGGAAAAAGGTCTTGTGGATAGATGAGACGAAGATTAACTTGTATCAGAGTGATGGCAAGAGCAAAGTATGGAGGAGAGAAGGAACTGCTCAAGATCCAAAGCATACCACCTCATCTGTGAAACACGGTGGTGGGGGTGTTACGGCCTGGGCATGTATGGCTGCTGAAGGTACTGGCTCACTTATCTTCATTGATGATACAACTGCTGATGGTAGTGGCATAATGAATTCTGAAGGGTATAGACACATTCTATCTGCTCAAGTTCAAACAAATGCCTCAAAACTCATTGGCCGGCAGTTTATTCTACAGCAAGACAATGATCCTAAAAATACTGCTAAAACAACAAAGGAGTGTTTCAAAGCTAAAAAATGGTAAATTCTTGAGTGGCCAAGTCAATCACCCGATCTGAACCCACTTGAGCATGCCTTTTAATGCTGAACAGTAAACTGAAGGGGACCAGCCCCCAAAACAAGCATAAGCTAAAGATGGCTGCAATACAGGCCTGGCAGAGCATCACCAGAGAAGACACCCAGCAACTGGTGATGTCCATGAATCGCTGACTTCAAGCAGTCATTGCATGCAAAGGATATGCAACAAAATACTAAACATGACCTTTCATTTACATTATATTGCTGTGTCCCAAACATTATGGTGCCCTGAAATGGGGGGACTATGTATAAACACTTCTGCAATTTCTACATGGTGAAACCAAAATGTATAAAAATGGCCATTATTAAAATCTGACAATGTGCACTTTAACCACATGTGATTTTTTTTTCTATTACAAATCTCAAATTGTGGAGTACAGAGGCAAATAAATAAATGATGGGTCTTTGTCCCAAACATTATGGAGGGCACTGTAGTTGTACTCATAGAATCACAGCTTGTACGTCAACACTCCTCCATCACAGTCTTTGGATACAATCTCCAACTGAAGGACAGACTCGCGAGATCAGGCATTAGTGCTATTCATGAAGGAGAGTATCACTACACAGAGCCAACCTTGAATACAGGCCCATGTAGCTTTGTGGCATTGAATTAAAACCAGGACAAAGAAACCTGTTTTTGATTATCTTTTACCATTTATCCCCAGCGAATGGATCAGTGGTGTTCCAAATTGAACAACATTTGGAACATGCATTTAAAGTGAAAATGGAAAAAAAAACTGTCTATCTGAAATCTATATTAGAAATAGAAAAAACTGGAAATACTGAGCAAGTCGAGTTGCATCTGTTGGAAGAAAAACACAGCTAACATTTTAGGTCCAGGACCCTTCTTCAAAAACTGAGAGGGAGACAAAAGAAGCTTGTTTTGCTGCAAAGAGGGCAAGGGTGGAGGATAAAACCAGGGTGACTTTAGGGATAAATGTAAACAACGTTATCTGGTTAATAAGAACCATTTATCAACCCCGATATTGCCATCAGACTGCTGATATGGTGCTGTTGTGATCTATTTACTGACCTACACTTGTAGAGGCCAGGTGTCACCTCTGACAATTCCTCGTATCTCCCTTTGATAATAACCCTGCCATCGAACATCAGGCCCTGGTTACCCAGACTGTCCTGCACAAAATATACAAGAGGAATTGCCCTCTGTCACTTTGAGTGCTTCTAATTTCCTGGTCCCAATGAGCTCATCTTTAGCATGGATGTCCAATATCCTTTGTATCCAATCCACATCATTACAGTCTGAGGACCCATCTGCTTCCTGGAGCAGAGGCTGAACCAGTTCCCTTCCACCAGCACGATCAGTTGTCTGTCTGATCTTATTCTCACATTGAATAACTTCTTCCTAAACCCCACTTATTTTATCCAGATCAAAGGACATCAAAGGCCTTCCCACAGTTCCAAACTATCCCTATCGTGGAGTTTTGGAACAGTATTTGTTTCAGTCTTAATGGGCCCATTCCCTCTTTTTCCAGTACAACGATAATTATATTGATGCTGTCTCATGCAGAACTTTGACGATTTTGTTAGTTTTGCTGCTGCATTCCACCCTGTCCTCATTCTGACATGATCAATCTCTGGCTTTCTTTCCTTTAGTGGACACCTCAATGCCTACCTCAGGAGATATTCTAGCTACTATAATATCCATCTATACTATAATAGCTACTGTAATATCCATCACATGCCTATTGACACAGAGCTATCTCAACTACTCATCCCACCCTTGCAACATTGAGGACGCTTCCATTCTCCCATTTTCTCTGTCTCTGTTATTATTGGTTCTGAGATGTAGGTGTCTCTGAAATGTCTTCCTCCCTAAATCTGGAACCCAGTACACCATTGTTAACTAAGCCTTTGACCACATCTCATCCATTTCCAAGGCCTTTGCTGTTACCATCTTTCCACCAGGGCAGAACAGGTACTGACTTTCCCTGGTCTACACCTTCCATCTTTGCATTCAACAGGTGATTCTCCATAATTTTCACCACATTGAAAGAGATTCGAGAGATTTTCACCAGATTGAAAGAAACACGTCCTCTGCTTTCAGCATTTGCTGGGATCATTCCCTCTGACTTTCTAGTCCACTCCCCTGTTCCCATCAACCATCCCCCTTCCGGCACATTCTCTTGCAACAACAGGAGATGCAACACATAGTCATAGAGTGATACAGTATGGAAACAGGCCCTTCGACCCAATATGCCCACATCAGCCAACATGTTCCAGTTACATTAGTTCCACCGCCAACATTTGGTCCATATCCCTCCAAATCTGTCCTATCCATGTACCTGTCTAACTGTTTCTTAAGGTGTTCTTAATGTCCTTTTACCTCATTCCCTGAGTAAAGTGTAATCCCAAGATGTTGTAGGGTTATACCAAGTCTTTGTTCCAGTCTTAATATTTTCACTCAATTTTTAAATGGATTTGATGTACTTGGCCAGGAATGCATATACCAAGTATCATTTTTTTTGGTGGGTTTTGTTTTCTGTGAAATTTGATTCATCTGTTTTTCTGCAGCTGATTTTGGAGACTATGATCAGTATGAATCCCAAGAATTCCTGTACAAGTGTGATCTTTTCCCAGTTGTAAGTTCATTTATTATATAGTTGTGGAAACATTTAAATGAAAATAATGGTCTTATTTTAAAGGATCCAGTTTAGACGTTAGGGTAAAAATACTTTCTCCACGAAACCTTCACTATCCTTGTATGTTTCAGTGTATGAAGTTCATGAATATAATATAAATGGAAAGAAGATTGAAGTTATTCAAGAGAATTTTATATAAATTAGCCATTTTTTGTGTGGTCAGCAATTTTAAATAATGGACATATTTTGCAGTTTTGTTATGTGAAATTAAAGTAAAATAATAATGTTGCATCAAAAATAAAAGTGGTTATCTAGTATTATTCCTTTAATAAGCTACTTTGTTTGTTTTATCTTGCCTCTGTTACCCAAAGAATTGGATTCAAGATGACCGAATGCTACAAGATGCCACACAGAAAGTTGCTTCACTATATCAGAAATTCAGGTTAAGTTTTTAAGTATCTTGTTTGGATCTTTTTCACTAGTACTGATGAAGGTTTCCGCAGATTGTTACACTTATGTATTCAATCATGAATGCAGCAATAATACTGAACTCTCAACTGAGAACAGAAGTCTCCTACTGAAAATTAGGGAATTATTGAAATGGAACGAGGTCATTTGAGCTGTGTTTGTACATGTTAAAGAGCTTCAGAGCGTCATCAACCACCTTAGCTAATTTTGCAAAGAAATGGGAGCAAAAATATTGTCATAATATAGTTGTAGAGTCATACAGCACAAAAACAGGCCCCCTCATCACAACTTGTCCATGCCAACCCTTCTGAGCTAGTCCTATTTCCCTGCACCTGGCATATATCCCTCCAAACCTTTCCTATCCATATACATTTTAACTGTTATCATTCCTGACTCAACCTTTTCCTCTGGCAGCTTGTTCCATATACCTAACATCCTCCATGTGGAAAAAGTCACCTCACACCTTAAACCTATGTCCTTTGGGTCCAAAAATTCTAGCCTGCCCAACATCTCCCTCTAGTTTGGGCCTATCGTCCTGGCAACATCCTCACAGGCCCTTTTCTGCACCTTTTTCAGCATAATGGCATATTTCCATTAGAGGTGACCAAAACTGAACACAATACTCCAAGTACAACTGCAACATAACATCCTGACTTCTATGTTCAATTCCCTGACTGATGGAAGCTTATATGCCAAAACCCTTCTTCACCCCATTTCCCTGTGACACCACTGGAACTATTACTTGTACACCCACAGCACTTTCTGTTTTTGTCTGTATCCAGTTAGCTAGCTCTCCTGGAAACCCATGACTACCACGTAGAACCTTATTAAAGCTGAAGTCCATATAGACTACATCAATGGTCCTGCCCCCATCAACCTTATTGGTTGCTTCAAATTATTCAATCAAGTTAATGAAACACAATCTCCCAGGTGCAAAACCGTGTTGACTTTCCCTCATCAACCCTTGTCTTTCCAAATGCATGTACAGTGCATTCAGAAAGTATTCAGACCCCTTCACTTTTTCCATATTTTGTTACGTTACAGCCTTATTTTAAAATGGATTAAACTTTTTAAATCATCAATCTACACACAATACCCCAGAATGAAGAAGTAAAAACAGGTGTTTAGAAATTTTTGCCAAGTAATTAAAAAGAAATATCTGAAATATCACATAAATATCATAAGTATTCAGACCCTCTGCCATGACACGCAAAATTGAGCTTAGGTTCATCCTATTTCCATTGATTATCCTTGAGATATTTCTACAACTTGATTGGAGTCCACCAGTGGTAAATTAAATTGATTGGACATGATTTGGAAAGGCACACACGTGTCAATATAAGGTCCCACAGTTGACAGTGCATGTCAGAGCAAAAACCAAGCCATGAAGATGAAGGAATTGTCCATATACCTCCGAGAAAGGATTGTGTCGAGACACAGATCTGGGGAAGGGTATAAAACAATTTCTGCAGCATTGCAGGCCCCGAACAGCACAGTGGCCTCTGTCATTCTGAAATGGAAGAACTTTGGAACCACCAGGGCTCTTCATAGAGCTGGCTGCCCGGCCAAACTGAGAAATCGGGGGAGAAGGGCCTTGGTCAGGGAGATGACCAAGAACCCGATGGTCACTCTGACAGAGCTCCAGAGTTCCTCTGTGGAGATGGGAGAACCTTCCATAAGGACAACTATATCTGCAGCACTCCACCAATCAGGCCTGTATGGTATAGTGGCCAAACGGAAGCCACTCCTCAGTAAAAGGCACATGACAGCCCGCTTGGAGTTTGCCAAAAGGCACCTAAAGGGCTCTCAGACCATGAGAAACAAGATTTTCTGGTCTGATGAAATCAAGATTGAACTCTTTGGCCTGAAAGGAAACCAGGCACCGTCATCACCTGACCAATACCATACCTACGGTGAAGTATGGTGGTGGCCGCATCATGCTGTGGGGATGTTTATCAGCGGCAGGAACTGGGAGACTAGTCGGGATCAAGGGAAAGATGAACGGAGCAAAGTACAATGAGATCCTTGATGAAACCCTGCTCCAGAGCGTTCTGGACCTCAGACTGGGGCGGAGGTTCACCTTCCAGCACGACAACGACCTTCAGCACACAGCCAAGACAACACAAGAGTGGCTTCGTGACAAGTCTGTGAATGTCCTTGAATGGCCCAGCCAGAGCCCGGACATGAACCTGATCGAACATCTCTGGGGGGACCTGAAAATAGAGAAGAATGGTAGAAATTACCCAAATACACGTGTGCCAAGCTTGCAGCATCATATCCAAGAAGACTTGAGGCTGTAATCGCTGCCAAAGGTGCCTCAACAAAGCACTGAGTAAAGGGTCTGAATACTTATGTAAATGTGATATTTCAGTTATTTATTTTTAATTACTTTGCAAAAATGTCTAAACACCAGTTTTCGCTTTTTTTATTATAGGGTATTGTGTGTAGATTGATGATAAAAAAAAGAATTTTAATCCATTTTAGAATAAGGCTGTAACGTAACAAAATGTGGAAAAAGTGAAGGGGTCTAAATAATTTCTGAATGCACTGTATATCTTATTCTTCAGAATCCTCTCCAGTAGATGTTAGGCTTACTGGTCTATAGTTCCCAGGTTTCTCTTCACAGCCCTTCTTAAACAGACACACACCATTAGCCACCCTCCCGTCTTCCTGGCACCTCTCCCGTGTCTAATGATGAATCATATACTTCAGCCACGACTCCTGCAATTTCTTCTTTTGCTTCCCAGTGTCCTTAGATATATCTGATCAGGCCTGGGAGTTTTATCTACCCTCGTATGCCTTGGACGCCCAGCGCTTCCTCAACTATATTTGGATTGTCCTCAGGACATCTCCATTAATTTTGTAGTATTGTAAAGGCTCAACACTGAAGTGACATAATAAATTTATTACATTATACATTATTTAACAAAATGTATTATTGTTAAACAAGTAAAAAATTGTGGAGTGAGATGAGCATATGAATTGTTTCCGACCATCATTTCCATTGTTAATTGGCAAGGTAATCTGGAGTTTGCTTCTGAAATTCCAGCCACTCGTATGGTGTTCTAAACAAAAGTTAATTAATTTTTTAATACATTTATTTGTACTCTGCTTTGTTTCTAGGGGTCTTACTCCCTCTGAGGCAGAATTACTTTATCTTCAGGAGGTAATGAAAATGGAAGACTATGGCCATGAAAACTATACAGCCAAGGTATAAAAGAAGAAAACACAGAAGCATTATCTGCACATGGAGATGAGAAAGTGTTGCCTTAAAGTATTTTTAAAGAATCCTAGACTGCATTCTTTGATAGCATCATGTGCACTTTCGGACTTCAAAAGTAGCTCCACATTACCTGCCCATGCTAATTGGGGAGGTGCATTAAATGATGGATTTCCCAGTAAACTATCCCTAATTCTCCACCACCTGAATTATTTGAAACATTTTATTATAAATATCTGTATAAATGAAATAAGTTGGGAATTTGATTCCTACAAAAGCAGTTTGAATGATTGGAAAATGGTTTACTCCTAATATTGGTGTGGTGAGAAGATAGGATAATACGTTGTCTTCTCTCCCACAAATTTAATGCGCTCAAGAACATTAAACATGAAAATGTATTCCTTTTCCATTAGTTTGATCCACAGACTAAAATTACAGTGTATGCTTGAATAAATTTCAGTTGTCATAAACTGACAATGTCTCTTGTTCTGCATCTTTATATGCAAGAACAAATACAAGACAAGTAGTGTATGCCAATTGCTTGTTAAAAGATGTGTGGAATGATCACAACTTTCACTGATCTCAGGAACCAGAAAGATGAGCTGAAAAAAAATGGTCTAACAACTACTTGTCTAGATTTAATGGCAAAGGAAATATTACACTGAAAAGGAACAGTTCAATATTAATGCTTACATAAATTCATAAATTTTAAAATGACAGATAGTGAAATGTATTGCAGTTAATAGCTTGTTTAAGAAAAACTAATGGGGATTTGTATGAGCCATTTAGTTGTGGAGTTCAATTTGTCACTTGAAGACTTTTGAGATTTCAAGCAAACCTCAATTTTTTAATGCCAATTGTTTTCCTTTGCTCTCATAAACAACTATTAGGTCCAATCACCACCTGTTTTTGTCTCTGTTTATTGTGTCTGACATTGAATATAAATTAAATGAAAAAACTATTTTAGCGGAAATTTTAACTTGGAAATGGCGTTCTGCTCCGATAGACTTCTGTTTATTTCTTTAACTGACAGCATTATGAATCAATTTCTATGCCAGCATCCTATCAAATTGCTACAACTTTGGATTCTGAATGAAACTTCATAAATTAAATTGTTCGAACCAAGAAATGAGATTCCATGAAGACTTTACAGTGTGTGTATAGAAATGAGCAAAGAACTTGCTTCCAATCACAAAATACTCCCAAGTGTTGAAAGAATATTATACCTTTCCTTCCCGCATTAATTTGGAATGATTTAATCGTGAACTAAAATGCAATATTTCTGTATTCTGATTTCTCTATTTTTTGATTTTGTAGGACAGCCAAGGAAATGATCTATTTATAGGTGCATGTTTGGAAGGCATCTTTATGAAGCACAAAAATGGAAGACTTCCATCTGTTTTCAAGTAAGGATCTAATGAAAATATATTGCAAAATGTTACATAATTAAATTAAAACTCCTTAATCCTTGGTTTGAGTGGCATTTCTTCAGATAAATGCCGAAATTAGTGATTGCATATTTGCCAATGTATATGCTAATTTAAAGTGTGGTTGCACTTGATTCTAACAGAACATTTGAATTGCCATCTGAGCTATTATTTTAGGATATGCAGTTGCATTTCTTCCATGTTCCAAAAGCTGCTAATGTGGCAGCTTTGGTCAATGGCTAAAATTTGCATTGATAACTAATTTTCTTCTAACAAACTTTTGCAGTGCATTGTACTTCAGTGTATCTTGAAAATCTAATATGAGAAATAATCCTCAGTATTCTTGAGAATAAAATGCAGAGCTGCCAACATTGGGTGAGAGTTGGGAGTGAGAAATTGCGAGAGACCAAGCTCGAGGAGGCGTAGCAACTGAGATGGGGGGGCGAGGGGGAGGGTGTGGGAGGGGGGGGGGGTGTCCCCCTCCCATTCATACGGAGCTTTGGCATTTGTCAGTTTGAAATTTTGCAATCTGGTGAATACTGTAGTAGTCTTTTAACTTGCACTTGAATGCAATATTTATGCTTTAAATTGGATTAGGTATGAATAAGGTTAGGCTAAATTACATTCCTAATTACATTCCACAGTAGAGCCAGACTCTGATCAACAGGTGCAGCACATGAATGATCTTAGTATATTCATGTATGGAAATCAGATTATAATCAAACAATTGGCCCATGTTGACCAACCTGGGTCTCAACTGCACACCTGGTACTACTCGTGACCCTAACTTCAGTTGCATACCTTCTCTCATTTTGACCCTGAGTCCAGCCTTACACCTGGCCCCCTATTCTACCCTGATCATAGCTGCTTGCCTGCTTAGGTTCCAAGTGCTGAAAACTCTCATTGTCCCAGCTTTGACTGCACACCTAGTACTATTGCAGACCTTGACTCTGGATGCACACTTGGCCTTGCTCCTAGCCCCTCTGCACTGACAATATATCTGGCCCACACATAAACCTCCATATCTGAACCTATTACGTTCCAAGTCCACAGGTGCTTTATCTAATGCAGTAATCTTTTATGGGGCACTTCACAGACCAAATTTTGTATAACAAAATTTGCTACATCCATTGGCTTCCCAGTTATCTAACATGCTAGTTACTTTGTCAAAGAAGTCATCAATTGGTTGAACACAATTTCTCATCCATAAAATTATACTCACTCAGCTGTATAAATATTCTGTTACCATTTCCTTCATTTTCCTAACAAACTCCTGAAGTCATTTTCACCCCTAATATTTTCAGTATTTTGCTGTCTTCCTCTCAGCTGGAACATTTCCGAAATGCAAAGTCCAATAACTATATATTTAAGCAATATTATTCTATTAAATGTGATCTTGAGAGTACATAATAGTTTCTGTGGTATTCATAACACAATGATAAAAAGATCTTTGTTTTCATTGCACCTATCAACATGCATACATTATTATATTACATTTAATATGTACCGAGGGCAAATTTTTGTTCCAATGCTCCCCATTCCCAATTACTTTTACATTGAAGTGATTGAAATCCAAGTGAAGTTTAAATGGCATCAGAAAAATAAAACCTCCGGAATAGATATTCATTACGTGGTTGGTTGGAGTCAGTATCAACACAATTACTATATTAAACTTTGAATCTTCGGATGTCCTGGTTCAAGCTAAAACTAAAGACAAATAATAACCTCCTCACACATTCCCTTGCAAGTATCTCTGTCACTCCTTTAAAATATGTCCCTTCTTTGAACAAGCTCTTAAACATCGCATCTGAATCAGTTTCCATCTGATTACACTCCTTGCGGATGTTCATCTACGTGTTCAATTAATAAAACAACAAGATTGGGGACATTTCTATTCAACCTGTCAAAAGAATTTTGGGGGGGGGGGTAGAAATAGTCAGTGAGGTAAACAATAATAGTTGAGTGGCAAATGACAATAGTGCTACCTTCCCAATATTTAACTGAAGGAAATAATGGGTTATCGGGACTGTATGTTGTGACAAACAGCATGACACCTTGCATGTCATTTTAATATTACACTTATCCCTTCCCCCTGGATATTCCGGATTAATAAATTAAAGTTTTGGCAACTAATTACAAATCAGGCTAATTACAAATCAATAACATTAGCCAACTCCGAAACATAATAATAATAATAATGATCATTTTATTTACTGGCGCCTTTCTAAAACCCAAGGACACCTTACAATGCATAGAATCACAAAAAAATACACAACACATAATCGGAATAAATTAAATATAAAAACATATATTAAATATAAATATAGAAACATGAAGCGCTGAGCATTGGGATCCAGACATCATGGACAACTGGCCTCAGTTCCCCGCTCACATCTGGCAGTGCTCTCTGTCTGAACCAGAGGCCACGGAGCGTTTATGAAAGTGGGGAGGCTGAGCAATCACTGGCCTTGGAGGTACCTGGCGAGGGAGTGGAGCAACTGAGTGGATGGAGGGTGTGGGAGGGGGGTGTCCCCCCCCCCCCTCTCACAGTAGGGACATTTTCAAATTTGATATATTAAAATCATGTTTTAGTGTATTGTAGAAGTATGATTTCAATGTTTTTGTTTGAAGTATTTTTAAGAGGTAACTTTTTAAGGGGTAACTTTTTCCACACAAAAGGTCTTGGGTGTATGGAACAAGCTGCCAGAGGAGGTAGTTGAGGCAGCGACTATCCCAACATTTAAGAAACAGTTAGACTGATACATGGATAGACAGGTTTGGAGGAATATGGACCAAAAGCTGGGATATGTTGGCGGGTGTGGGCAAGTTTCGCCAAAGGGCCTGTTTTCACACTGTAAATCAAAAATCTAAATCAAAGTATCCTTTATTGTCATTCAGACTTTTCAGTCTGAATGAAATTTCGTGCCTTGCAGTCATAACATAGAATAAAATAACAAAACACACAATGAACACAGATTTAACATCCACCACAGTGAGTCTACCAGGCACCTCCTCACTGTGATGGAAGGCAAAAGTCTTAAAGTCCTTGTCTCTTCCCTGCTTGTTCTCCCTCTGCGTTGAGGCGATCCAGGCTTCCGATGTTGTGACCCCGCAGGGTGATGGTAAGTCCCGCGGCCGAATCCGAACTCCGCGAACGGGCCGGTTCAAACTCCGCGGCCTGGGGCGGACGAAGCTGCCACCCTCCAGTCCAGCGGACGAAGCTGTTGTTGCGGGAGCTCCGGAGAACCAGTCACCAACCTGGGACCTGCGAGCTCCCGACGTTGTCGTCCACTGGGCCCGCGGCCGAGTCTCCGAAGTCGGGTTGCCGCCGCCACCACAGCCCTGAAGTTTGCCAGCCAGCCCTTGGTAAGTCCTGGCTCTGCCTCCAGAGCCTCGAAGTCAGTCCCAGTTGGAGGCCGCCAGCTCCGCGATTAGGCCTCAGCGCAGACGGAGACGGGGGACACGACAAGAAAAGGTCGCATCCCCCCGAAGGAAGAGACTAAAAACAAGTTTCTCCCACCCCCCCACACATACACAACTAAAATAAACTGAATAAACTAAAACAACAGGACAAACGAAAACCAAAAAAGAAAAGACAAACTGACTGCAGGCGAGCCGCAGCTGCAGGGCAGCGCCGCCACTTCCGGAATCACTGTATCACTCTATGACTACTTTATACCTCCACCATGCATGAATGCTTCAAAATCAAGTGGTCGGGTTTTATTGCCATATACTCAAGCATAGAAAATAAGTGCAGAAATAGGCCATTTGGCCCTTCGAGCCAGCAGTGCCATTCCATATGATCATGGCTGTTCATCTAAAATCAATACCTCTGTCCTGTTTTTTCCCCATATCCTTTGATTTCGCTAGCCCCAAGAGCTAAATGTAACTCTCTCTTGAAAACATCCACTGCCTTCTGTGGCAGAGAATTCCACAGATTCACAACTTTCTGGGTGAAGAAAGTTTGTCCTCATCTCAGTCATAAATGGCCTACCCCTTATTCTTAAACTGTGTGACCCCCGGTTCTGAACTTCCCCAACATCGGGAACATTTTTCCTGCAGTTACAGTAAGGGAAAATCTAGCAAGCAAGCAGGATGCTTTCTCCAACCACCCCCATTTGAAGGCCACTATCTTCCACCGTTTTTACCCAGTGCTTGGTACATACTTCCAGCAGCCATTGGTTGTCCTCCAGGATGCATCGAGCCACAGCCTGGTCCATGCCGGTCACCAGGGTGAATTCGGCACAGAGATTCTCACGGCAGCGGCGCAACGCTTCCGACGGCCCAGGACTCTTGCACTGAGGCTGCTCCATGGCCGGAGCTGCAGCGAGCGACTCGCCAGCCCAGCAAACACTCGCCAGCCCCGGCTCCCCGTCCGCATCTGCCGCTGCTTCTGCTTCCATCCCTCCCTCAGCCCCGGCTCTCCAACACCCGCGGCCCATGCAGTTGATATGCGTTTTTTAATTTTCGTTGATCACAGTATTTCTCTCGACAGAGCGTGAGAAATTTGTGATCCGTGTGAGAGCGTGAGAATTTGGCCAAATGCGTGATTCTCACGCTCAATGCGTGAGAGTTGGCAGCCCTGAAAATGTAATAGGCTATTTTATATAATTTAGAACTATTGGTATTGTTCAATGGAAGTCAATTTCCATAGGTTAGTACAATATCTTCAAGTCTGGGTTTAGGAAGGCCTTATCTAATCTGGAGGCATATCTTTGAATCCCGCCACGGCAGTACGGAGACAAATTCAGTTAATTAAATAGGAATTAAAAATATTACCCTCCATGGTATCTGTTACACTTCATTAGAACAATCTAGTAGTATATTTCACCTGAATAGTTAACTTTGTTTCTCTTTTCACAATTGCTGGCTGTCCTGCTGAGTGTGTCCTGCACTTTTAGTTTTTATTTCAGTGTCACGAAGGATTTGGCTGGCAGCCTCTATCATTTGGCAGGTAGGGAGGAGAAAAATCAACTTGATTTAGTCCTCTTCAACATTTTTGTATGTGTGTCTGTCCATGGTGGATAGACTATGACACAGACTTAGTGGAAATTAAGTTGCAACTAGAGATTGCGAACGTGTTGCTTCATGCTGAGTGATAAGGCCAATTGAAATTATGAAAACTGAACATCCATGAGATACTGTTGGTCCACAAGCAGCATATTGCAGATGTTGCAAATCTGACCTGGAAATGAAAAATATCAGATCCAAGAGGTCAGGGAGCTTCACAACTGCTGCTGGTCTTTAACAATAGCTGAATTGTCCTCTGGCAAAATCTTTGCCCTCATTGCCTATAGATCCCCTTAATTCTGGTGTTAGGTGTGTACAAGAGCTGCAGAGGACCAATGCTGGATTGATCTTAAACTGAGATGCCAGGTCCATTCATCACTGCACGAAGCATTCACACATTTTTGTAGTCAGCATACTGTGGTTGCAATGTGTACCATCCATGAAATGACAGTTGCAAAAGAGAATTAAAAATTCATCCAAAAGTGTATTATAAATTCTTTCAGTTGTAGAAATTGTTGTATCAGGAAATTATTTCATTTTTTTCAGATGGAATGACATATCGAACATGTCTCACAATAAATCCTCCTTTGCATTAGAATTCGTAAATAAAGAAGAGACCATCCAGTTTCAGACCGTGAGTGTTCTAACACTATTTGATTGAGGTTAAGTTGACACTGTGTAGAGGACATGTTTAAGAAAGAACTGCAGATGCTGGAAAAATCGAAGGTAGACAAAAATGCTGGAGAAACTCAGTGGGTGAGGCAGCATCTGTGGGGCGAACGAATAGGTGATGTTTTGGGTCGAGACTCTTCTTCAGTCTGAAGAAGGGTCTCGACCCGAAACGTCACCTATTCCTTCGCTCCATAGATGCTGCCTCACCCGCTGAGTTTCTCCAGCATTTTTGTCTACCTGTGTAGAGGACAAGTATACTGACCCATCTTCTGTTCTTGTTTCTGAAGATACTTTGTGCTGAGTTGTGTTCCAAAGTTTGTGCTTCATTTCTACTATGTTTTAAGAAGGAAACGGTATATTTTCAGACACATCTTTCTTATGCTATTTAGGGCTAACAATTAATCTGTGACCATGCCTGATTAACCTTGAAGGTTACATTTTACATATTACATTTTTTGACATGCAAATCAAAATTGACTCTGGCTGTCTTTGCCCACCGCTGACCTGAATTAACATAGCGAGGATCCTCGGGTGACAACTTGCGTGATGAAATTTTGAAGAATTAGATATAGCTTGGAAACAGGCCCTAATGCACAAGCTCTATCCTACATACTAGGAACAATTTACAGAATCTAATTAAGCTACAAACCTGCATGTCTTTGGAATGTAGGAGGAAACCGGTGCACCCGAAGAAAACCCATGCAGTCACAGGGAAAATGTAGAAACTCCATATTGATAGCACTGTGGATAGGATTGAACCCGGGTCTATGGCACTGTAAGGCAACAACTCTACCACTGTGCTATTGTACAAATTTGCAGATGACACAAAGCTGGGTGGCAGTGTGAACTGTGAGGAGGATGCTATGAGAATGCAGGGTGACTTGGACAGGTTGGGGGAGTGGGCAGATGCATGGCAGATGAAGTCTAATGCGGATAAATGTGAGGTTATCCACTTTGGTAGCAAAAACTGGAAGGCAGATTACTATCTAAATGGCGTCAAGTTGGGAAAAGGGGAAGTACAACGGGATCTGGGGGTCCTTGTACATCAGTCTATGAAAGTAAGCATGCAGGTACAGCAGGCAGTGAAGAAAGCGAATGGCATGTTGGTCTTTATAACAAGAGGAATCGAATGTAGGAGCAAAGAGGTCCTTCTGCAGTTGTACAGAGCCCTAGTGAGACCACACCTGGAGTATTGTGTGCAGTTTTGGTCCCCTAATTTGAGGAAGGACATTCTTGCTATTGAGGGAGTGCAGCGTATGTTTACAAGGTTAATTCCCGGGATGGCGGGACTGTCATATGCTGAGAGAATGGAGCAGCTGGGCTTGTACACTCTGGAGTTTAGAAGGATGAGAGGGCATCTCATTGAAACATATAAGATTGTTAAGGGCTTGGACACGCTAGAGGCAGGAAACATGTTCCCGATGTTGGGGGAGTCCAGAACCAGGGGCCACAGTTTAAGAATAAGGAGTAAGCCATTCAGAACGGAGACGAGGAAACACTTTTTCTCACAGAGAGTGGTGAGTCTGTGGAATTCTCTGTTTCAGAGGGCGGTGGAGGCAGGTTCCCTGGATGCTTTCAAGAGACCTATTGTCTATTGTCTATTGCGCCTTTCCTTTTTTATTTTATTGTATACTACTTTAATTATATTCACAAAGTTATGTTTAATTTTGTTTACTTAAAAATTGCAGTTTTCTATGCAAATTTCATACTTAAAATTGGGAATTGTAGAAGCTGTAATTGTTTTAACTTTTATTTCTACAGGAAGATATGGAGACATCTAAATATGTTTGCCGAATGTGTGCTGCACGACGCAAGTTTTACAATCTGAATAAAAACTGTAACTTGTAAGTATGTCTCTTGTATTCAGACTGCACTCCTTTTTGTGTATTTTGTACTGAAGCTGATAAAAAAGATGAAAACAAAATAGTCTTCCCTACTTTTAGAAACTTGTACACGAGTGAAGATTGCACAAAGCCTTTGCTTTTTCCATTTGTTTCACTTTCCGTCCTCTTTCCAGCACAGGATTTCAGTTTATTTTTGCTTGACTGTGCACTATAGTCATTTTGAATACCCTTTCACACCCCCCAGTTGTTTAATTAATGTGCCTTAACATGGGGGTTGAAATTATCCTTGTTTCATGTGTGGCTTTTTAAAATAAAGTTCAATGTTCCAATAAATAGTATGGCTGCGTATTGTACTAGTTTACTAGTAAAGTGTGATTTGTACACATGGACGTATCTGAAAGGTGCAAAAATATGTGCAAGAATTATATACATGAGAGCCTGCTTGTCAAAAAAAAAGAACAGATTGGGCATTTATTTGCTGATTTGATGTGTCTGAAGTTCACTTAACATTTTTTATTATGAGCTCCACTTGCTTATTTTAAGTAATCTTTAGTAAGTGCGTGAATTTCGGTGTCCTTTTAAGACTATTTCTTTATAAATTTGTAGCATCAGCTTTAAATTGCTTTTATGAACTCACTTTTCTTTGTTGCCATAATTATTGCTATTATTAGCTCTTTTCACCTGAGCATTTCTCCACCTTTTTCAGAGGCTTGGGTTTCATTCTCATTTGCATCTGATTTTACTCTGGTACACACCTTGTATCCAAACATTTAAGTTATTAAAACATCTAAAGTTATTTGAAGAGCATAGTTTCATTAAAAAAAAAAATATTAGCAGCACAAGCATATTCAAATATTGAGATCTATTGTTCTTAGCAGCCTTGTAATATGCATATGCTAGATTATCTTCCACTTGCTCTCACCCTGAATATTTTACCTGCATTATTCTTGTGTTAAAATAACTATTTAATGTCATGAAAAGGACTAGTTTAAAAATCTTTCAATTTAGTGGGAAGAATAATCTGCCATCATTTGTATTTTAATTTCAGGCAAGCTCAGGCTGATTCAGTGAGTCCAGTTCGGAGGAGCACCTTGTCAAGAATGTCTTTGGTATGTGACTGATTTTTTTTTTAAACAGAAGGCCACATCTTTTATCAGTCATCGCCAAATAAATATCTTAAAAGTTATTTTAAGATTTAATCTTCCTATTTAATTAATGTGTGCTACCATAACATGTGGATCTCCTTTAATAAAAACAGAAAATGCTGGAAATTCTCATCGGGCCAGGTTGTGCCTATAGAGAGATAAGCAGCAAACATTGTCAGTCAGAGGTCTTTTTCAAATCTGGGAGGACAGTTAGTTTTCTGTTCTAGAGAAGATTATTGGGGGTGAGACTGGTAGAACAAAAAATATTTCTGTAGGATGAGACTAAATGGCTTCATGTGGCAGTTAGAAACATTATGTTTGTTTCCTTCTGTTATGTCTTCCTAATAGCTGGACTGTGGAACATATTTATGAGGCTAGTCTATGCTAATGGAGAAAGAAACATTAAGCCAAAATCATGGATGGATGACTGGCAAATATAGTCAGTTGTGATGGAGTTGGAGTGTTCATTGATATGGTGGAGGAATGAGTTGTAGCGAGAGGTGGGGAGGCTGGGACTTTATTCCATGGAGTTCAGGAGACTGAGGGATGATCTTGTAGAAGGTAGACAAAAGTGCTGGAGAAACTCAGCGGGTGCAGCAGCATCTATGGAGCGAAGGAAATAGGCAACATGTCGGGCCGAAACCCTTCTTCAGAATGATGTAGGGGGGGGCGGGGAGAAGAAATGATAAAGGAAGAGGAGGAGCCCGAGGGCTAAGGGAGAGCTGAGAAGGGGAGGAGACAGCAAGGGCTACCGGAAATTGGAGAATTCAATGTTTATGCCGCTAGGGTGCAGACTTCCCAAGCGGAATATGAGGTGCTGCTCCTCCAATTTCTGGTGGTGCTCACTCTGGCCATGGAGGAGGCCCAGGACAGAGAGGTCGGATTTGGAATGGGAGGGGGAGTGGAAGTGCTGAGCCACCGAGAGATCAGGTTGGTTAATGTGGACCGAGCGGAGGTGTTCGGCGAAACGATCGGCAAGCCTACGCTTGGTCTCACCGATGTAGATCAGCTGACATCTAGAGCAGCGGATGCAATAGATGAGGTTGGAGGAGATGCAGGTGAACCTCTGTCGCACCTGGAACGACTGCTTGGGTCCTTGAATGGAGTCGAGGGGGGAGGTAAAGCGACAAGTGTAGCATCTCTTGCGGTTGCAAGGGAAAGTGCCCGGGGAGGGGTTGGTGCGGGAGGGAAGGGAAGAATTGACCAGGGAGTTACGGAGGGAGCGGTCTTTGCGGAAAGCAGACGGGGGGAGATGGTAAGATATGGCGAGTGGTGGGGTCACGTTGGAGGTGGCGAAAATGACGGAGGACTATTTGTTGTATGTGACGGCTAGTGGGGTGAACGGTGAGGACTAGGGGGACTCTGCCCTTGTTACGAGTGGGGGGATGGGGAGAGAGCAGTGTTACAGGGTATGGAAGAGAGACCCTGGTGAGAGCCTCATCTATAGTAGGGGAGGGGAACCCCGTTCCCTGAAGAATGAGGACATTTCCGATGCCCTGGTCCATGATCTTGTAGAGATGTATACATTAATGGGGGGCATAGATAGCGTGAATGCACACAATCTTTTTCCCAGGGTTGAGGAATAAAGAACTGCAGGGCATTGGTTTAAGGTAAAAGGAGAAATATTTAAGGGCCTGTCCCACTTACGTGTCCTTGGCACGCAAATTACACGACCTCGTGGTCGCGTTGAGGCGCATGGTCATCGTATGGCCGCGCGGGGCCGGTCCCACTTAGATGTGCGGATGGGTATGTAGTTGTGCGCGACATCGTGCGGGGCTCCGAAATTTATTATTATTTTTATTTATTATTTTTTCTATTAGAAGCAAGTGTACAAAAATATAACCAACGGCATATGACATAATACAGTTATTGTATAGCTTCAATTTTGACTTTTAGCTATAGTTAGAAGAAAAGAAAGGAGAAAAAGCAAGAAAGAGAAAAAGTGAAATGTGCAAAAATAGAACACCTAATCTACCAAAGTGGTGTAGCCAAAGAGTGAGTAAATAAAAGAAATAAGAAAGGAATAGAGAAATAAAAAGACAAAAAAGAAAGAAAGAAAAAAGTGATGATATACCTGCCTCGCATCCCTCCCCACCCATCACCCAACCCATAATTAGATTTAACTTAAAATTTTTGTAGCGAACAAAATCTTTGCGCGCCAACGGCCTGTCGCGGAAGTGACGGCCAAGACCCTGGCGCGACGCAACGTCTCAACTTCAACAGCAGCAGAAGCAGGCAAACGATCGCCGAACTCGGCCTGGGGCTCACGGCCGTTGCGGTCCGGATCCGCCCCCACTTCTACTCCCAGAGCGGGGCCAAGAAAATTGAAGATAGACACAAAATGCTGGAGTAACTCAGCGGGACCTGCAGCATCTCTGGAGAGAAGCAATGGGTGATGTTTCGGGTCAAGACCCTTCTTTCAGACTGAAGAAGAGTCTCGACACGAAACATCACTCATTCCTTCTCTCCAGAGATGCTGCCGGTCCCGCTGAGTTACTCTGGCATTTTGCGTCCATCTTCAAATGATGTCACGCGCTCCAGACGGCTGTGCGGTCGAATGAAGTCGCACGCGACCTTCGCTGGACCGTCGAGGCTCAACGCGACCACGAGGTCGCGTAATTAGCGTGCCAAGGACACGTAAGTGGGACAGGGGCTTTAATAAGAATCTGAGAGGCAACCTCACACCATTTCTTCCTTCCTCTTCCCACCCCATGGTCTGCTATAATGAGGGTTTTGTTTGTTTTTATGAGCCATATTTTTATGCAGTCTTGTATTGAATTGCTTCAGAATTGTTCTCCAGTATTTAAAACACCACTAAGATTGCACGCTGATACAGGCTATTTAGTGCTTTTTCTTGCTTCCATCCATTTGATAGAACATAGCACAGCACCGGAACAAACATGTGAGCCTACGATGGCTGGTGCCAATTGCATTTTTTAAATGTTAATTGCATTTTTAAACAAAGCAGTAAAAGATTGACATCCTGTTTTTTTTTTTTTAATTACCGCCCTGTATCAACAGTTTCCCTTTAACTGCTGCAGTTTTATTTACATACCTGCATTACTCAGACTGAATTATATCTGGCACTTTTTAGCCTAATATACAAACCAATAAATTTCCCTTTGCTTTCTTCCGAATAATTAACTATATCTATATTTGCACACATCTATATATGCACAATTTAATGCCTCTCTTTGCATTAAATTCAGATCCCTGACATACGCAGTGAACAGGCTGTCCTCCTAACATCATACTCCATCTTCTCTGAAATGGCAATTTTATTCTCAATGGAAGACTGACAGTTTTTCTCTTTAAAACTAAACATTGGCAACTAGAATTTAATATACTTAATTATTACAATGATGTAATATTTTCAAGAGCTGCTTGCGTCTATTTTACCCCCAGGCTGTTTTTGACATTTGATTACAACTGGAACCATGCATCTATTTTTACCAGCTTGAAAGTCCTGTTCCTCCATTAAGCCATTTTTATATTTTCCCAACTTACTAATTAAAGGGATTTTTCCTTTTCTCTGGTTGTCTCCTGGTTTTAATTTTGTATATATTTAAACTTTAAGTTCTCATTGAGTAAATCGGTCAGTGGAAACTTTTTTTGGATGGGTCATGTTTTTTGAATCGTTTATCATTTTTGAATTTAAAAAAATCTCAAGACGAGTTTGTCTTATGCACTGGGACTGGAACAATTAAATTTTTACCTGTTGCAGTTTTACAAGCACAATAACACAACAGCACAACAATAAAACATACAGCCAACAATAATGCATTAAATTTTTAGTTCGATAATCAGACCATAATTGTCTAAGCCAAAGTCCATAGTAATTTGGTGTTGTAGATAGGGTTGTGCAGGGTGAATCAAGAGTCTGATGGTCGGCAGGAACAAGCTGTTCTTGAACCTGGATGTTTGCAAGCTCCTGTACCACTTTTCCAATGGTAGCAACAAGATGAAAGCATGCCCAGTGTGTTGATGGACTTTGAAACTGGCTGTTTTCTTGAGACAACGCCTCCTCTCTCCTTTCGCTGGTGGGGAGGTCAATAACCGTGATCTACCAGGCAACATCAACCACTTTCTCCTTCGTTATTAGGCATTTGAGTTACCGAACCAGGCTGTGGTTGCAACCTGTTAACATACCATAAGCATGTAGATATTGTTGTTGGTTTCAAAATTCCAATGCATTTCTTTCTGAGCATTTTTCCATGAGTAGGATAAATCATGCATACTGATTTGTGTATCTTTTTGGTTTGCCTTCTATCCTGTCACAATTTTCTGAGCACAATTGTTTCTCAATAGATATAATTTTATATAAAACTAGGGCTTGCAGCCTGTTTCAGTGTTAGCCTGCCCACAAAAAGCTTTTTCCATGATTATTCAATTCTTTTTTGACCTGAAAATAAGTATATCTTGCTATCTGTTCCAAATTACTAATACTCTGCTATTGATTAATGTCTATCATTTTGTTTCCTTTTAGCCAAAACCTCATCAATTTATGATGCCTGTACCACAATTACATTACAATGGACATTACGCAGAGCCGTATAAATCTTCGCAAGGTAGAGTACACAATGAGTGAAATTTTAGACAGTAATTTTTAAAGGCCAAAAAGTATATTTTAAAAATACAACAGTAATTTATTTTCTATTACCTTATATGATTCAAATTTGAATGTACTGAAATGTAGTTTGCTTGATATTGGTTTAAAAATATTTAGTTGTAGAACTCCATTCCTAGAATGACATAAAATAAAATCCCAAGAGGTAGCACTCTAGCCTAACATATCATAAAGGTTGGTTAGCTTGAGTATAAGTTTGCGTACGTTTGTTTCCTGCTTTTAATATCACTATGTATCCTTAATAGGGTGTGGCATTAAGGGATCCCAGTAAAACTAGTCAATAAACACAAGGATTATGTGCTCTAATGGTTGGAAGCATACATCACACAAAGCAAGGTGGCTGCAGGTGTTGTGGTTAAATAGTCCCAGGATATCACTGCATGAGTCCCATTGGGCACTGTCCTAGGCCAGACTATCTTCAGATTTTTTATCAGTAACTTTCCTTCCAACAGAAAGTCAGTGCAGCTCCACATCTGTGCAGAGCAGGTTCAATCTGGAGTTTGAGTGATGTCATTGCAGAGTTTACATATTTTCTCTGACTGCCTGATTTCTTCTGGGTGCTCTTGTTTCCTTAAATGGATATAGGAGGTACAGCCCAGGAACGAGTCCTGCAGCCTGCATGTCTGTGCTGCATATGGTGTCATAGGGGAGCTGCGCGCGTGGCGGGAGTGTCCCGGGGAGCCACATGCGCGGCGGGAGTATCCCGTGGAGCCGCATGATCCACCTGCCGAATAACCGCGCCGCCGCCGACGAATGCGTCACGGAAGGCCCGACTCACCGGAGAAGCCGGACGGCGATGTCTGTGTGGGCTGAGGGAGCAACGACGGCGATGAGAATCTCGGAGGCAGCGTGAGACTTGACGGCAGTAAGGCCTCATCGGCAACAAGAGCTTTGGCGGCGGCAGCGAGTGCCTCAGCGGCAACGGGAGCCTTGGCGGCGGGGGGGGGACTCGCGGTCGACCCGCGATCAAAGGTCGATGAGCGGGGGGGGAGGGGAAGACAATGAAGACCCGGCGTGGGGAGACTGCCGTGAAGAACAATGGTGACCCCGGCGTGGTGTGACTGCCGTGAGGGACTGTGGGAGAACAAAGGGGGACCCGGTGTCAGGGGAGGGGGGGGGGGGGCACTATTTTAGAATCCTCTGCCCAGGGGATAAGTCTGTTTCTTTGTTTGTTCGTTCGTTCCGGTGTAGGTGCTGTGCACACGGCAGCCAGCCAACAGTTGCTTGTCTTTTTCTTTTTGTTTTCACTTTTAATTTCAAGTTTTCATGTATCTTGTGTCTTGTGACTGTTGGCAATTTCTCTCCGGGGATGAATAAAGTTTTTTTAAAAAGGTGAACTAATCTCATCTGCCTTCATATGACCCATATCCTTCTATCCCTACTTTTCCATGTACATATCTAAAAGCCTCATTAAATGCCACTCATATCATCAGCGTTGGCAGCGTTTTCCAGGCACCCACCGTGCTCTGTGTAAAAAAACAAAAAAAATCCCCCTTAACATGACAAAAATTTGCTGTTAGGTTAATTGGCTACTGTAAATTATCCCAGAGTAGGTTAATGGCAAAAGGATGAGTGCGTATGAAAGATAATAAGTTGCAGGGCTACCGAGAAATGAGAGGGAGAACAGGATTGATGGGATCCCTTTAGGAGCCTAAACTGGTTTGAGATTGATAAAAACAGCTATTTTGATTGTTCATATAGGAGCCAGATGGGGCGAATCTTCTGCGCTATTTAAATAAAGATGGTCAATTACATTTGCAACGTCTTGGAAAGTGAAACAATCCATGCCTGTATCGACTAAAATCTAGAAATCAGTCCATGTCTGGAATGTTAAATGGAAAGTGACACCAGCACTGGACTGTGCCAGACAGTGGCCATTCCCAAGAGGAGTACCTTTATCGCCTACTCTTGCCATTCAATGACACACCATCACTGAGTATCTCCACACCATCAATATGCTCAGGACTCCTCTCTGATTCATAACTCAACTCAACCAGATACATAAATGTTGCAGCTACAAAAGCAGTTTAGAGACCATGTTTAATGCATTAACCTACCCCAAAGCTGAAACATCATCTAAAAACGCACAAACTAGAGTTTGGATTAAATATTTTTTTTATTGCCTTGATAGGTGTAGCACCAGCAATACTCAAACTCAACATCATCTAGGTCAAAGATATCCATTTGATGGGCACCACAACTAACCACAAGCCCATCCCCAATTTTCTTTTTCACAGCTGGCATATATCTGCTTTATTTTGTATAGGCTACAAAATGCACTATTACTCGCCAAAGCTGTTTTTACAACATCTCTCATATCTATTATCTAAACCTTAAAGAAGGTCAAGGACAGAGGATGCATGAGAACATGTCCATCTACAGATTCCCCTGATTTAGAAATGTGTGATTATCCTGCCATTGTCACTGGGTCTAAATCTTGGAGCTGCCAACCTAGTGGCATTTTGAGAGCACTTTAACCAGAAGGATGGCAGCAGTTAAATCACCAAGTGTAATTAGGGATGGGCAATCAATGTTTGCCGTGACAAGAATATAAACATTGAATATTTACTCAAAGAATCAAGTCTTTTAAATATTTGTATGAATATATGCCTCTTTAAATTAAAACCTTTAGTGGTGAGTTTGATCAGGCCTCTCAGTTGTGATGAGCATGATTTGACTACTTCATCTGAATCGTGGTACATGCATTCTAACAGGAGTCCAAAGAAGTAGTAGAGTTTTTCTTTTGGACACAGATTTGAATAACAACATGTTAATGATTAAACAAGAACAAATCACAAGTTGATAATCTAGTTAGATGGATTTAGAATTTGTTGGTTTTATTTATCAACAATGTTTAATTCAAATTTCAGGAAGCAATGAAAATAAAGTTACTGAATTTTATTGGAATAGAATTTAACAAACTAATCAATTCGACAATTTATATAATGATCTAACATTGGTATTGAAACGACCTCCAGTACTCAAGATTTTAATGCATGAATTTAATCACTAAAATTAAATCTGCCATTTTACTGTTGAGCTAATGAGCGTGTATTCTGGAGGTCAAACAATCCGTGGTTCAATTACTCATTCTGCTTAATTTTCATCTTTTGCTTTATTTCAGACAATCTCTATATGAACAATCAAAATAGCTGTTTTTATCGATCTCAAACCAGTTTGGACAGACCACCATATGAATATAATGGTCGAATCCGAAATGGCAGTATCTATAGTGCACATAGCACAAGCTCATTAAATAATCCACAGCACTTTATGCAAGCATCTCCTATGTCTTCAAATCCTAGTATCACAGGAAGTGATATAATGAGAGCAGATTACATCCCAACAAACAGACATAGTGCTATTATTCCACCTTCCTACAGGCCAACCCCTGATTATGAAACTGTTATGAGGCAACTCAATCGTGGCATGATTCAGAATGAAAGACAAAGTCATTCAATGCGAAATCTCAGCATTGGCAATTCCTATGCTTACAGCAGATCTGATCCACTTGGTTACAGCCAGCCAGAAATTCGAGAACACTCTCACTTCAATTCCCAAAATGTGAATCCATACCCCTTGCATTTGAACTACAGTTTTCATTGTCAGTCACCATATATAAATTCAGTTGAGCGACGTCCTGTTGTTGGGGCTGTTAGTGTGCCGGAATTAACTAATGCTCAATTACACACTCAGGATTACAGTGCGGCAAATATGCTAAGAACTCAAGTGTACAGGCCCCCACCTCCATACCCTTATCCAAGACCTGCGAACAGCACACCTGACCTTTCAAGACACCTGTATGTAAGCAGCAGCAATCCAGATCTGATCACTAGGCGTGTGCATCACTCTGTACAGACATTTCAGGAAGATAGTTTGCCTGTTGCACATTCGCTGCAAGAAGTCAGTGAACCACTGACTTCTGCAAGATTACATGGTAACATCCATAAACGTAACAGTATTGAGATTGCAGGACTAATGCACAATTTTGAGAGTTTGAAGATAAAAGAGAGGACCCTATCTACACCAGGTATTGAGACGAGTTCAACAATGGAAACTACTGCAGGTTCACAACCTAGCATTTACTTTGAACGATCAAATCTAGGAGATGCAAAAATTAATGAAGACAAAAGTTATAACCATGGGAGATTTCTCTCAGATGCAACTGTGCTGATTCACAGCAGTGAAGAGGATGTGTATGACTCGGGGTACATTGAGAAGAGATTACAGATGTTTCCTGTTGACTCTGCATCCCATTTACCAGTTATGTTGAACCAGTCCTCAAACGAACCATTGCTAAACTATCAAGATTCCTCTGCCCCTATGTTGGGCAGCCAGCAGAGCTTAGAAAAGCAAGTACGAGAAAGGGGGGCAATAGAATCAAAGCTGTATCTCCCATCGGTGTCTGAGTCTGATCTCTATACAGTCGGAAAAAGCCAAGTAAGAAGAGTATCCTCCAAGAGGAGACCTGTGTCTGAAGTGCTTTATGGAAGATTAAATGCAACGGAAGCTCTCCCACCACTTGCAGTGAGTAATTTAATGCTGATACCATAGTTTCACTGTAAATAGTTTCTTAAAGAACAAAGAACAAAGGCATAATTCTGCCTTCTAGCATGCCCTAAAGATGACAGCTCTTCCAGATATGCATTCAACTGCTTTGTAAATGCAATGAAGATGTTTTCCTTCACCTTTTTTGGTTGAGAGTTCCTGAACCTTGCCCTCCTTGGTAGGGTAATCTTTTACTTTTCCCTCTTATCCCTCTCCCAAGTACTTTACATTTTTGCCTACAGGTTTTTGAGCCATTTTTGTTTCGAAGTGAGTTTTGTCTATTTATACCATGTAGCTCTTCCTAGCACTATATTCTCCAATTAAGTGTCCACTCAGTTTCCTCTGTCAAAAGCAAATTATCCTAACTTATCCTATTTCAGTTTTGGCAAAGTCCTCTTCTGCATGTTATTCAGTGCAGTATTATTCTGGTATTGTGGTGACCTATTCATGCTGTAGATATAACTTTGTACACAGTTCTATTGTAACCATCCCCTACCATCCCACTGCTGCCAAACCTGGCCCCACTCCTCAATCGCTGGTCAAACAAGTTTAAATCCAGTCATATAGCATTAACAATCATGCCCACCAGGATATTGGTTTTGTCTCTTGAGATGGAATTCTTGTGGCCTATAAAGATCCTACCATTCCGAGAACCAATGCTCATGACTCTTCCCTCCTGTCTTGTGTTTTCTGTCGCACATTTATCTACACTTTCCTTCTAATTTTGCATCATTGACACATGGTGCTGGGAATAATGGGGAGATGCCTATTTTTGGGCTCCTGCTGTTTAAACCTTCTAAGACCTGCCTGTTGGATTTGGTGTCCTGTGACAGTATTGATTTGAAACACTGGCTGTTAACTCTCCAATAGAATGCTCTGCTGCAGCGTCTTGATGGCATCCTTGACACGGTAGGGAGACAATATGCCCTGAACTCAGTGTCTGCTTTTTTTCACCCCTAGACAAATGAAACAATTCCATAGTTTGATGGAGAGAAATCTAAGAAAGGATTGAAAATTTATGTTCTGGAATTTGTTGATACAGGTTCAGAATATCTGTGCTATTTTCACAGTGTGGGCAGGAATGTGAAAATATTAATTTGCAAAATATATAATGTTGGTGGGAGTTCCAAATTCAAAACATCTCTGTACTGAATATCTTAAAATATCTGCTTGTTGCTTAATTCATTGAAACTTTTTAAATTAAAAGAGAAATAGAGACTTTCACACGTCTATTAATCTGGAGTTTTTAGCCTATTATTTAATGTATTTGTGCTACAAAGAAATGGGAGAATTGGGCAAGCAGCATTAAATATTTCATATTCATTAACTTTGTTTCTGCCCATTGAAAAATCAAGTACCCATAGGTGCTTTATTGCATTTTTTTTCATTGGATGCATGTGAACCTTGATGTATGATGAAAACTAACATTTTTGTACTGTAACAAATGATTACAGTTTCCATTAAGCAATGGTTTTATTTTGTATTTTTTAATTAATATCAAATCTATTTCGGAAACTACTTATTTATCCATGATTTCCTTGATATGTTAATAAATTTTAAGTTTTTGTGGTAGTGAACTTGAAAGAAACGGCAGGATTGTGTCTTTCCTGATCTCTTGGCCTCTGACATGAAAACCTATCTATGAAAAACATTAGAATTGAGTAGGCTTGAAAGGCAAAATGGGCATAAAGGACTAATCATGATTAGCCTTGTTTATACATTTTTGTTCATTTCTGCTTCAGTTTGTTGAAAACTTTTTGGCTACGGCTGTTCAATAACATCAAGTATTTGTAGTTGTTGAGAAAGTATTAATTGTATCAACACAGTCACCACTAAATTAAAATTATTAATAAGAATTACAGACTAATTCAGTTGAACCTTAATTATTTCCTCAAAATCTTATTTTTTGTCCATAAAATGGCAAATCTTTGTTTGCCTGTGCTTTTATTCCTCCAGCCTTGTCTAGTAGACAAATGGGATCAGTCAGTTTCAGTATTATCATTCAGAACACTGAGATATTCTTGCAGCAAAGCAAATGAAAATATAAATTCTGCATGTTTAACCGGCATTGAGCTTTATCAGTCAAGAAAACAATTTTCCTGTTTCGTCTTTAGGTGGAGTTTTGTTTCTGTTTTTCAATGGTTATAACTGAAGAACAAAAGCCCCATTTTTTTTTAAATCAAAAGTGTTTAGATAAAGGATATAAAAGATTACAAGGCTGAGAGAATAGCAGTGAATATTTGGTGGCACATCTGTTTAAGATTTTCTAATGAAAATAGATTATCCTTTCTTCATTATTTGCCATCTGCTTATTTCTGTGTGCCTATTACTAAGCATAAACTAATTATAGCATTGTACTGTATGGTGTAGGCAAGTGAGAAAGGAGAAAAGAATGTCAGTTGTTTCCGGTTATATAAATGGTTTATTTTATAAATTATGATTTAACTAGTTTAAAATATGTATTCTCCATTTGAAGTTTTAAGTCCTGCAACCCTAGTTATTTTAGTTATACATGTTGTATTGAGTTATTTTTTAACCTGCCTGGCAGACAGTTTTGTCATGTAAATTCTATGCACTGATAAGGGCAGCACAGTGGTGCGGTGGTAGAGTTGCTGCCTTACAGAGCCAGAGATCTGGATTCAATCCTGACTACGGGTGCTGACTGGAGATTGTACGTTCTCCCTGTGATCGTGTGAGATTCCTCTGGGTACTCTGTTTCTTTCTACATCCTAATGACATAGGTTAATTGGCTTCGATAAATTGTCCCTAGCATATAGGATAGAACAGGTGTACAGGTAATTGTTCGTCGGTGCGGACTCGGTGGGCCAAAGGGCCTGTTTCCACGCTGTATCTCTAAAACTAAAAACTAAATAAGGATAAAAGATTTTTGATTGATATTACTGTTAACTGCTATTATACTTTTTTTTTAAGGTTATGAGAAAAGAGGATTATGTATCTGATATGAGGACAATTGGACCGTTAAAGATGGCAGAATTAAATGGTTTGACACCATTTCAAAAACCTTTACCTGACACTGTTAAAAATGAGCCCATCCAAGCAGCATATGATGAAAGGGTATGGAATGATGTCTTTCAAATTATTTTATTTCTTTTGAAATGCACGTTAAACTAATTGAACACATCTGTTCAAGGCAGAACATTTTATGAAAATATGGCTACGAGCCTGGAGTCACCAAAACATTTGCAATGGTCAATGATTCTTTAATTCTGTCTACAACAGAATGTAACTCTGCTGGATAATGCACATGTTCATGCCTGTTTTATTTGATCTGGGGAAATTGATAACAATTTAAACAATTTGGATGTGGTTTGGAATGAAAATTGCCCAGACTCCTTGTTTGCCATTTGTCATCCTGTAATTATGGATGGAACAGTAAATCTGTAGATCAACAGTTGAATAAAACATAATTAGGTTTACATGTTTATATTTATGAGAACCTACAATCCTGCTTTGACTGCATGGATTGGAATGTGTTCAGGGAAGCAACCACAAGTCTCGATGAGTATACAGACACTGTATCATCATATGTCAGCTTTTCTGGGGACAGTTGCATTCCAACTAAGACCCGGACCTAGTTCAACAACAACAGGCCCTGGTTTACTGCAGAACTCAGACAGCTCCGACAGTCTAAAGAGGAGGCCTACAGGAGCGGGGATGCAGACCTCTACAGGCAGGCCAAGTACAAGCTGAGAAGAGGAATCAGAGCTGCCAAGGAAAGGTACTCTGAGAAGTTGAGGAGCAAGTTCTCAGCTAGTGACTCTTCTTCAGTTTGGAAGGGCTTGCAAGAAATCACCAGCTACAAGAGGAAAGACCCCCGCTCTTTGGACAATCTTCAGCTGACCAACGACCTGAATGAGTTCTACTGCAGGTTTGACAAGCAGAAACATAACCCTGGTACCCACTCCCCAACAAACACAGCCAGACCCCAGTCTGCAAATAATGGACCCTTCTACACCTACTCTTCCCCATTCCCCACTTCACACTTTCTTAAAGCAAGACTCCAGTCTGAAAAGACTGGACCCTTTCCCACCCCAACCAACACTTCACACCCACTGACAGCCTGACCTCAGTCTGCAAAGACTGGGCACTTCTACACCCACTCCTCCCCATTCACCACTTCACACATACTTAAAGCAAGACTCCAGTCTGAAAAGACTGGACCCTTTCCCATCCACCCCTCTCCAATCACCACTTCACACCCAATTACCCACACCCACCGTGCTGCACAACATCACTTCTCCATCATCAACAATAAAAATAGAGGAGGTGGAGAGGCTTTTCAGAAGACAGAAAAGCCAGAAATCTCCAGGACCGGACAATGTTTCCCCCTCTACTCTCAAGCTCTGTGCCGAACAACTGGGCATTTTGTACAGAGACATTTTCAACCAGTCCCTGCAAATCTGTACTGTCCCTGCCTGCTTCAAAGTCTCTACTATTGTTCCTGTCCCCAAAAAGGCAAGGATTACTGGTCTTAATGACTACAGGCCTGTTTCACTGACTGTAGTCATGAAGACCTTTGAAAGGCTTGTGCTGGCCAAGCTGAAAAATATCACAAACCCCCTCCCCTGCTGGACCCTCTGTAGTTTGCATATCAGGCCAATAGATCTGGATGACGCAGTCAACCTGGGCTTGCACTTCACCTCCAGACCTATGCGAGGATTTTGTTTGTTGATTTTAGCTCTGCATTCAACACCATTGTGCCAGAGCTACTACACTCCAAACTTTCCGAGTTGACTGCCTGAACCCTTCTGTCGGTGGATCATCAGCTTCCTGACAGACAGGAAGCAGCATGTGAGGCTGGGAAAGCACATCTCGGACCCGCAAACCCTCAGCATAGGAGCACCGCAAGGCTGAGTACTCCCCCCTCTCCTCTACACCAATGACTGCACCTCCACTGACTCCTCTGTCAATCTTCTCAAGTTTGCAAACGTCACAACCCTGATTGGACTGATCCAAGATGGGGAGGACTCTGCCTACAGACAGGAAGTGTCACAGCTGGTGTCCTGGTGCCATCACAACAACCTGGAGCTCAATCCTCTTAAGACAGTGGAATTGATTAGACTTTAGGAGAACTCCCCCTCCCCTCACCCCACTCACCATTAACAACACCATAGTCACATCTGTGGAGTCTTTTAAGTTCCTGGGAACCATCATCTCCAAGGACCTTAAGTGGGGGGCTACCATCGACTCCACAGTCAAAAAGGCACAACAGAGAATGCACTTCCTGGGGCAGCTGAGGAAGCACAATCTGCCACAGGCAACGATGGTCCAATTCTCAATGGCCATCGTAGAGTCTGTCCTCACCTGTTCCATCATGGTCTGGTTTGGCTCAGCCACCAAGCACGACACCCGGAGGCTGCAGCGAATCGTCCGATCAGCTGAGAAGGTTATTGGGTGCAACCTTCCCTCCATTGATGAACTGTACACTGCAAGGGCCAGGAAGCGAGGTAAGATCATCTCTGACCCCTCTCACCCTGGCCACAAACTCTTTGAATCACTTCCCTCTGGAAGGCGACTCTGGACTGTCAAAGCTGCCACAGCCAGACATAAAAGCAGCTTTTTTTCCACGAGTAGTAGCTACTCAATAACCTAAAATATCTAGCCTCCTTTTGCTCTGGTATTTTATTTAATTCACATGTTTAATCAATAATGTTTTATTATTAATGTTTTATGTATCATTCTTAACTGTCACTGTCATGTTGCGGGTGGAGCATGAAGGCAAATTTCTTGTATGTGAATACTTGGCCAATAAACTTATTCAATTCAATATTTAAGTTTGTCTGTTCTAATATGATTGTATTGTCAAATAAACAAAGCACTGGAAACTTTGCAATATTTGTAAACTTGTTTACCTTCAGGAGAGGAGAGAGAAATGAGAAGGAGGGTAAAAATACAGATGCTGAAATGTCAATATACAATGAAAGTATAAATATGCCCCCAAAAAGTGTTAGTTAAAACATGTATTATATATTCATCTTCTGGCACCCTTCTCCCATGTAAGTATAGCATTCAATGGTTGTCAGCAGTTTCCGTTAATGCAATCAATTTTGGTATCCTGTCTGGATATCTTCAATGAAATAAATGCATGGAGTGCCAGCAGGATGCAGTGATCATGGTTGTCTAATGTCCCATTTATCTGTCTTCAACAGGAATTGTTACTGATCTATTTTTCCTTCAACCCCATGAGGGAGAAGGGTGCCAAAGGATGAATATAAAATATGTTTTGACTAATTATTTTGGTGTATATTCATACAGTTTAATTGCATACTGACATTTAATTTCAGCATTCGTATTTTTATCCTCCTTCAGGCTGGCTGAATCCATACTGTTGTATTCCTACTGCAAAAGAGAAACGTTTCTGGCATTCAGTTAGAGACCTAACTTTGGCTCATATCAGGGTGTAAATAATTGGGTTTAGGTTTATTATTGTCACGTACTGAGGTGCAGTGGAAAGCTTTGTTTTGCATGCTACCCAATCAGGTCCGATAATGCTATACATAAATACATGATCTCTTTTCAATCAAGGAATAGGGTTTTTATAAGTTTGTATAAGAAAAGCTTATTTGTCACATTTCAGCTTACTTTGGAGTCCTGCTATTTTAAATCTGTCGGGTCTACTGATTTTTGTAACTGTTAACAAAACTATGAAAATTGAAATATATTTATAATAACATTGGAGGAAAAGCCAGGACTGAATTATTGAAAACAACTTTTAAAAGACTATTTCGATAAAGGAATCTTAATACTGAATGCATTTTCAGAATACATTGATATTTGACAAGTTCTTTTTTATTTTAATGACTTGTTTAAATTATTAGTGCAAAGTTTTGGAGCAGCGACTGGAACAAAAAATGGTGTTTACAGAATATGAAAGAGTTCCAAAGAAATGTCAGAGTACGGAGTGTACCATAGCACTGCTGCCAGAAAATACAGAAAGAAATAGATTTCCAGATGTTATTCCCTATGATGATACTAGGGTGGAACTGGTGCCTACAAAAGAGAACAACACTGGTTACATCAATGCATCTCATGTAAAGGTATCTATAACTGTATTTTTTCTTGTGTTATTATGTGTGGTGTTTCTTTTATCGGTAATTAGGTTTGCAGGGAACTCCTGCCATTATTTCTATAGATTCTGCTGAACTTAAATACTTGAGTCTGAGCTTTACCAACTTTCTTCATGAATTTTTGAGGACTGTCCTTTGAAAGTCATATTACTTTATTGCAGGTTATAGTTGGAAGCAAGGAATGGAATTACATTGCCACTCAAGGACCACTCCAAACAACTTGTCTTGATTTTTGGCAAATGGTGTGGGAGCAAGGAGTTGCCATCATTGCCATGGTTACCATGGAAGAGGTATTTCTTGTGTTCTTCTGCCCTTGAATTCCATCTAACAGGCAAAACAGAAGGCTGGGTTTGATTCTGACTACGGGTGCTGTCGGTACAGAGTTTGTATGTTCTCCCAGTGACTCTGGGTTTTCTCTAGTACTCCGGTTTCCTCCATATTCCAAAGGCTTCTGTAAATTGCCCTTAGTGTGCAGGATGTGAAACTGGAATAGCATAGAACTAGGATATGGGTGATTGTTCATTGGTGCGAACTTGGTGGGCCGAAGGGCCTATTTCTATGCTATATTTCTCTGCTAAACTAAGAAGATAACTATATAGTAAGGGAAAAGCATATCCTACTTCTAACCAGTGCCAAAATGTAAGCACACCTATGGAGGTTCTGGAGTGTGTTAATCACAAGCACACCAAAGCTGTGAGCCCCGGAAGCTTGAAAGCGTAGCTTTGACCTGTTTCCTGTAATTGACACACTCCTGTAGTACCATAAGTGTGCTTAAATTTTGGTATTGAATTGTCATGAAAAATGTAAAAGCCGATGTTGAGATTCTGCAGGTCAGAGGATCGTCTGAGTTATGAAATAATTCTCTTTCTTGTAATCCTCCCCACAAATGGTGTGTTCATTCTTTTACCTACCAAATTAGTACTTGAATGGAAGTTTTTTTTTAAATGGATGAGTGGTGTCTCTCGAATTGGTCAAGACTTTCATATATTGTTACAGGAGGGAGGAAGAGAAAAGAGTTTTCGGTATTGGCCTCGATTAGGCTCCAGGAATAACTCGGTTACCTATGGAAGATTTAAAATAACCACCCGCTTTCGAACAGACTCTGGCTGTTATGCGACCACAGGATTAAAAATTAAACATCTATTGAATGGTCAAGAGCGAACAGTATGGCATTTACAGTATACAGACTGGCCAGAAAATGGTTGCCCAGAGAATATCAAGGGATTTCGATGTAAGTTTTATTTAATTCTGATTGGATTTGTTTGTTTTAGGTTTAAAAAGATTAACCTTTATTGGTGAATGTCAACTTGTGAATTTTATATTTCATTTGCTTTTACAGCTTATTTGGATGAAATTGAGTCGGTGCGCCGTCATACTAATAGTACAACAGACATTAAAAGTCCTGATGCACCTGTACTTATCCATTGCAGTGCTGGTGTGGGAAGGACAGGTGTTATAATTTTATCAGAAATTATGATCGGCTGCCTAGAACACAATGCGGTAGGATTATCGTTTTTATATAACGTGACAGTTATTCAGTCTCTTCGATTAATTCCAGTACTTTCCCACAAATTATGTTAAACTGGCAAGCTACATTTAGTTGGTTCCTCCATTCTTTTTCCAAATTCAGAAGCACAATTTCTGAAGCTAGTGAAGCTTGAAAAACTGTCCAATTTATTTGCAATTCCCTCGCATACATAATTTAGTACCCTGAAGTAATATTCTGTGAATTTGCCTATCTTAAATTCTATTATTTTCTCTTGTCAATTAATATTCACTTTAAATTCTTACAGTGATGATTTATATTTTACTCTTATGTTCCACTTTCGATAGGTTTGAAGTACTTATTCAATGTATAACATTTCAATTATGTCCATTATAACATTGGATTGGATTTATCTTCAATCAGACCACATCCTCAAGTATAACATGAGTGGTAAAATTGCAATTAATTTTCATTTATTTCACATTCTCTTTTGCACATTACTTTTTAGTGTCCGTTTTTCTTTTTATTCATAGTCTCGTAGTCATGCAGGCCGGAAACAGGCCCTTTGGCCCAGCTTATCGATGGGGACTAAGTTGTCCCATCTAAGCAAGTCCCATTTGTCAGTCTGAAGAAGGGTCTTGACTCAAAATATCACCTATCCATGTTCTCCAGAGATGCTACCTGACTTGCTGAGTTCCTCCACTTTGTGCCCATTTGTCAGTATTGGGCCCATATTCCTCTCAAACTTTCTGATCCATGTGCCTGTCCAAACAACATTTAAATGTTATTGTACCTGCCTCAACAACTTCCTCTGGCAGTTTGTCACATATACCCACCACTTTCTGTGGGGGGGAAAGCTGCCACTGAGGTCACAGTTAAATATTTCCCCACTCACTGTAAAACCATGTCCACTAGTTTTTGATTCTTCTACCCTGAACCATTGAACTGGGAAAAATACTCTACATTCACCTTATCTATTCCCCTCATGATTTTATACACCTCTTTAAAATCACACCTCAGCCTTCTACACTCCCTAGAATAAAGTTCTACCTACCTCCCCACCTGTTCAACCTCTCAATAGTTCAGGCGCACAAATCCTGACAACCACCTTGCAAATCTTCTCTGCACTCTTTCCAGCTTAATAGCATCTTTTCAGTAGCAGGGTGACCAAAACTGAAAATAATACTTCAAATGCAGCCTCATCAACGTCTTGTATGACTGTAACGTATCATCCCAACTTCTACACTCAATGCTCTGACTACTAACGAAGGCCAGAAGCCGCCTTCACCACAAAAGATACAGTGCTGGAGTAACTCAGCAGGTCAGGCAGTATCTCTGGAGAACATGGATAGGTGACGTTTCAGGTTGGGACCCTTCTTCAGACTAATCAGCCTTCTTCATCACCTTATCCAAGATGGCACTTTCAGTGAACTATGTAATTGTACTATTACATCCCTTTGCTCTATAATATTCCTCAAAGCCCTACAATGTCCATTTTGACCTCCCAAAATACAACACCTCACACTTGCCATGGGCCTCCAGTCCAAAAAGCAACCTTCCACCACCAGCCTTTTATTTCCTACCATAAAACCAATTCTGTATCCAGTTTATTAGCTCTCCCTGGATCCCATGCAATCTTTTCTTCCAGAGCAGCCTACTTTATCAAAGGCCTTGGTGAAGTCCATATAGACTATGTTTCATGGTACAGCCTTCATCAAACTTTTTGGATACCTTTTAAAAAAAAAAAAAAAAAAAAAAAAAACGTGATCCTATATTAGACACACGATCTCCCATCCACAAAACTACGCTAAATATCTCTAATCACCCCGTCTTTCCAAATGTATATCTTAAGCATCGGGATCCTCTTACCTACCAGAGATATTGGGCTTACTGGTCTGTAGAATCCAGCTATTTGTTTGCAGCCCTACTTAAATATAGGCATTCAACTAGCACTCACTCGTGACTAATGTTGATTCATATATCTCAGCCAGAGTTCCTGCAATTTCTTTAGCTTCCCACGGTGTCCTTGAATACACCCAATCATGCCCTGGAGATTTATCGATGTTCGGATGTTTTAGGACATCCAGCACCTCCACTAATACGGGATACCTTCATAACATCGCCATTAACTTTCCCAAGTTCCCTGGTCTTCATGTCTTTCTCCACACTAAGAACAGATATTCATTGAAGACCTCGCATAACTTCTGCAGCTACACACGAAGATGTTCACTTTGGTTTCTAAGGGGCTCTATTTTCTCTCTCGAGTTAACCTTGTTCCCCTTAATATAAAATCTCTTTGGATTCTCGTTAATCCCTTCTGCCAAAGCTGTCTCATGCCTTTTCGCTCTCCTCATTTCCTCAAGTATGTTGTTCAATCCCCTATACTCCTTCAGGGAAACATTTGATCCCAGCTGCCTATACCTGTCCCATGCCTCCTTTTTTCCCCTCCACTTTCAGGATTCGTTACACTTGCCTGCCTTGCTCGTCAATCCAACAGGAACATGCATAACACAAACTTTATCACACTTTTAAAAGCCTCCCACTTTGATTGCCCACTAGTCAATATACTTGAAGCTAAATGGCCTCCTTGGTTCAGGGACAATTGGGTGTGGATAATAAAAGCTGGTATTTTTAGTTAATTATGAAATAAAAACTCCACTCGGTTTGATGTACTCATAGATGTAGTCATTAATATTTTGTGCCTTTTTCTTTCAGTTGAAGAATTTGTGTTGTAATAATTTGTTTTGATATTCATTTGGTGTGAAAAATGTAAACATTTCTAACTTTCTACTCCACAGATTCTCGATATTACTACGGTGCTGAACCTGCTGAGACAGCAACGGATGTTAATGGTGCAAACAATCGCTCAGTATATTTTTGTCTACAAAGTGCTCATTCATTTCCTGAGAAGCTCTAGGTTGATTTAACCACTTCACTGTATGCTGTGATATTTGCAGGTGTAAGTTTTGATTTAAATGAAGGACAATTCTATCATTTCGGGGATGACTAAGAATAAACTTGCATCAAAGGACCGTGCCGAGGAGGGCATGCAAAGCACACAAAACAAAATCACCAAATCTAATGAAAATGCACATGTATTCCTGTATCTGGATACCTCTTCAATAATATTGGACTAAGTACTGTGCTTATTTCTGTAGTATGCGATGAGTGACATTTATTTTATTGAAGATTTTCTATTTCAATTTTATTGCAACTTTTCAGTGACAGGTTGAAAAGTAAGTTATATACTTTAAATCATCACTTTTCGCTCTTGTGATGAACATTGTTAGCAAGGAAGTCATTGTAAACTAACTTATAATTATGTGCCACATTTGGTGCATAGTCAGTTTTAAAGATAAGTGAAAGATTTTTAGTTTTATGGAATTTGAAATGTGGTGAAAGTGACAGTGGTTGTTTTGTTTCATTAGCAGGAGAAAGTGAGTATGCAAACGGAATGATGTGAGCCTGAGATTTTTGGAATAAGATTGAACGGGTGCAAATGAAGATTTTTAGATTCCATATTTCTAGATGTGAAATTAATGTAAAAGTTATTTTTATCATGTTTATATTGTATCATATTGCAGAAATAAGGAAGGTGTAAGTTTAATTTTGTACTGAATAATATGGATTAAACTAATCCAATTTATATTCGGTTAAAAATAACTACCCATTCAGTAAAATGTCTGGTATGTTTTTGATGGTCTGGAGAAATTGCTGAAAACCTAATAAGTTACATGACTGCTGATGAAAAGCAAAATAAGCTATTCTTGTTAAGATTTCTATTCTATTTGTGATTGAACTAATCTTGTTATTGAATTACTTTTAAATGCATAATGATAGGTTTAAATCGGAATAATTTAGCATTGATAAATATTTGATAAAAGTAGTAGTGTTAGTTTGCACACAACTGGCTTTTGTGTGACTCTTATTAGTGTAATATAATTCTGAAGCACTTCAAACAGAAACCACAAATTGGAAGACTGCTGCTAAATGACTTGAGTTTACAATGTATGTAAGAGTGAAGGATTTCTGCATAGTGACCATATTCTTCTTTAAACTTGTGTTTTTTTAAAACAAGCAATTTTATATATTTTCCATGAATCTGATTAACTTGTATTCACCTCATTTCAGTGATTCATTAATTATTGGAAGTTATGATAACTTTACCTGCTCTACAAGACACATTCAATCATGGGTGTATGAAGGACAATCTAAAATTAGTAAAATTGTGTTTTTGTGTACATATAAATTAAATAGATAACATCCTGAAATGAATTGAGCTGAGTTGTACTTCATAATGATATGTGCATGAATTTGTGTTTCTCTATGTAAAAGTCAACATTTATGCCATCTTATTCTTTAACAATGTTCTTTTAGACCACGTGGTCCATGACATGTATATTGTTATGATTTTACAAATCTGGTGTGCAATGTTTTGTAAAACTGATTAATTTAATTTTCTGATGTAATAAGTCCTGCAGTGTTCCTTATGAAATGGTTGAACATATTGTTGTTGCCCAACCTTTACATCTCCAGTGAGAAATAAGATGGTGAAAAGTTTTTGATGGAAAATAAGAACATTGTTTTATTGCCCACTGCCAATACATGAATAACATTGTGGCATAAATAAATCCTCATATAACCTGGCTGAAGCATTACTTTAGAATGATACCTTTTATGGTAAATGCAAAAATAACTTGGTTTTCACATCTTTATTTGCATTTTTCTTGACCAAATATCTCTGTGCCAGTATTTAGTTTATTTAAGAAGAACTGTTTTATTAAATATTTGTTTATTATATTTCAGAAACTTCCTGAAGCTTGAATAAATGGTATACCCCATAGTGAACTTGCAATCTTTATTTATTTTAAAATGTACATTGCAAAATGAAGTTGCTGTCCAAGAAATTGGAATGCGTTAATGTTTTGAGTCAAATAATGTGAACACATTTCCTATTTTTCTTCAGAATTACATTAACAAGAGTTAGAATTAACTCTAACTTGCATTAACAAGAGTTATCCTTTAGTTTCTTGGTCCTTATTCAAATTAAAGAATTAGTCACAACTCAAAAAAAGCTTTATATATTTGAATTTATTATCCTAGTAGAGACCCGTCTTATAAATGCTTCTTCCATTGATCGTGAATTATGTTAGAAGTTAGCGTAGCTTTATGATGGAAACACGTCTATTTTCTTGACTTCAGCTAATGGTGATTGGAGGTAATTTTGTGGTTCGCCTGTTAATCATGCTTGATACTCATATTACTGTATTTGAAATTGTTGCATTTATAATGCAACAATTTATAGGTAAATACCCTCCACTTGCTGCATTCTTCTGCAGCAATTACTCTTGCAAAGTATTATAGGGAAACAACAACCTGAAATAATTTTGAAACAACGGTGATACGTTGGTGGCAGTTTCCAAATTTCCCTGCATTTTTTAATTCTCCCATAGGATTGGGCATCTGCAAATGCATTTCAAGAAAGAAATGACAGGAAATCATAGTTCAAATGGCCTAATATCTGTCAAAGGGAAAATTCTGGAATCCATTATTAAGAAGAAAATAGCGAGGCATTCATAGAAACATAGAAAAATAGATGCAGGAGTAGGCCATTCGGCCTTTCGAACCAGCCGCCATTCAATATAATCATGGCTGATCATCTAAAATCAGTACCCCGTTCCTGCTTTTTCCCCATATCCCTTGATTCCTTTAGACCTAAGAGCTAAATCTAACTTGAAAACATCCAGTGAATTGACCTCCACTGCCTTCTATGGCAGAGATTTACAGATTCACAACTCTCTGGGTGAAGAAGTTTTTCCTCTCAGTCGTAAATGGCCTACCCCTTATTCTTAAACTGTGACCCCTGGTTCTGGACTCGCCAACATTGGGAACATTTTTCCTGCATCTTTCAGAATTTTTTATGTTTCTATAAGATCCCCTCTCCTCTTTCTACATTCCAGTGAATACAAGCCCAGTCGACCCATTCTTTCATCATATGTCAGTCCCGCCATCCCGGGAATTAACCTGGTGAACCTGTACTATATTAATAGCAACAATGTCCTTCCTCAAGTTAGGAGCCCAAAATTGCACACAATACTCCAGGTGCGGTCTCACCAGGGCCCTGTACAACTGCAGCAGGACCTCCTTGCTCCTAAACTCAAATCCTCTCGCAATGAAGGCCAACATGCCATTAGCTCTCTTCACTGCCTGCTGTACCTGCATGCTTACTTTCAGTGACAAGCACACCCAGGTCTGGTTGCACCTCCCCTTTTCCTAATCTGACACCATTCAGATAATAATTTGCCTACCTGTTCTTGCCATCAAAGTGGATAACCTCACATTTATCCACATTATACTGCATCTGCCCACTCACCCAACCTATTCAAGTCACCCTGCTGCCTCATAGCATCCTCATCACAGCTCACACTGCCACCCAGCTTTGTGTCATCCGTAAACTTGGAGATGTCACATTTAATTCCCGCGTCTAAATCGTTAATATATATTGTAAATAACGGGTCCCAGCACCGAGCCTTGCGGCACCCCACCAGTCACTGCCTGCCATTCTGAAAAGGACCCGTTAATTTCTACTCTTTGCGTCCTGTGTGCCAACCAGTCTATCCATGTCATTACCCTACCCCCAATACCATGTGCTCTAATTTTGCACACTGATCTCTTGTGTGGGACCTTGTCAAAGGCTTTTTGAAAGTCCAGATACACCACATCCACTGGCTCTCCCTTATCCATTCTACTTGTTACATCCTCAAAAAATTCTAGAAGATTAGTCCAAGCAAATCTAAGACAATCTAGTAGAGGCAATGTGATTTTATGATAAGGAAATCATGTTTGACATGTGCTAAAGTTCTTGAAAAATGTAGCAATCAAGATGAATAAAGAGAAATCTGTAGGTATTTAGTGTATTTGGATTTGTGGAAAACATTTGCGAAGGCGCCACATAAGGTTCAAAATGAAACCAGAGAGAATATTTTAAACGTTTGTTTTGGGCTTTCATTTCAGTAAGGTTGTAAATAAATTAGTTTTCATTAGCAAGTGTGTAGAGCAAATAGAGAACAACAGCACTTAGCATTATTATTTTGTTGTTGCCCTTTGCAAAGAAAACAATGTTTATAAAAATGTTTTTATGTCAATTGATTGTTCTTTTCTATTAAATTGTTTTTGGAAAAATACACCTTTTGAATGTTCTACGATTTACATAGCCATTAAATTAATTATATATATTTGAATGAATGGATAAGTTTATTGGCCAAGTATTCACATACAAGGAATTTGCCTTGGTGCTCTGCCCGCAAGTGACAACATGACATACAGTGACAGTTAGGAATCAACTATATACTTTTAAAACTCTGTGTGTGTGTGTGGGTATATGTCAGGTGTATGTCATTTTGATTTTGCATTTGATTCGTTGGTCCGCCAAAACCACACGCAAAAACTCCGAGATTTTTACCATTTCGTAGCGATTTTACTTTTACATTCGCATATCCACTCATTAAATTTCGTCATTTTTCTGTACATATTTTCTATAAAATCCTTCACAAAACGTACTCTTTCCTTTAAATCACCAGCTGCAGACATCACAATGCCGTTGCGCTCGCGGCACGGCCACGCGCTCTTCATTCAAGCAAACGCTCTCATCTGTTTGTGGGGGCGGGCACGCGCTCTCCATTTAAGCAGACGCTCTCATCTGTTTGTGGGGGCGGGTGCTTAGTGTGTGACGACACACGCTCCTCCCACCGAACTCCAGAGTCTTCACTGACATCTTACAAAGGACCCGCTGTTTGTGGCGGTGGATGCTTAGTGTGTGTGACGATGTACGCCCCTCCCCCCCCCCCAACAGCTTTGGTGCATGAGACGCGCGCAGCATCTGAACGCTCAGCGGTTATTCGAATTCTTCACCAACCGTCATTCTGACTTTGCTTGTGAAGAGCAAAGTCCTGAATTCCATTTGTCTCACGATAAGAATCTGCTTTGATTTCATTCCTTTCTTTTAACTTGAAAACAGTTACATAGATACATAGAAAATAGGTGCAGGAGTAGACCATTCGGCCCTTCGAGCCTGCACCGCCATTCAATATGATCATGGCTGATCATCCAACTCAGTATCCCGTACCTGCCTTCTCTCCATACCCCCTGATCCCTTTAGCCACAAGAGCCACATCTAACTCCCTCTTAAATATAGCCAATGAACTGGCCTCAACTACCCTCTGTGGCAGAGAGTTCCAGAGATTCACCACTCTCTGTGTGAAAAAGTTTTTTCTCATCTCGGTCTTAACGGATTTCCCCCTTATCCTTAAGCTGTGACCCCTTGTCCTGGACTTCCCCAACATCGGGAACAATCTTCCTGCATCTAGCCTGTCCAACCCCATAAGAATTTTGAACGTTTCTATAAGATCCCCTCTCAATCTCCTAAATTCTAGCGAGTATAAGCCAAGTCTATCCAGTCTTTCTTCATATGAAAGTCCTGACATCCCAGGAATCAGTCTGGTGAACCTTCTCTGCACACCCTCTATGGCTATAATGTCCTTCCTCAGATTTGGAGACAAAACTGTACGCAATACTCCAGGTGTGGTCTCACCAAGACCCTGTACAACTGCAGTAGAACCTCCCTGCTCCTATACTCAAATCCTTTTGCTATGAAAGCTAACATACCATTTGCTTTCTTCACTGCCTGCTGCACCTGCATGCCTACTTTCAATGACTGGTGTACCATGACACCCAGGTCTCGCTGCATCTCCCCTTTTCCTAATCGGCCACCATTTAGATAATTGCTTTCCCGTTTTTGCCACCAAAGTGGATAACCTCACATTTATCCACATTATACTGCATCTGCCAAACATTTGCCCACTCACCCAGCCTATCCAAGTCACCTTGCAGTCTCCTAGCATCCTCCTCACAGCTAACACTGCCCCCCAGCTTAGTGTCATCTGCAAACTTGGAGATGTTGCCTTCAATTCCCTCATCCAGTTCATTAATATAAATTGTAAATAGCTGGGGTCCCAGCACTGAGCCTTGCGGTACCCCACTAGTCACTGCCTGCCATTGTGAAAAGGACCCGTTTACTCCTACTCTTTGCTTCCTGTTTGCCAGCCAGTTCTCTATCCACATCAATACTGAACTCCCAATACCGTGTGCTTTAAGTTTGTATACTAATCTCTTATGTGGGACCTTGTCGAAAGCCTTCTGAAAGTCCAGATACAACACATCCACTGGTTCTCCCCTATCCACTCTACTAGTTACATCCTCAAAAAATTCTATAAGATTCGTCAGACATGATTTACTTTTCGTAAATCCATGCTGACTTTGTCCAATGATTTCACCACTTTCCAAATGTGCTGCTATCCCATCTTTAATAACTGATTCTAGCAGTTTCCCCACTACCGATGTTAGACTAACTGGTCTGTAATTCCCCGTTTTCTCTCTCCCTCCCTTCTTAAAAAGTGGGGTTACGTTTGCTACCCTCCAATCCTCAGGAACTACTCCAGAATCTAAAGAGTTTTGAAAAATTATCACTAATGCATCCACTATTTCTGGAGCTACTTCCTTAAGTACTCTGGGATGCAGTTTTTGTCTCTTATAGATAACTGTTCATTTCATAGACACCTTTTTAAAAAAAAAATTCAGCTGTTTGTTTTGCAGTAAGACTTCATTTTGAAACAATTTATCTTTCTGTCTCCATTTAATTTATAAATCTTAAAGAGTGCATTTCATTTAAAATATTAATTTTTTTACATTAACATTTGATTGAATTTCATTGTTAATTTCTTTATTTTTATTGCATTGAATGTAATTGTTTCTCATTTAACTGCTCATTGTTGTTGATTTAATTACTTTTCATTGAATTGAATTATTTCTCACTTAACAATTGTTGATTTAATTGTTTTTCATTGAATTGAATTATTTCTCACTTAACATCACTAATTTTTAACACAAACTTTTAATTTCAAAGACCATTTTTTACAATAAATTTGTCTCTTAATTGACAGCTTAGATTCAAAATCATTCTTTTTAATTTTTCAGCCGTTTGTTTTTGTGTAAAACTTCATTTTGAAACCATTTATCTTTCTGTCTCCATTTACTTTATAAAACTTAAAGTGCATTTCATTTAAAAGATTAATTTAACTGAATAAATTTTATCTTTAACATTTAAATTGTTGTATTTTAAGTTATTTACATTTTAAGATTTAATAAATCCCTTTTCCACTTGCAGTGCCTGTCAGCCGCTCTCTCTCTGCCCTCTCTCTCTGATCTTTATCTCTCTCTTTCTCTGCCCTCTCTCTCTCTCTCTCTCTCTCTCTCTCTCGCTCTCTCTCTTCCACTCTGTCTCTGCACCCCCTCTAGACGCACCTGCGAGCTGAGGGCTTTTCGTCAGTGGATAGGGTGGGGATGGGGTAAAAGAAGCCAATGAATAAAATTAAGATAATATCAAGGGGTGTGATGAGTGTGTGTGGGGGGGAGGGGTGGTTAGTGTGTGTGTGATGTTGCAGGCCACCCCCCCCCCACAACCGCGTGTTGGAGGAACAGACCCAACGGGTCTGCACTTGGTCTAGTATTATTATAAAACTCTCTGTGGCTTGTGTGTGTCAATCTGGTTAGTTTTCCCATTTTCTTCCAAACGCTAAGCCACAGCCTTCCCATTTTCACACATTCTACTCACATTTTTCCCGTCGAGGCGATAAACATCTTCCCGTCGCATTCCCACCTATATTTCTGAAGTTTTTAATCGTTTAACGTTTTTTAAACAGCCCGAATACTCACCCTTTTCGGGAAAAAAAACCCGAGTGACATCACAATGCACTCGCAAGGCAGGGCGGGACACTCCGGGAGGGAGGGGCACTCCAGCGTTCGCGTGGCAGCTGATACCCGGTACGAGGGTGGTGCCGCAACCCCTGGCTGGAGCCAAGCCTGGTGCTCGAGCCGGAGTGAGAGCCGAGCCCGGGGCTTGGGATGGGGCCGTGACCGGGGCTGAAAAATTAGCTGCCGCTGGAACCAAGCCTGTGTCCATGGTCAGGGACGAGCCCGGAGATGAAGTTGTAGCCTGCACTACAGCCCAGGCGGATGTCGAGCTGGCGGCTAGGGTCCACTGCCAGGGCCGGGCAGCGTACGAGAACCAGGCTGAGTTCCAGGCCCTGGCGCTGCTCTATGACCTGGGTACGTCCTGGGGCAGGGAATGGGAGTGAGGGGAGGAGGATGAGGGAAATGAGAAGGGGGGAAATGGGGTGGGGAGTAGGGTGGTAGAGGGAGATGGGGGGTGTGGAGGAGGGGGTTGGGGAGGGGTGGAGGAGGGAGATGCCCCCTCCCTATCTACCCTCACTCCCACCCTCTCTACCCCCTCCCACTCTACCCTCACTCCCACCCTCTCTTCCCCTCTCCCTCTCTACCCTCCCTCCCCCCACTCTAGCCCTCTCCCTCTCTACCCCCACCCTCTCTACCACCCCCTCCCCACTCTACCCCCCTCCAACTCTACCCCCATCCCCCTCTACCCCCCTCTCCCTCCTTTCCCCCCCATTCTAACCCCGTCCCTCTCCCTCCACCCTCCCTTTCTCTCTATCCCCTCCCTCTCCGCCGTCTCCCTCTCTACCCCCTCACCCTCCCTCTACCCTCCCTCTCTACCCCGTCCCTCTCCCTCTCTACCCCCTCCCCCTCCCTCTCAACCGCACTCCCCCTTCCTCTTAACTGCAGCCACCCTCCCCCTCTGCCCCCCTCCCTCCCTGCCCTCCCCCCCCCCTCCTCTCTACCCCCCCCCTCTACCCCCTCTCCCTCTCTACCCCCCTCCCTCTCTAGGGATTGAAGAGGATGGGTGAAGAGGAGGAGGAGGGAGTGCTGGGGGGATGAGGAGAAATGAGCCGCGCCTGCGCAGTTGGGGGTTATGCGTGAGTGGTGCAATATTGCATTGGGGGAACGGCTTGCGTTGGGGGAATGGGTGAGTGGTTGAATCTTGCATTGGGGAGCATAAAAGTCTAGTGACACATAAAACATTAATAATAAAACATTATCAATTAAACATGTGAATTAAATAAAATACCAGAGCAAACGGAGGCTACGGATTTTTGGTTATTGAGTAGAGCTATTACTCGTGGAAAAAAGCTGTTTCATGTCTCTGTGGCAGCTTTGACCGTCCAGAGTCGCCTTCCAGAGGGAAGTGATTCAAAGAGTTTGTGGCCAGGGTGAGAGGGGTCAGCGATGATCTTACCCGCTCGCCTCCTGGCCCTTGCAGTGTACAGTTCATCAATGGAGGGAAGATTGCAGCCAATAACCTTCTCAGCTGATCGGACGATTCGCTGCAGCCTCCGGATGTCATGCTTGGTGGCTGAGCCAAACCAGACCATGAATCAGAAGGTGAGGAGAGACTCTACAATGGTCATATAGAATTGGACCATCTTTGCCTGTGGCAGATTGTGCTTCCTCAGCTGCCGCAATCTTTGTGTGCCTTTTTGACCGTGGAGTCGATGGTGGCCCCCCATTTAAGGTCCTTGGAGATGATGGTTCCCAGGAACTTAAAGGACTCCACAGATGTGACTGTGGTGTTGTTGATGGTGAGTGGGGTGAGGGGAGGGGGAGCTCTCCTAAAGTCTCCAACCAATTCCACTGTCTTAAGCGCATTGAGCTCCAGGTTGTTGCGATGGCACCAGGACGCCAGCTGTGTCACTTCCTGTCCGTAGGCAGATTCCTCCCCATCTTTGATCAGTCCAATCAGGGTTGTGACGTCCACAAACTTGAGAAGATTGACAGAGGAGTCAGTGGAGGTGCAGTCATTAGTGTAGAGGAGAGGGGAGAGTACGCAGCCTTGTGGTGCTCCTATGCTGAGGGTCTGCGGATCCGAGATGTGCTTTCCCAGCCTCACATGCTGTTTTCCGTCTGTCAGGAAGCTGATGATCCACCGACAGAGGGGTTCAGGCACAGTCAACTCTGAAAGTTTGGAGTGTAGTAGCTCTGGCACAATGGTGTTGAATGCAGAGCTAAAATCAACAAACAAAATTCTCGCATAGGTTCCCTGGTGATCTAGGTGCTGGAGGATGAAGTGTAAGCCCAGGTTGACTGCGTCATCCACAGATGTATTGGCCTGGTATGTAGACTGCAGAGGGTACAGCAGGGCGTTTGTGATATTTTTCAGCTTGGCCAGCACAAGCCTTTCAAGGGTCTTCATGACTACTGTCAGTGAGATAGGCCTGTAGTCATTAAGACCAGTAATCCTTGCCTTTTTGGGCACAGGGACAATAGTGGAGACTTGAAGTAGGCAGGGACAGTACAGGTTTGCAGGGACTGGTTGAAAATGTCTGTGTAGAGGGAGGGTGAGGGGGTAGAGAGGGAAACCGGTGCCAGTTGTTCGGCACAGACCTTGAGAGTAGAGAGTGAAACATTATCCGGTCGTGGAGATTTCCGGCTTTTCTGTCTTCTGAACAGAATCTATTTTTATTGTTGATGATGGAGAAGTGGCCAGATTGATGTTGGGCAGCAAGGAAGGAGTAGGTAGTGAACGAGGCTGCAGTCAGGCTGTAATTGGATGTTAAGTGGGGATTGGAGAGGGGTGGGTGGGAATGGGTCCAGTCTTTTCAGACTGGAGTCTTGCTTTAAGTAGGTGTGAAGTGGTGATTGGGGAGGAGTGGGTGTAGAAGGGTCCAGTGTCTGAAGAAGGGTTTCGGCCCGAAACGTTACCTATTTCCTTCGCTCCATAGATGCTGCTGCACCCGCTGAGTTTCTCCAGCATTTTTGTGTACCTTCCAGTCTTTGCAAACTGGGGTCAGGCTGTGATATGGTGTGAAGTGTTGGTTGGGGAGAGGGGGAGGGGTTACCAGGGATACGTTTCTGCTTATCAAACCTGCAGTAGAACTCATTCACGTCGTTGGTCAGCTGACGATTGTCCAAAGAGCGGGAGGCTTCCTCTTGTAGCTGGTGATTTCTTGCAAGCTCTTCTTGAATGGTGTTTTCCCACTTTTTAAGAAAGGCGGGAGAGAGAAAACAGGGAATTATAGACCAGTTAGCCTGACATCGGTGGTGGGGAAGATGCCGGAGTCAATCATAAAAGATGAAATAGCAGCACATTTGCATAGCAGTAACAGGATCGGTCCAAGTCAGCATGGATTTACGAAGGGGAAATCATGCTTGACTAATCTTCTGGAATTTTTTGAGGATGTAACTAGGAAAATGGACAAGGGAGAGCCAATGGATGTAATGTACCTGGACTTTCAGAAAGCATTTGATAAGGTCCCACATAGGAGATTA